>JACTAT010000037.1:0-572571 GCA_014526335.1 Chrysaora quinquecirrha
GACAGGGTAACAGGACAAAAACCTGCACGGATTATCCACAAAATTTGCACTTTCACATGAAACTTGCATGCATACTTGCACGATATGGAAACTTCTCCGTCAACGATCTGAAGGTAGCCAAAGAATAACTTCCCCTCTTTTGCAGAGAGCATCTTGATGCGCTCAGTTGTAAATTTGGCCCGTTGCCATTTCAATCTTGAAATTAACAATCAATGCATATATCATTTTTTTATTACTCTCAATACTAAAAGCTTGTTTTGTTGTCTATATTATCTAGTTAGATATTCTCAACTGTTTTGTTGTCTATATTGCTTAGGAAAGTTATTCAAAAAAAATATTTTTTTGTAGAAGTTTTGTTTTCTAATACATTTCTGGACGTTTTGCATCTTTTTTCTGAATTCCTATTGCCAATGCTGTTTTCTTTCGTTGATTTCTGTTACCTTCGTTTATCAGAATTCAAAAGCTCCTAATTAAAATTGAGTTGAGTCGATTGAGGAGGGAAGACATGCTTTGCTTTCGGATATTTTTTTAAAAATCTGTGATGAAATTAATCAATTTCTATTACACAAACATCTGGGCAATCTATTTTCTGGTTCAACTTTGTCATTTGTCCCTACTTAAGATCTTTCAGAAAGCCTACAAATCAACGTAATAAATTAATTACATTTCTCGATGACGATTCCGATTGCAGTCCCGATTCCGATTCCTCGTTCCGGGTTTTGAACATAGCCATTCCGATTCCGATTCCGGTTCCGATTCCGATTCCGGTTCCGATTCCGGTTCCGATTCCGGTTCCGATTCCGATTCCTCATTCCGGGTTTTAAAGATAGCCGTTGTGGAAAGTATTTGCAACTACCAACATATATCAAAAACAAGTGAGCAGTCATCAATGTACAGAACAGTGACGATAAATGCTTCATCTGGGCAATCCTATCCCGTCTACATCCACAATCAACACATGCCGAGAGAGCCGCACCGTATAGACGATACTTACATGAACTTAACTGTGAAGGATTGACAAATCCAGTAAATGCATCCGATAAAAAGATGATTGATACATTTGAAATAAACAACAACATTTCAATCAACATCTATATGGATGAAGATGGTGAAATTGAACCAATACGAACAACTAAAGTTCATCGTAAAAAACATGTGCATTTGCTATTGATAACCAATGAGGATGGTGAGAGTCACTTTTGCTGGATAACGGACTTGAGCCGTCTTTTAGCAGGTCGAGATGGTCACAAATATGGTGGAAAACGTTTTTACTGTCCTCTATGCTTATCAGGATGTACAACTCAAGAAAGGTTGGAAAAGCACAAAAAGTTTTGTAATCCACCTTTTCGACGCAAAATCCACGTGTTGCTTCAGATCACGTGACCGGTCAAATAACGCGCTCTGATTGGCTAAGGTCTTATTTTTGTAAACAGAGGCGTGAAAACTAGGACAAGATTCTCGAAGAAAGAAGAACAAGTAGACCTAAATAACCAAGATGGTGAAACACTGCTATTATAGGCACTGTCACAACGACTCAAGGCGACCAAATGCACCTACAATGAAGAACAGGTACGGAGAAGATGTGAGGTTCCTTCATTTTCCCGGAAAGGTAAGAAATGAAGCCAAAGCAAGGCGATGGATCCGGGCATGTGGTAGACCTCGCAAGTTGCTTTGCTTACAAAAGCTGACATACATGCATTTCATTTGTTCCCTACATTTTATAGGAGAAAATGGCCCAACCGATAGGTACCCAGATCCTATAGCGGCATCTTTGTCAAGGAAGCAGAGAGATGAGTTAGAAAATGAGTTTAACCAACTTAGAAAAAGAAACATTGAACAAACTGAAAGAATCGGGGAGGATGATGATAGGCCCATCAAGAAATCTAAGAAGACAAAGCTAGGTCTAGGCCCGAGGCGATTTGATGACAGCAATGATATAGAACTAGGTTCACCAGAGAAATCTGCGGATTCCAACACAAGTCAAGTCAACAGCAAAAGTAATCCCATTACTGACATGGAAGCTGCTGAGGCACTTCTTGAATTTAACAAGTTTGCTTCTCCCATACAACAGGGCAATCAAAAAAGTTTAATGGAAAGTGATGATTTGGAAACAGCAAATACCCTAATCAGCCTATCTCATCCAAGTATGTCTACAGCTGAGACACAGACAGACAACGTACACAATGCTAAGTCCATTTTACGTACCCATTTTGTTGATGTAATTTTGAGTGATCCCATGCATTATACCGGGGTGAAAAATAAGCAGTTATTAGAGTATATATTTAGCATTGTCAAAGAAAAGGCAAGGCATATTACTATTTGGCGTGGGAAAGACAGAACAAATCAAAGAAGATATAAACGCATACTTTCCTTGTGGGAGGAATTCTTACTCACTCTAACGAGAAACCGCAGAGGTACAGATATAAAAATGACTGCATCATTATTTGGGATATCAACCTCTGTTGCCAGTCAAGTGTACACAACTTGGAATATCTTTCTGAGTAAACAACTGAAGTTTCTGAGAAGATTTCCCTCTGTTGAGCAAAATATGAAAAAATTGCCAAAAACACTTAAAAAAAAGAATGGAGAGCCACAAACATTTGTCAATGGCCTTCGCACAATCCTAGATGCCACAGAGTTTCGCTGTGAATCTCCAAGTAGCCCTGCAGCCCAAAAACAATTGTTCAGTTCGTATAAAAATGATAATACCTATAAGCTCCTCATTGGTTGCACACCGAATGGATACATAAACTTTACTTCCTCACTTTGGTCAGGTAATGTGTCTGATAAAGAATTGGTTGAAAGGTCAGGCTTGTTGGAACTTTTAAAACCTGGAGATAAAGTTATGGCTGACAAAGGCTTTGGTATCAGGGGGATGCTGGCATTGAAAAAATGTGAATTAATACTTCCTCCCAAACTAAAGGGAGGGAACCTGAAGCCACGTGGATCAACCAAAGCTAGAAGAGTCTCAAGTGTTCGCATTCACATTGAAAGAGCAATACGTCGATTGAAAACCTTTCACATTCTCACTGATGTACAAAAAATGACACAAAAAGGTTACATTGACAATATTATCTCTGTTTGTGTATCTCTGGCAAACCTTGGAAATCCCTTGGTAACATAATGAAATTTCAATACAAGGGGTAACTTTTATAGGGTGCCTGGTATATGTACATGTGTCATGCCTGCCTGTGTAGCCCCAGATCTGTAAAAATATTTTAAGGAATTTTGCTTGTTTACTTGGTGGATAGGGTATTCTAAACACACTCTTGGAATTTTTTGCCCCAGTTACAGGGTAATATTTAGAAGTAAATTTCCATTTTCCCTGGTTATGGGTTGACCCTCTGGGCTGTAACAGGCACATTTGCACAAACCCCCCTATAGGAGTTACCTTCTTTCGTTCAATATAGTTAAACAGTAAAACCAACTAAATAGAAATCACATTTGATTTACCAAAATCGTTTTACCCAAAGTGATGGCAGCTCCTCAGTGGCCCAATATATTTAGTGCCCCCTGGGGTTCTTACTGTATGACGATCAACTATATATTATTTTAACAAGAACAAAAATGTGCAGCACTTGTGGCAGAGTTTGTTTTGTCATGAAGCAAAACATTTTGTGTCAAATATATTGCAGCTTAGCTTTGACTCCAGTTGGTCAAAATTGTCTCTTTAATTCTGGCTCTTTCTTGTTTCACAGTATTTCCATCAAACCAGTTTGTGAAATCTTTCAAACAAAATAAGTCATTCTTCAATAAATAAGTACTGAAATTTTGTGGTTGTAGAAAGTTGTAGAGGTTGAGAAGTAAATGGACACCACAGTCTGTTGAATTTTTTGTTGTGGTACATACAGCACTGTTCTTTTCACTGACTGCCAAAAATCTGGAATTTCCAAGCAAGAAACTGTAATATTTGCTCAACTTGCTCATTTCGTGTTATCAAACCCCCCTCTCACATGATTTAAAGAGTCCATCACTGTGATACAAAAACTGGCAAACACAATACTGTACCAGTGGCCATGGGAACATATTGGAACAATGAGGATATCATTTTGGGTCATTTCTTTTAAATATGAGGATGCATTTTGATAGATGTCCTCTAAACTTCTAACATCTGTAACATTTTGAGAAAGAGTGAGGTAGAAAATGCTGTCAACTATCTTCACTCCACTGGGATGAGGGTGTTTTTTTTTAATGACTCTGGTCATATACACAATTATATTGTCTGTGATCCAGCCTCCATTGTTCAATGAATCTAAGTCCTCTTTAAATAATGGAACCCCTTCCAAAGTACACAAAGAAAACGAATCTTGAGTTGATCCAATATTGTTTTCTTGTGACTCCTCTGTGATTGTTACAACTTTTTTCCTTGATATTGCTGTTTCATTGTCTTCTAAGATCATGGGTAATATCCAAGTGATGTAAAATTTTCTTACTTTAGTTCTGACATCATCCCAGAATTTTTTTGAGAATGGAATTTCCACAACGAAAATTCCCCCGTTACACCCAGTGTCTGTATTTTGAGTAAAAACTACAAAATCACACAATGACGTGTTTGTTGCCGCCATTTCCCCTTGAACCTGAAAATAATATTTGTGACCTTTATCTAGGCCATAGGAGCCATCTTCGAAAATTACTCCTCCAACATTTTTATCGAGAAATGCCTCTCTTGGATGTTTATATCTATTGGTATAAGGACATTTGTATTCAACTGTTGCTGTCCTGCAACACTTACAGGATCTTAATCCATCTGGACTTGCAGCTATCATTGGGTCATTGGTACAAATGAGAAGTCCTGAAGATTCCAAATTAAAATTTACATGTGTAGATGACATGAGTTTATAATATTCTTTCCTGGCCTCATGTTCATTTGTTCTGCCATACTCAATCTGAACAGGAAGCTTGCTATATCTATCCAATGAGTCATTATCTAGCAATTTTGCTGCAAGTTTTTCACCAGACTTATCATTACTTTTCTCGATCATCTTTTGCTTTGTGTACACTTCCTTCAGTTTGGTAGAAGTTACCAACCCCCTCCTTTGCACTTTCCATGTACTCCCTTGCTCCCTGGTTTGGGACTCAAGGTGACTTTTTTCCTCCTCTGATACACTAAACTGTTCAATGAAGTCTTTGCAACCAGTACCTCCTTGCTCCTTGAAATTTCTTACCTTTTCAAAGATAAATGGTAATGGATTAAAGTTTTCAGAATCATGACACAATGCTTCACTTATATCATCAACCTCACTTTCAGTGTCGCTTGTTACAAAACATCCAGCAACAGATCCAAATTGGCACAGTCTTTCCTGGATTTCTTTAAGCTGCTTTTTAGAAAGGTTCTCCTGATCCCCGGTTGGGTTTTGTTCAAAATTTAATTTATCCTTATATGGACCTCTACCTTTTCTCCGTTTCTTGATAGATGTTTCATTATTAGGTACAGACGACAGTCCTTTTTTAATTTTCCCTTTCTTTCAAGGCTTTTAAACCCATGTTTTTTCATTGAATTGCTGGTTTTTCCAATTTTTACCTCAACAACCGGTGCTGGTCTGGTGGATAGTGTCTTTCTTTTTTCCAATAGCATAGCTCATCAGTGGGTCCAGAGGAAGGATGGAGACAGTCATGCAGTGAATACAGTGAAGCAGCTATGTGCTTGCATGCCCCGTCTTGCCCTCCAGGGCACTGACAATATGCTGAAAAAATTGACCCTGCTGTTGGTTTCCATTTAGGACAGCCATTTCCACCATCTTCAGATCTTTCCCCATCAATCACAAACCAAAGCTGATAAAACTTTTCTTTTGTCTTCGTTTCTGTTACCATAGTTGGTTTAACTTTGGCACGAAAAACAAAGTGTTTCTGCACCTCAGTCACAATCAGTTCTTCAACGTACCCATCCTGAAAAAGACCGAAGTCCTCGAATGCCTTATACGACGCAACCTTCTGTCTGTCATAGTCAACGGACTTGAAAATCAGGAAGTTGAAAATGTCTTCAATCCCGAAAGGTGGCACATTATCCATTCGGGTCGTAAAATCTTTAGCATGAAGGGAAAAAGGATCTGGAAGATGTACTCCCTTAATAATCAGTCTTTCTGATAGATCCAGCGAATCTTCGTGGAAATCAACATTATCATTTAGGCCCAAATTGATTGCAGCTTTCGCCAGCTTGACCAAGTCTGTTTTGTTGCACTTGGAGACGGTAATTCCTTTTGAAATTAGGAAATTTCGCAAATTGTAAATATTCATTTTATTTATTTCATTTATTAGTGGGTTGATAAAGCTGGAATCATCGTAGCCTTCCATGTTTGCCATTTTATGGATCAAGTTGTCCTAGTTTTCGCGCCACTGTTTATAAAAATGAGACCTTAGCCAATCAGAGCGCGTTATTTTACAGGTCACGTGACCTGCAGCAACACGTGGATTTTGCGTCGAAAAGGTGGATTACTAAAAGAAATCCTGCAATCTGATTGGCTAGAACTTTCCAGAAGTTTCCAGAACTTTCCAGAAAGTTCCACAAGATTCTAGAAACGAGAAATCCTACAATCTGATTGGTTAATAATTCGAACATAGCGTTCGGTTAATAAAATGGAAGCGTAAGGCGAAATCAGTTCAGTTAGAAATTAATCATGAAGAGGTCACACGAAGAGGAGAGCTCAGCTGCTAATAATAATAGCAAGCGAAGAAAAATCGCTTGCGATGTATGCGGAAAATTGTTTGACAGAATGTTAAATCTCGCATCACATAAGCGAACAGCACATGATATACATCGGTCAGCAGCAGAACAAAATAAATTAGTCGGTGAAGGTAAGAACATGAAAAAGATGGATAAGAAAGCATTCACGATATATATCAAAGAAGAAGATATCAAAGACTGGGCAAGAATCACACAGCATAGTATTCGAGAAATTAAAGAAGAATTGCCAGGCCACAAGCAGGGGATAAAGTATTATATCACTATTGATGCCGAATTTAAAAAGTATGGTGATAAGTCTATGGTTACAGAACCACCACCCACATTCAGAACCACCGTGCAGGCGTTGTTAAGATCAGAGTATGACTATGTTGAAGATCAGATAGTTGAAGCTATCAACACACTACGAGACAAGATTGATGAATTCTTGGAAAATGGAAGTGGTTGGATATTTACAAAGTTTACCCAACTGCAAGTGAAGATGTTTGATTATGATGCAATTCTTGGTGGAAAGTATTTGCAACTACCAACATACATTAAAAACAAGCGAGCCGTCATCAATGTACAGAACGAAGACGATAAATGTTTCATCTGGGCAATTTTATCCGCTCTACATCAACCAGCAAAAGATCCACAAAGGGTTACAAAGTATCGTCCATACTTGAATGAACTTAATTGTGAAGGATTGACATATCCAGTAAAAGCATCCGATAAAAAGATGATTGATACATTTGAAATAAACAACAACATTTCAATCAACATCTATATTGGATGAAGATGGTGAAATTGTACCATTAAGAATAACTGAAAATAAACGTGAAAAACATGTGCATTTGCTATTGATATTCAATGACGATGGTGAGAGCCACTATTGCTGGATAAAGGACTTGAGTCGTCTTTTAGCAGGTCGAGATGGTCACAGACATGGTGGAAAACGTTTTTACTGTCCTCTATGCTTATCAGGATGTACAAATCAAGAAAGATTGGAAAAGCATGAAAAGCTATGTCGGGCCCCTCAAGCTGTTGAATATCCCCGAGATACAGAATTAAAGTTTGAACATTTCAAACATCAGAGCTGGCTACCATGTATCATCTATGCACATACTGAATCCATTCTGGAAAGCTCAAACAGAAGAGCTGCTTATCAAGAACACAAGCTGATCAGTTATTGCTTTTATGTTAAATAAATCGATGATAGATGGCAACAACTGTTGGAATGCTATACTGGTGAAGACTGCATGGAGGTGTTGATGAATCGACTAGATGAATTGTGTGAAGAAATCCGAGCAGTGTTCAAGAAAACCATGCCGATGATTAGATAAACGCCTGAAGAAAATGCAAGACATGATATGACTACACACTGCTATTGCTGCAAGCAGTTATTTGATGATAACAATAGAAGAAAAGTCCAAAATCATTGTCACATTACGGGGAAATACAGAGGACCGGCTTGTAAGTATTGCAACTTTAATCATCTGAATATAATAGCAAACACTCACACGATCTCGATCGTCTTCCACAATCACAAAGGATATGACATGCATCATGTCCTGAAGAATTTGAAAGGCAGAAATACAAAGATCATTGCCAATTCGAAAGAAAAGATCATGACTGCACAGGTTGGTGCTCATACTGATGTGAATGAAGATGGTAAGGAAAGAAATATTCATGGGATCAAATACATTGACTCCTTTGCATTCTGAGTACAAGTTTGGCAACACTAGCCGGCAACCTACCGAAAGAACAATTTGTCTCTATCAAAGGCTACCTACATGATGAGATTACTCAACAGCAGTATCCTGATGTACCGAGAAATGAACAGGAAAGAGTTGCAGAATTGAAAAGAGAACGCCAAGGAATGTTTGAACCTGGTGTAGCATGTAAAAACCCGCTAAAAGATGAAGATGTTCTAGATTATAGAAATTGGAAAATACCATCAAGGAGAGATTTGACAGATGCTGAAGCTGAAGAAGTTGAGAGAGCATTTGAGTTGCTGACAAGAAAAGGTGTTTATCCCTACGATTGGGTGGACAGTGCAGCGAAAATGGAAGAAACATCTCTACCACCGAAAGAAGCATTTTACAACAAACTCAATGACTCTGACATCAGTGATGAAGATTATGAACATGCTCAACAGATTTAGCAATTCTTCAACTGTCAGACTTTTCAAGATTATCATGAACTGTACTTGAAAACCGATGTGTTGCTGTTGACTGATATATTCGAAATCGTTCAGAGCGCAAAGTCTGGAATTCTTCGCACTCGATCCTGCACATTATCTAACTGCTCCTTCGCTGGCCTGGGATGCGATGCTGAAGATGACCGGTGTGAAGCTGGAATTGTTATCTGAAGAAAAGAAGGACATTCTACTGATGATTGAAGAAGGTATTCGTGGTGGTGTCTCAATAGCAGTGAAACCGCATGCTAAATCAACAGAAAACAACACGCTAGTGTATCTAGATGCAAACAATCTCTATGGATGGGCAATGTCGCAACCAATGCCGTATGGTGGTTTCAAGCAGTTTACACAAGAAGAAATCAGAAATACAGACATCCACGCTTTGCTGACAAGATCGAATGAAGATGTTGGTTATTTTCTCAAAGTCGATTTGGAATATCCAGCCGAGTTACACGATCATCATGTAGATCTACCATTGGCGCCGCAAAGATTGCAAGTTCAAGAAGACTTGCTATCAGAACATCAAAAGAACGCTCACGAAGAACTTTTCAATGGAAAAAAGTTTAAGTCAACACCAAAGCTAATACCAAATCTATTCAACAAAGAAGAATACCTCATGCATGAAAGAAATTTGAAGCAGTGTTTGGAATTGGGTTTGAAGGTGACAAAAGTTCATGAAATCATTGAATTTAAGCAAAGTCTATGGTTGAAAGAATACATTGATTTTAATACCCAGAAGAGAACACATGCAAGAAACGACTTTGAGAAAGATCTGTTCAAGTTGATGAACAATTCCGTGTTTGGGAAGACGATGGAAAATGTTCGAAATCATCAACGTTTTGAAATCTGTACTGATGGAGAAGTCTTGAGAAAAGGGGTAAGAAATCCAAACTTTTACGGAGTAATTAAAATCAAGGAAGACACGCTTTTGGTTGAGAAAAAGAAGAGGAAAGTTACACTCAACAAACCAATGTATATTGGTTTCAGCATATTGGATATTAGCAAAACATTGATGTACGATTTCCACTATAACTTTGCAAAGCCAAACCTTCCAAATGTTGAGCTATGCTACATGGATACTGATAGTTTCATCTACGACATACCAATGTCTAAAGATCAAGTCGATAAAGTATTGAAAGATCACGAAGATGGATTCGATTTCAGCAATCATGATAAAGAACATCCAAATTACTCTACAAGAAACAAGAAAGTTATCGGGAAAATGAAAGACGAGCTTGGTGGTGTGGGAATTAAAGAATTTGTTGGATTGAGGTCAAAGATGTATAGCTGCCAAATCAATGATGGAAATACGATCAAAAAAGCAAAAGGAATAAAAAAGTATGTTGTGAAGAAGTAAATGAAGCTTGAAGATTATGTTAAATGTTTGATGGAAATGAGAGCGGATGCAAACATTCAACGCAACATTGAATCACACTGTCACACCATCTACACTACGGAAAGAAAAAAGACATCGCTGAATCCCTTTGATGATAAAAGATACATTCTTGACGATGGATTTAACACGCTCCCATATGGACATTATTCGCTAGAAAGACGCTGCGAAGAAGAAAACATTGATTGAACTGTTTTAACAAACTATTGTAACAATATTCTAAACTGTTTTAACAAACTGTTGTAACAAACTATTTTAACAATATTCTATACTAAACTGTTGTAACATTATTCTAAACTGTTGTAACAAATTGTTTTAACAAGCTTAAATTATATCTTCCTTTAACATAGTTGTAAACAAATAAATCGTTATCTAACTTGTTTTGAATGTTGAAATATTTATTAACCATTGAGTTCATTGAAACGTTTTTTGTTCTATTAATTAGAAAGAATATGCAATGTTGTCCACATGTAGCAGTCTCATAGGATTGAACTTGAACCTTGTTATAAGCGAGCTTGAACAGACTAATAAAGTCTGGAAATTCTTTCAACATAGGAGGTTCACCAAACGAATCATAGAAATCCAATCGACCATCATCAGCAATATAGACAGCTACCCAGTGGGTTCCTTTACCAGTAAAATTATCTTCATTGAAAATAAATGAACAAGGTAGAGAATGAATGTCTATGTTTTTGATTTCATCTTTCCCGATTACACCATGGAAATGAGGTAGCTTTTCACGTTTTACAAGTAAGTTATTAATCGTTATATCATCCATAATTACCAATCTCGAATGATGTTTTTATGACTATCAATTTGAATGACTCTATCAAATTCACCCAAAATTACAATGTTCATCAAACTGTCAACAGCGTTTGCAAAATTTATACTTATTCTCAGATTACCCTCTCTTTTAAGCAAATATTGCTCATCTGCACAGTTTCCTTTTGGTGTCAAGTCAAACCCATAGATTGCCGATCCTTGTTTGAATCTATCATAATCAATAAGACTAGGTGAATTATTCAAGCTGGTCACCAAGCGACGGTAGGCATCAAAGTAATCATCATCATCATAATTCAATCTTAGAGGTGGGGTAATTTCTTGATTGTCAACAGTCACTTGAATGGCAGAAACAGAAACATGTTCAAACTCAAACGGATTTCCTTCATCCGCTCCATTGAATGATGTATTATCAACCAGCGCAAAAAACAATCTGTTTGGAATCTTTCCGTTGAACACATTATCTTGAACCCAACTGGTTGTTGCGGCATTGATTAAGTAGCTTGCCATATGAGGTTGACAGACTGGGTAAACCGCATTCGTTTTCATCAGTGTTCTTCCAATTCCTTTCAATACATCATCTTTAAGATGTATGAGGCGAAGCACCAGTTTCACTTCGGAAATGTACAGACGTGAAGTGTTTCCAGTCTTTCTCATCAAACAAAACACATCACTTTTTGGACTCAATCGCCATTGAAGACGAACGCCAGGCAGCAAGTATTTGCTTTGATTGCAAATGTTAACATGAAGTTTTGTCAACACTTTAACTTTTTCACTATCATCAAATGGTGCAGATCTTGCATTTAAACCCAGATTTTTTAACGTTGCGGTTGTTGGAAAACCAACATTTTCTTTGCCAATCGTATCACTGACCCAGTTTGTCATTTTCAAATAGTTTTTAGCTCTGGTTTCATCAAACGTCATAATTGTTTCCAAGTAAGATTGGTAGGCATACATTCCATTTGCTTCTGTGACGGGAGTGTCATTCATAACCAGCTCTATCTGCTTCCACATGGATTGACCAATATTATTTATTACTCCAGCAAATTCTGCAGTGGTTTTCCAATATTACTTCCATCGACTCTTTTAATAGCTAGAGTCGAGACAAAATAAGAATGATTCAAGTCAATCATATGATCAGGCTGAGCAGGAATGTCAAACACAACAGTTTGTTTTGAGGCATTGAGAGCAGCAGTTTGTGGAAAATATTCAACATCTTTAAAATACTTGACATCGTTTTGAATTACTGGTGGGCAGAATAAATCCAAACTTTCACTAGGACATTCAGTATATTCTAGCTTTATGCTCATTGTTGCAATTTCTTCTTCAACAGTTTCTTCAACAAAGTTTTTTTCAAATCAGGTTTCTTAGCTCTTCTTTTCTTCACCGGCTGCTTAGGTATGAATATCCCCCGCATGGTGCTTTCTTTTATAGATCTTTTAGGACGAACTCTTGATTTCTTACCAGCAGTCGATCTCTTACCAGCAGTCAATTTCTTACCAGCAGGCGATTTCTTACCAGCAGGCGATTTCTTGCCAGCAGGTGACTTCTTGACAGATTTCTTCACAACATCGGCGATTTCTTCAGTATCCTTCCTTTTAATTCCTCTCATAGAAGATTTGGTAGTATCTTTTACAACTTCTCCAACATTCTCACCAGCTAATATCCGTCTTTCTCCTTCTTCTTCTAAAACAGGTTTCAAAATTTTCTCCGCAGCTTTTACACCTTGTTTCTTTATTGTTGCATTGCAGCTTTAACAGGTCTTTTAAAAATAGATCCAGCTTTCCTGAAAATACTACTTACTCCTATATTCCTTATATAAGATATTACTTACTCCTCTTCCACGCTGGTAGGTGTAAAAATACGGAGTTGATTTATAAATTGGGAAATCATACATGTTTCCTTCTAAAGTGTAGCAAGAATGTTGTCTTTGTTTTGTAGAATTGTATCTCTTTTCCCAACTCGTTGTAGACTTTTATAGTAAATTCGTTGATATCATTGTATAATAATGGATAGTAGAACAAATTTTCAAATTCCACAAAATTTACAACATGCTTGTTAATTTTCAATCAAATGAAGCGTAGCAGTGGCATGCTTATTTTTCCAACTACACGATAGTCTAACAACGAGCAATATATAAACATATTCTTCCCTTCTGCGTTGACTTGGAAATGTTCCTCACCCACCACATCAGTCGTTCTTTCGATTGCGTTGAATACATAATCTGTTAATGACTTGTCTAGATAAGTTCCAGTAAATGGACATGTTGTCCATCTCACATCTCTGTAATAAACATTATTCATGTATTTATTATATTCTTCTGTAGCCTCAACGAAACCAAACAATTTACACAAATCTTTCCCCAAAGCAACTCTTTTAACGTACTTTGGAAAGGTTACCTTGATTTTTGAATCTACAATTGAAAACTGTGGCAGACCTTTGTAAGGCAAACCTAATTCTTTTACATATTCTTTTACTCTTCCCTCTTGCGCGCGAATGTCTTCATTCATAATTGAAACAATTTCTCTCATTGTTAATTTGTGAACGACATCTCCCTCTGAGATTTCACCAATAAGGTGACTAAGACGTACATAATACTCGCGCTTATCAACTGCCTGATTCCATTTCTTTGTATATTCATCAGATATTACCAATCTCACATTCAAATCTTCAAAACCAACCTTGTCGGTACCAATTTGGAAAAATCCCATCATTCGCCAGGGTTCATATTTCCCATATTTGAATTCTGCGGGATTAAATACAAATCTATCGCTCAGTTCATAGAACATTTCCACTAATGCCACTTCCCATTTTCCATGTAAATGTAATTGTTCTTTAAGTTTTATTGCTGAATCTGAATCGTTGGTACATGTAAGATAAAAGTCATTAATCATCTTTGCTGAAAAAAAAGTCAATCTGACAATTGTCTTCAAATTTATCCGATATATCTTCCAACGTTTCCGAGTTGATGATTTTAATATCAAATGATTTTATATGAGATCTTGTTACTCTATACGATGCAGGATTTATAGTTGATCTATGAATCGATTGCGAATCGTCAATAACTAGACCCAATAGAGGAACAGCATCCTTACTTATAATGAGATCACAACAAACAGCAAACACTTTTTCATTCTCATCTTTTTCTTTTCGATATAGCGTACAAGCAATCATGCTACATTTCCAACTTGTATCCACTGGAAGTGGATTAACAAAATTTACATGTCTATTATTTAAAGTTACATTCATATTATCGGTCTAATTCTAACTGTTAGTGATGTTTCTCCAATATATTGCTTTGCGGAATAGAGAGATGTTAATTTTATAGGATTTCCATCATTATCTACCAATCTTATTGGAATTTGTTGAAACTGCAACCTCTCCAATGGTGTGAAAATTATATTCTTTGGAGCATAATATCTAACATATGTATCGAGATCTGTATCGTAAAATGTTAGTTTTCTCAAAACTCGCCTTTTCTCAATACCACCAAGATAGTTACTTTCCAATAGATCGCATTCTATATTTATAGATGTATGTTCATTTAGATGAACACCATCCTTTATTCTACTCAAACAGTTGATCTTTCCTCCAGTTAACGGATCTCCATCTGCCTTCTTCTTATATACAATCAGATACATAGCCTGGTGAGGCTGTATGCTGTCAGAAGTCTTGTATTCAAAGTATGTTAATGTTGAACCATTTGGCAATGTGTGATTCATTTGATCTTCCAAACCGAGGAAATGAAAATTTCATGAGAAGTGCACTGGTAAATTTCAGTCGCTTTCCTTGATATGTTGAATATCCCAATGATTTCAAATCGTCTTTCATTTCAAACTGTATCTTTCCACCAATCAATGATACTGATAACATGTTTTTCAACTCATAACCAAACTGTGGGAAATTCAATACCCTGTCATTGAAAAGCCTTTTGAATTCATAATACATTAGAGTATTATTGCGTGTTTCAATAATTTCTTTATCAAGGTAGATTTTTTCATTAAAAAAATCATTTATACCCCAATCAATCAATTTTCCCTCTTCATCCGTGACTGTTACATACTCATTTGCTATTGAAAACCAATATTGATCTTGCAGTGATTTTTCTCCTCTATCCGGCAACGTCATTTGCAACAATGCCATTTCCCACTTCTCTTATTGTTTAATTGAAATACGTGAGGTAAATCAACTGTGAAATCTACTAATTTCATTCTATCGGTAGCAAATCCCGAAGGAAGAACCAAATCAAATTCTTCATCAATCATATTGTCTCCAATTGACTTTCAGCTACCCACTCATCAAATTGTGGAGGATAACCTCTCCATCTAATTAAATAGAAGTTTTTGCCCCTCTTCTTCTTAGTTTTCAACACTTGCTCGACAACAAATGTTTTTTAAAGATACACACGTTGTAGCTCTTCTTTATAGAAACGATCAACTAACTTTTCACCTTGTAGATCTTCAATTTCATACATTACTGGATATCTTTCTTTAAAGACTATACTGATCTTGAATATTTCTTCAGTATAATTTTGCAAGTAACCTTTCTTAAACATTCTCCTTTTCAAACTCAATCTTACATAATCTCCAGTTTTGAAAAGCTTTTTATTTTTTTCTGGTTTCTTTTTTAAACAATCTTTTTCGAACAGTGTCGACATTGTCTTGGTTGACTTCAGAAGGTCTCATACCAATAGATCTGTGGTATGTATTATTGTATGAGTTGACAAAATCTTGCAAATTATCAATATATCTCAACGTATTTCATGCTGTAAAGTATCTATACATTCGTCCTTTTAATGTTCTGTTAAATCGTTTAACAATTGCTGCCTTTACTTCATTATTTGCAGTGTAAAACCCAATATCCTTTTTCTGCAACAAAGCTTGGAATTCCTTGTTTATAAACTCGCTGCCTTTGTCGGATCATACCTTTTTAGGTTTTCTATCTGATAAAATTTCTTTAAACGCATTGACAATTTCTTTTGCAGTTTTTCTTTTTTAGCGGCTTTACCCACGCATACTTGCTAAAAGTATCAATACAGCATAAGAGGAATGTAATGTTGTCGTTTTCTTTTTTCGAATGCGTCATATCAACAAGATCACATTCCCATAAATAATCAATGTTATTGGTTAGTATACGCTCGCGTTTAAAGTTCTTCCTACTTGGTTTATGCAGCGAATAGGCAAGACTAGTTTTACTCCATTCTTCAACATCTTTCCTTTTCAAATTAGGAATTACTTTTTTTAATTCTCTATACGCTTTATCCAAACCCCCGAGAGAACCTGGAACAGAAAGATCAGAATATAACTTTTCTAAACTCATAATAAATCAATTAACAATTCTAACAATTTAACATTTGTACACTTTTTTCTTTGTCGTTTTCTTTTCTTACACTTTCTTCCTTTATTTATAACCTTTTTAGGCTTTTTCTTCGCTGGTTCATCGTCAGATTTGCTTGGCTCCATGACTATCTTTTCAAATGAATCCATTTTTGCTGTCTTATAGAATTGCTGATCTCTATTTATAACCTTTTCTAGACTTGTACACCACTAAAGGAGCTTTATTAGGGAAAATATTAGTGCAAAATCTCATATCTTCTCCAATCGATTGTGTGAAATCACAACGTAAGTAGCCGTACATTCTTGCTGTTGCATCATTTTAAATGTCAAGGAATGTTTTTGGAGATGAGGGCATAATTTGTCGTGCAAGAACTCTAATTTGACTTCTATCACGAGGATTCTTGAAAAGAACTTGATACTGAGTATTGAGAGCTAAATTACTCATTTCTGTTCCTCTTGAAAAGGGTTTTGCATCATAACAATTACATTGATGTTTAGATGACATCTTCCTTTGTGAACAATTTTCCCAAATCTTTAAAGTTGGCAATTTCATGCATTAAATCATCGACAACAATAGTTAATCTTTTGTCCGATCTTTCGATTTCTTAGTACAAGTTTTCAGGTAGCTCAGTAATAAATCTACAATTCCCGTTAAAACTTTTTTTAATGCGCTCAAACAATTCCGGTTGATTTGTTCCTGAGATCCACATAAGATTGGGATATTGTCTGCCATTATCAATTATATTGTTATAATTTTTCAACAGATTTTCTACCCAAGTCGTTTTGCCGCTTCCGCTTACTCCAGATAAAGTCAAAGAAAAAGGTGCTTTAAATCTCAAATCATAACTCATATTTATAACAAATTTTAAACATCTCATACAACAGGTAACATCTATTTATAAAAAATTCTTTACATCTAGCTACAACATAGAACTAATATCTATAACATCAAACTAATCTCCATAAAATCTAATTTTAAACATCTCATGAATAACAACTGTATAACAACGTTCAGTCTAGGCAAATGTCATGATTAAATTGTAACAATTTAATTGTTTATTATTCTGCTCAATATTTGCAACAGGTACATCGATGTGAAGAGACTTGGTTGAGATAATTCATCATGTAGATGTTCAACTCTGGATTTGATTGTTTGATTCAGTCGACCATTCTTCTTCTTCAGCTCATCAAACATTGATTTCTTACACGATTCTTTCCCTTCAGCCAGCATGTCGGAGTTGACATAACTAATGTGAAATGATAGAAATCTAAAAGCATTATGTACCATACAATCTTGCTTATGATCAGCAGCATCAATTTGTTTTGCCCACATCTCTGTAGTTGCACACTTTTCACAATACTCTTTTGCTTTGTTAAAAATGTATTTCAGGACAATTTCGGCATATGCTTCTTGCACTTGAACATCAATCTTTGCCGGATCTTCTTCTTGTTTCTTTTTCTTCTTTTGAGTCTGCTCATCATCACCACTCGCTGGTCTTTTCAGGGATGGTTGTGGAAGCATTTTCAGCTCAGCAACCTTTCCATGTAATGCTTTCAGCATTTCTTCTTTTAGATTTATTCCCGTCTTTGATGGCTTCTCATTCTTCCATCTTCGGATTCCAAGACAGAGTCATAGAGGGAAATCACCATTTTCCTGCAAATAGATTTCCAGCTTATCCTCATACGCTTCTTCTTTACTCAAAACTTCAGTGTATAGTGTTAGAAACTGTGTGATCCTACCAAAGTACTGCCTTGATTGAATGTGTGCTTTGTTCTTCTCAAACAGACTTTCAGCATCTTCTCCACGGAACTGGAATTGATCGTTTATGTTTTCATCAACTATTTCCAAGAGCTGGATGAGAAATACCCATTGATTTAACAGCTAATCCATCTTTAATTGTATCTTTCACCACTAACAACCATTTGTTAGAACCGGGTTGGACAGCAAATGATGACTTGATTAGGCCCTCTTCATCTCTAACTTCATAAATTGTAGCCATGATTTTTTAAGCTCCGCACTCTACGACGACTTGTTACAACTGAAATGATTTGGTTTTGCGCATCGATTTTATAGATTGATCGAACGTGACGTTCGAATTATTAACCAATCAGATTGCAGGATTTCTCGTTTCTAGAATCTTGTGGAACATTCTAGAATCTTGTGGAACATTCTGGAAACTTCTGGAAAGTTCCAACCAATCAGATTGCAGAATTTCGTGTTTCTAGAATCTTGTGGAAACTTCTGGAACATTAGATAGCAAATATTATACTATGGTTAGTTCAAACAGTTTTTCTCTTCCTTCGTCTACGTTTTCTGATTGTTTTCCTACCACCATTAAGTCGCTTTCTATGCTTTCTTCTCACACCACAACCAGCTAATATTCTTAAACCAGTCTCAACACCTAAACCAGTTGCAGCTATGGCACCGCCTTTTGCAGCTGCTTTTGCTCCTTTTAATGCGAATTTCTTTACGGCTTGTTTGCTAATATTTCTAGTCACTGCTCTTCCTCCTTGCTTAATTGCTTGTCTAACTGCTGCTCGCGCTAATGCGGACCCCATCTTTCTAGAATTTTCTAATGCTGTCTTCCTTTTATAACCACCTCTCATCAACTCGGTTGCTTCCTGTCCACCATCATTTTTTAACATATCATCAATAATCATTGAAGCAATAATAGTTCCTGCTACTGATGCCATTATTTGAAATCGGATTTTTTAGCATATGCGAATTTATCCAGCGTTTTCTTTGGTACCCCCGCAGCTCTCCAGACTTCTCTAGGGATAAATTGTAAAGGTTTATCTTTTTTCCACCCCTTTTTCCTAATTCTCGGTTTTAATTCGCGCTGTAAGCCTGTTAATGGTGTAATACCAATCGCTGTTTTGACAATTCAATTTTGAAGGTTTTTAAAAAGGCCTTTACCCCTAATTCTCTTTATGCGTCGTCGCTTTGTACGCTTTTTATTTCTATCCTGTCTCTTACGCTTACCCATCTTTAATTACTAGGTACATGCATTGTATTTATAAGAGATTTGAGATGAAAGATATTTGTAAGTCATCAACTTCATTAATTGAATAAAAAACATTTGATATAAACAGCAGCAATCGATTAATATGAAGCAATATATAATATGGAATAAATAGAGTCAATCATTAAGGTTTTATAGCTGATTTATTTTTAAACATGATGTAAGCAGTTAGCGTTCTGATGATGGGTCAATTCTCAACGTTACTCGTCCTGGAAAATTCCTCAACATTCTGTCCACCATTTCTTTGAATTCAATCATACGAATTAAAAATCTAGCGTTCTCATTACTATCGTTTGCAAACCTTCTTATTCTTGTCAGCAAAAAAGGATCAACCTCTTCTTCTTCTGGTGTATTATAATGCTGTTGAACTAATGCATCGTAGCTCACTTCAGAAATACCATCACTATTATAATAATCACTATCTTCACTATTATAATCAGTGACAAGTCCATAACCTCTGATATCTACATCATCATCATCGGGAGTGTTGAATGCTCTGTCTGTTATCTCCTGAAGTGCTGTTTGCATCATTACATCGCGCACCATTGTAGGTCGTACTAGCATAGATTCTGAAGGTTGTATAATCACAGGTTCTGAAGATTCTGAAGGTTCTTGAGCAGCAGCAGCAATCTAATAATAAAGAGAATATTTATATGAGAAGATGTTCCAGTCTTATAAGTATATTTAAATGAGTATAAATTATGCTTTTACAAATTACCTCTAGTATAACAGCATTATATGGTGTGAGTCTACATAGAGGACATGAATTCATTTGCAGTCGCCATCTGAAATGAAAAAGAAATAAATAAATACTTGAAATAATTAGTATAAACGAATGTTTGAAATAATTATTATGGGTTTAAGTGAATGCTTGAAACAACTTACTGGTTTATACATCTCAGATGAAAAACTTGCTCACACTGCTGGCATCTCGAGTAGTAAGCATCATTCACCTCTGATGTTAGACAAATGGAGCAGTTGCTCTGAAATACTGACACTCCTTGTTACAGTCTGATCATTTGCTGCATGCTGACAATGGCTCTTCTTGCTCCAATCATCTTTTCTTCGAGACTTGCAACTAAACACAACAGGTCGCAGTAGGTTGAAGTAAAATAAAAACAACAGACTCAACGGTTTTGTGTGTTTCTAAAAGCCTTCGAAGAAGCCTTGGAAACAAGAGTTTTAACCAATCAAATCGCTGTAAGCTAGACCTAGTCTTCTTCAGAACTTTCTAGAAAGTCTTCAAAGAAACCTTGGAAACAAGAGTTTTAACCAATCAAATCGCTGTAAGTTTCAAACATAGCCAATCAACCAATCAGATCTAGCCTTCTTCAGAAAGTCATTCGATGATAACACGTCACGTGATGAGGATTTTATCGCGGCAAAAATTAAAATTGGCGTCACGTCAGCAAATGCAAACACTCTTGGAAAATTTTCTCGAAGTCGGTAAGTACCTTTAACTTTTCTCTACTTTTTCTTGGAAAAGTGTTAGAAATGTAGTTTGGTTATCATTTTAACTTAAAATAACTATTTCTTGTTTATTTAAGGATGTTTGATTTTTATTTGTTTGACTAAAACTTATTCTAAAAGCCGTGAAACTTATGAAGCTTCGAGACCTGACCAGGCCTAGAATCCTTCACTCTAATTCTTCGTTTCAATTCTTACTTTTTTCATAGAAATGTAGTTTTCTTATTATTTTAACTTATAACAACTATTTCTTGTTTATTTAAGGATGTTTCATTTTTTATTTGTTTGGTTATAACTTATTCTAAAAGCCGTGAAACTTATGAAGCTTCGAGACCCGACGGACCTAGAATCCTTGACTTCATTTCAACTAAATTTCTAATTCTTTATTTTTTAGTTGTTCATCAAAGAAATCAGGTATGTAATTTTGGTTTTTGTATAGTTTTATGCGAACACTTGAATCATTCAATTTCATAAAACTAGCAAGATTAAACAATGTTCATCATTTTTATCGTCTAATTAACACCACCTCTCTCAGACTCGAAAGGCTATTGACGAATGCTCTGGCCAATGTCATGAGAGACTGTGTTGAGCCCTCGTGCAGCGTAGGATTAGTAGGCCGTTCGTTACAACAGCCGTTTGGTGAGTGTCAGAACAGGTGGCTGAAGACTTTTCCATGTACGAGAAATTCTTGAACCTGGGAGACCCTGGGTAGACAGGTAATGCTGCTCATCAAGGCCCCGTTAAGTTCGTGTTTTATTATTCGATCTTTTTGATGAACTAGGATAGTAAACATGCTTTGAACCACCCCTACTAATTTCAAGAATTTAACGTCTTTTATTCCACCTTGTTTTCTAGAATGTCGCGAATTGCCTTGTTTGACATCGAATACATCCAAACAAAAGATAGCCATAAATGCATCAGAAAGATGGCTATTTTATTAGACGATGGGACAACGTCATTTGTCTGAGAGTTTGTCCCATGCATAGAATATGGTGAAATGGAATCTAAATGGAGACGAAGCTACAACTATTGTAGATATAACATACTCAAGTTACATTATACCCCTAGAGGAGGAGCTTTGAAATGTGAAGCTTCTTTATATCTCATAAAAGACATCATGGAGTGGAACGATTTTGGGTTGGCGTTCTATAAAGGTGGTGATATCGAAAGGCAGGTGTGCAAGAAGATTGAAGTAGCATGTAGAAACATAGAAGAATTTGGGGCGCCAAAGGCGACGTCGCAGGACCCCCAAATTATAGCTCCGTCTCCATTTAGGCTCCAAAAATTATAGCTCCGTCTCCATTTAGGCTCCAAAAATTTTAGCTCCGTCTCCATTTAGGCTTAAAAAATTATAGCTCCATCTCCATTTAGGCTCCAGTTGAGCGTATTCTACGCACGGGACAAACTCCCTGACAAATGTTGAATTATTTAAAATTATTGAATAGAATTATTTAAAATTGTTGAATAGAATTATTTAAAATTGTTGAATAGAATTATTTAAAATTATTGAATAGAATTATTGAATTGAATTGATTTGTTGACTTGAACTATTGACCCTCTTTTATTATTTAACATCTGTGTTACCCTGCAAGAACTCTTGAAAACGAGGTTGGAGAAACCATCGTGTTAGATCCATATAAACCATCGCACTATAGCGCGACCTGATGACGTCACTGGAGATGGAGGACTCTTGAGGTTGGAGAAACCCGCATGCTAGATCCATAAAAACCGTCGCACTATAGCACGACCTGATGACGTCACAGATTATGACGTCACTGTGCTAAAGCCACCCCTTTCAACCTACTCCTTTAGATAAAACCTTTTGTAAAATTTGCCTGAGAAATATCGATTCCTTTCATTCACTACTTAACAATTGTTATCATACCCCTGGAGCACTTGCAGAAACAACAAGCTGTAAGCAAACTCATTAATTATTCATGACCTGCACAAGAGTATAAGTCTAAATCTCCGTTGACTTTTCTCATTGTCTCCTCCGCAGTGAGGGCACGTTTTGGTTATGTATTGGTGTTCGGAAGAAGAAAGATTTAGACTTAGGGTAAGTCTAGTTGTATGCTGATAAATCTTTTAAATCGATCCCTAGCAATTTAAACATCTGTGATAGATATTGTATACTACTACTGTGTATAATATTTTATATTACATGACATCTACATGATGTACATGATGTACTTAAGACTCTTTAAGGGACAGAAAGGACAAAAAAGGCCTTTTCCAGGTACTATTACCCAGGATTTACAGTATTGTCTTCTTTGGCTATTTCCATTTCAGCGAAGTTGCTTGCTAAGGCCATCTTCTAAACCGTCATTTAATTCATTAAGCATAATACAAGATAAAATTTGATAACTGCTGTTAAAGCGAGACACAAACCTCAAAAGAACAAAACCTTTCCTGCAACTTTTTTCAAGAAGTTCAGTTCTTCCTCCAATTATCCATTCATCCAATCCTCCATTCACAAAAATCACTAGCTTGACTTGACGCCCATTGGGTCAGGATGGAAAATTTGCTCTCAGGCCTTGAAGCTACGGTTGCTTGTGTCCAACAGACCAAAACTATATTTTTTCCGAAGCTTCAACAATCAATCTATTGATTATGCATCGCTCATAACTGCGAGAATTCTAAAATGTCCTTGCTTTCTGGCCTGTAGGCTATAATTCATACTGTTCGCCAGTACGCAGTTACGCATTTTCTACCTCCAACAAGATGGCGCTGGGGTGCTTCAAATTTGCGCAATAGAGTGCGCACTCTGGTATTTTTATATTCCTAACTCTATGGGATTATCTAATTAGTACAATAGAAAACCGGAAACATACGTAACTCTAAACAAAGGTCCTTAGGTTAACAGTTTTAACAGTATAGACTTCTCCTGCAAATTCAACGATGGTTTCAACTTCTTAAATTCCAAAGCTTCAGATATTTTTCGCTTGTAATAATTCATGTGATTCTTAGATAAAATTGTGAAGTTGTTTATGCTGAAGGCATTGTGACCACTTTGTGTTGAATGTTTCAAAATATGAGAATTACAGTCTCTTCCTCCATGATCTTCTACTCTCTCACTTGTACGTCTGCCTACTTCTCTAACGTTACAATCTTCATTGAGACACGTGACTTTATATACAAGGTTATGTTGATGTTGTAAGGTGGTTTTATCTTTTAAATTAAATTTTGTGCTTAATTTGGTCGACTTGAATACTACTTTAACTTCTTGATTCTCAGGTTTGTACTTTTTAAGAGTTTTGTTTAAAGATTTTATCACACTTTCTCCTTCTTTGCCTTTGTAAGGTAGTATTAATAAACTTTCTTTGATTTCGCTTTCATTATCATTATTATTATCATTTTCTTCGTTACTAGATATTCTGTCTGTTCTCTGTTGATGTTCTTTCTCTACCTGTTCTTTTACTTGGGAAATTAACCAGTTTGGATACCCGTTCATTTCTTTAAACACTTTTGTTAAGTGGGTGATTTCTTCTTTTCGGTGTTCTAGGGTTGAACATATCATATAGGGTCTTCCAAGGAGTGTCTTCAGTGTCCCTCTTTTCCAGATTGTTGGTGCAAATAAATGCCAATGCAAATAAACATCATTGTTTGTGGGTTTTCTGTAAACTGTTGTCTCTATGTTTCTATTCTTACGAATCAGTAAAACATCTAAAAATGAGATTTTATCATTTTGTTCTTCTTCATGGGTGAAATTGATTTGCTGGTGCAAACTATTAAGTTCTGAAATTACATATTGAATAGAATATTTCTTGATAAAAGCAATTGTATCACCAGATGACTGGATTACTTTGATACACCTGGCACTTTGCATGCATAATATAAAAAAAAAAACAAAAAAAATTTATATAATGCAAAACATAAGTAGGAGGAAACCAATCAAACAACATAATCAAGCCTCATACTTAAGTGATAGCAATCACTAGTCATCACTTAGGCATTTGATTCACTTGCTTTGGGTTCAGATATGGTTCAGTGTATTCATACTGACCTCTTTAAAAATTCCCTTTAAATTTACATGTACTTGTTCCAGGGCAAATGTAGGCTTTATAATCTCTTGAAAGAAACATATTATGTTTTAAACTTTCATCACTAGAAGCATGACAATGTTTTACAATTATGATCTTTTTAAAGGAACGCTGGCAATGAGTTAGTAAATTTTCATTTTCTTGCAATTTTGGAAGCTTTTTACTGCAGAACATTCTAATCCAATATGTTTTTTTTGATTCTAGGCTTCTTTTATTTTTAGGTCTTACTCTGTTGTAAACTGGATGGGTTTCAGCCCTCGTGAGAGTGGACTAAAATTTGCCAGTTTTTAAAAGTCCTTTTTCTTAACTCTCTTACCTGTGTACATGACAGCATCATGTCTCTTACCATGTGCAGCTGCCTTTTGCTCTATACAATCAAGAATGAACTTTTCATCTTGTTCATCAAGAACTCTAGGCCTGCCTGTACTTTTCTTTCTCATGCCAAGATGATGAACCATGTTGAGCCTTTTCACCTTTTTTCTGACCATTTGTTTGAAAACCTTGGAACTTTTATTCTTTGCTGAAGTCGAGAGTTTAGCTTTCTTTTTCCCTCATATCTTCTAGCTCCTCCCGCAACTCATTCAGCTGCTCAATATTCCAGAATATTGACTTTTTACTCAATTTTTCACTAATGTTAGAAACAGATTTCTCCACATTTGCTATATTTGTTGTAGGTTTTGGATTACAAGAGACTGTGCTTCAGCTTCTACCTCTTTTTTGCAAACTTTTTTATAAACTCGCTGCCTTTGTCGGATCGTACCTTTTTAGGTTTTCTTTCTGATAAAATTTTTTTAAATGTATTGACAATTTCTTTTGGAGTCTTTCTTTTTAGAGGTTTTACCCACGCATACTTGCTAAAAGTATCAATACAGCATAAGAGGAATGTAATGTTGTCATTTTCTTTTTTCAAATGCGCCATATCAACAAGATCACATTCCCATAAATAATCAATGTTATTGGTTAGTATTCACTCTCGTTTAGAGTTCTTCCTACTTGGTTTGTGTAGTGAATAGGCAAGACTAGTTTTACTCCACTCTTCAACATCCTTCCTTTTCACATTAGGAATCACTTTTTTGAATTCCCTATATGCTTTTTCCAAACCCCCGAGAGAACCCGGAACAGAAGGATCAGAATATAACTTTTCTAAATTTAACATTTGTACATGTTTTTCCTTTGTTACTTTCTTTTCTTGCACTTTCTTCCTTTATTTATGATCTTTTAGGCTTTTTCTTCACTAGTTCATTGTCAGATTTGCTTGGCTCCATGACTATCTTTTCAAAAGAATCCATTTTTACTGTCTTACTGAATTGCTGATCTCTATTTATAACCTTTTCTAGACTTACACACCACTAAAGGAGCTTCATTAGGGAAAATATTGGTGCAAAATCTCATATCTTCTCCAATCGATTGTGTGAAATCACAAAGTAAGTAGCCGTACATTCTTGCTGTTGCATCATCGAAATGTCAAGGAATGTTTTTGGAGATGAGGGCATAATTTGTCGCGCAAGAAATCTAATTTGAATTCTTTCTAGAGGATTTTTAAAAAGAACTTGATACTGAGTATTGAGAGCTAAATTTCTTATTTCTGTTCCTCTTGGAAAAGGGTTTTGCATCATAAGAATGACATTGATGATGATCAGATCAAAAAGAAGAAAAAGAAACAAGAAGAAGAAGATCCAACAAAGATTGATTTTCAGGTACAAGAAGCATATGCCGAAGTTCTCCTGAAATATATTTTCAACAAAGCAAAAGAGTATTGTGAAAAATGTGCAACTACAGAGATGTGGACAAAACAAATTGATGCTACTGATCACAAGCAAGATTGTATGGTACATAATGCTTGCAGATTTCTATCATTTCACATTAGTTTTCAGATTTCTATCATTTCATAGATGAGATCTTCCTTTTGTGAACAATTTTTCCAAATCTTTAAAGTTGACAATTTCATGCATTAAATCATCGACAACAATAGTTAATCTTTTGTCCGATCTTTCGATTTCTTTGTACCAGTATTCAGGTCGCTCAGTAATAAATGTACAATTCCTGTTAAAACTTTTTTTAACGTGCTCAAACAATTTCGGTTGATTTGTTCCCGAGATCCACATAAGATTGGGATATTGTCTGCCATTATCAATTATATTGTTATAATTTTTCAACAGATTTTCCACCCAAGTCGTTTTGCCGCTTCCACTTACTCCAGATAAAATCAAAGAAAAGGGTGCTTTAAATCTCAAATCGTAACTCATATTTATAACAAATTTTAAACATCTCATACAACAGGTAACATCTATTTATAACAAATTCTTAACATCTAGCTATAACATCAAACTAATATCTATAACATCGAACTAATTTTCATAAAATCTAATTTTGAACATCTCATAAATAACAGTCTAGGCAAATGCCATGATTAAATTGTTTATTATTCTGCTCAATATTTGCAGCAAATACATTGATAAGAAGAGACTTTGAATGAGATAATTCATCATGCAGATTTTCAACTCTGGATTTGATTGTTTGATTCAGTCGACCATTCTTCTTCTTCAGCTCATCAAACATTGATTTCTTAAATGATTCTTCCCTTCAGCCAGCATGTCAGAGTTGACATAACTAATGCGAAATGATAGAAATCGGCAAGCATTATGTACCATACAATCTTGCTTGTGATCAGTAGCATCAATTTGTTTTGTCCACATCTCTGTAGTTGCACATTTTTCACAATACTCTTTTGCTTTGTTGAAAATATATTTCAGGAGAACTTTGGCATATGCTTCTTGCACCTGAACATCAATCTTTGTTGGATCTTCTTCTTCTTGTTTCTCTTTCTTCTTTTGGATCTGCTCATCATCACTCACTGGTCTTTTACGTGATTGAAGTTCAAGAATCTTAAGCTCAGCAATCTTTCCATGCAATGCCTTCAGCATTTCTTCCTTTAGATTTATTTCCGTCTTTGATGGCTTGAACAGGTTCATATTCTCAATTTTCCACCTTCGGATTCCAAGACAAAGCTTCACAGGGGAATTTTTCTCCATGTAGATTTCCAACTTGTCATAATTTTTCTGTAGATAGATTTCCAGCTTATCCTCATACGCTTCTTTTTTACTCAAAACTACAGTGTATAGTGTTAGAAACTGTATGATCCTACCAAAATACTGCTTTGATTGAATGTGTGCTTTGTTCTTCTCAAACAGACTTTAAGCATCTTCTCCTTTAAATTGTAATTTGTAATCTCCTTGTTTTATCTCCTTGAAATTTATGTTTTCACAGACTATTTCCAAGAGACGAGACAGCGCTGTATGAGAAATAGCCATTGATTTTACAGCTAATGCATCTTTAATTGTATCTTTCACCACTAACAACCATTTGTTAGAACCGGGCTGGACAGCAAGTGATGACTTGATTAGGCCCTCTTCATCTCTAACTTGGTAAATTGCAGCCATGACTCTTCAGTGATTTTTTTAAGCTCCACACTCTACAACGACTTGTTACAAGTGAACTGATTTGGTTTTGCGCATCCATTTTATAGATTGATCGAACGTGACGTTTGAATTATTAACCAATCAGATTGCAGGATTTCTCGTTTATAGAATCTTGTGGAACATTCTGGAAACTTCTGGAAAGTTCCAACCAAACAGATCACTACCTCATTTTTTAGTAACATTACATCATGAAAACCAGTTTAGCGAATTTTTCTCTTCTTTCGCCTGTGTTTTCTGATTTTTCCTTTCTACACTTTCTTCTCACACCACCAGCTAATTGTCTTAAACCAGTCTCAACACCTAAACCAGTTGCAGCTATGGCACCACCTTTGGCAGCTGCTTTTGCGCCTTTTAATGCGAATTGTTTTAAGGCTTGTTTGCTAATATTTCTAGTCACTGCTCTTCCTCCTTGCTTGATTGCTTGTCTAACTGCTGCTCGCGCTAATGCGGACCCCATCTTTCTAGAATTTTCTAATGCTGTCTTCCTTTTATAACCACCTCTCATCAACTCGGTTGCTTCCTGACCACCCTCATTTTTTAACATATCATCAATACTCATTGAAGCAATAATAGTTCCTGCCATTGACGCCACTAATTGAAATCGGATTTTTTAGCATATGCGAATTTATTCAGCTTTTTCTTTGGTACCCCAGCAGCTCTCCAGACTTCTCTAGGGATAAATTGTAAATGTTTATCTTTATTCCACCCCTTTTTCCTAATTTTCGGTTTCAATTCGCGTTGCAAGCCTGGTAATAGTGTAATACCAATCGCTGTTTTGACGATCCAATTTTGAAGGTTTTTGAAAAGACCTTTACCGCTAATTCTTTTTATGCGTTGTCGCTTTATACATTGCCCCTTACGCTTACCCATCTTTAATTACTAGGAGGGGGCTTTGGGGGGTATCAAAACCCGAAAACCCGGAAGAAAATTGGGACAAACCCGAAAATCCGGATGACCTTAGTTTCGACAACTGTTTTTAGAAGTTTACCAATTGACATCCTTTTTCAGGTTGAAAACCCGAAAACCTGCACATTTTTACTACAATACCCGAAACCCGGACTAGAAAAATGGCAAAACCCGTTGCCCGTTAAATAAACTTGACCCGAAAACCCGCACGAATTTTTAAGAAAACCCGAGGCCAAAATCGGCCAAACCCGCAACCCGTGAAATCCCAAAGCCCCCCTCTACTAGGTGCATGCATTGTATTCTTAAGAGATTTGAGATGACTTAGATATTCTTGTCAACTTTTGTTAGATTTTCTTAGAGCCTTAATATACTTTTCTTGATCTTCCCATATTATACATTTATTAGACAGGAAACAATACAAGAGTTTCGCCAGTCTACCATTACCATTTGGAAAAGGATGTATTTGCAAAAACTTTCGCAGAAATTCATGAGGTTGAATATTTCTATCATCCAAGAGTTTAGCAAGTTCTTTCTCAATATCTTCAGGTTTACAATATTCAAAGTATTCTTCCTTGAAACATGTTATTCACTGTTTTTGCGCAAATTCACCATAGTTTACATATATGATAAAGTAAAGCGCTTCTTTTATTATACTAATTGTTAATCTGTTGGTATATTCTCTAATAGTTTTCAAATAGATATTAGCATCTTGTAAATCACCAATTTCATTTTCTGTTTCATTAATTGAATTTAGCATTATTTCCATATAATTAAATGGAGTAATTTAAGACAACTTATCAATATAACATGAAACAATCAGAGTCAATGAGTAGTTTTGCACCGCAATCTCCTAACGCTCTATCGTTGATTTTTATAATTAACTCTTCTTCGAGAGACCACACTGTTGTCCCGTTTTTCTTGGAAATTTCCCCGTTTTGTCTAACCAATCAGATTGCTGAATCATTAGAGACTTTCCCGCTTCTAGAAACCTCTCTAGGGACTTTCCCTTTGCATAAGATTCTAAACAATGAAATTGTGGGAACTTCCCTTATAAAAACATCTCGTCTTTAAACAGTTGATTGTCTTATGGCTATGCATAGGAAATGTTGGACGTTGATGGATATTGAGTATATTCAAATATATCCTGAATATGTCACGAAGACTCACTATTTTGTTGGACGCCGGAGAAACTTGTTTTCAACATGAATTCATGTGTTGAATGTAAACTGTTAGCCGATAAGTGGAAACGCGCATATTGTGGACGAAAGATACATTGCTTAAATTATCATTCAACAGTTGCTGCATCACCATGCCATGATTTGATGTTACTTCTTAAACTGGAATGATGTTGGAATGGTGTGGCAGAGATATCAAACATTTGCAGACGTACTGGTATGCCATCGTTTAATATAGAACAAGTTGGAGTGCCGAAAGCAACATCGCACAACCCATTAGATGAGTTGAAAGAACAATATAAATTTTTAGAAGAAAATTTGTTAATTGAATGTTAGTTGAAGTTTCACGAATGCAGAGAAATAACTGTTTTTCTTACAATAAATATAAATATAAACATACAAACATATTAACGATATAACACATATAAACAATCTGCGAGGAAAACATCCTACTAATGGATAAGTGGAAAGAGAACAATTTATTCATTAAATATACAAACTAAAGCATATATAATCCATAATCTATAATAAATTGAATGAATAAATTGTCCTCCTCCCACTTATTCATTAGTAGAATGTCTTCATCCCAGTCGTTTGACATAAATTTTGTATAGAACCTGAAAAAAAAACATATAAAAAATATGAAACATATAAAACATGAAACATATAAAACATATAAAACAATATAATACCTTATTCTATTATTAGTTCTTCTTATTTGATTTAGGAAAATTTGTCTCAAAGTCTCTACATATGAGCACCATTCCATGAAATTATGTAACAGTTTCTTTTCTATAATTAAAAATAAGAAATTAGTTGTTTGAAAGATTCGTTACTTTGTATTGAAAGTGTTCGGCGAAAGTGTTTGAGCAGTTTAAATTATTTACTTTCTTAGTCCATCAAAAAGATAAAAAAAAAAACAGAAACTTAACAGGGTCTTGATGGGCAGCATTATCAGCCTACCAAGCGTCTCCTGTGTCCAAGAATTTCTCATACATGGAAAAGTCTTCAGCCACCTGTTCTGAAGCTGATCAGACGGTTGTTGCAATGAACAGCCTACACTGCACGAGGGTTCTACACAGCCTCTCATGACTAGAGCGTTTGTCAATAGCATTTCGAGCCTGAGAGGGATGGTGTTAATTAGACGATAAGAATGATGAACATTAATTAGACGATAAGAATGATGAACATTAATTAATCTTATTAGTTTTGAGAAAATTGAACTTTTAAAAAATTAGTGAATTGACTGGGTGGTCTGAGCGGACTGAGTGGTGTAAGTGTTCGTGTGGTCTGGATTATTTTAATATAAAACTCGGACTAAGCAAGGCCTATGACAAAACACAGACCAGGTGAGTCTCATAATTGTAGGATTGTTTTGCCACCTTGAATGTGGTTTCATTTAACATTACAAGTGAAGGCCGCAACCCTTTTCTCGATTATGTTTAGACCATAAGCCATGTTGTACTTGAAATTTGAAGAAAGTTACTATTTAATATTTGTATGAAAGTAGATGAAACAGTATAATTAAAATGGAGTCAACGTTGAATTCATACTTACTAGTTTCTTTGATTTCTTAAATCTAGAAAAAGTGAAGAAATATCAATTATTAATTTGAAAAGAATTGAAACGGGAGTGGGATAGGAGAATTGAAACTGGAGTGAGATAGGAGAATTGAAACGGGAGTGAGATAGGAGAATTGGGCTGAGAGCGGAAATTTAAATTGAAGCGAGGAATTCAGAGAATTGAATTTGAAGGCAACATTTAATTCATACTTACTAGTTTCTTTGACCTTCTAAATCTAGAAAATGAAATATTAATTAGAAATTAATTTTAAAAGAATTGAAAATGAGGTAGGAAAGGAGAATTGAGTTGAGAGTGGGAAATTTAAATTGAAGCGGGAAAATCAAATTAATTTATGAAACAATCATACATTTGCTTGTGAAACAATTAGTTAATTAAAGAATGGTACTTACTGCTTTTATTCTCAGCTTGAGCTAATTAAATTCCTTTGTGTGAAAAGATTAAATTTCTTCGTGTGAAAGGGATTTTCCCCTGGCGTAAGGGGAATCTCTGGCAATCCTCTTCACGTGCAGTGTGGCCCCTGAGGTCTGCACTGTGAATCTGACGCTGGGGAGGAGTCTTCAGTAATAAAACTCTTTAGTAATTTATTATCTCGCGTAGGGGAATCTCTGGGAATCCTCTTCGCGTGACGTGTTGCCACTGAAGCCTGCGCTGCGAATCTGACGCTGAGGAGGAGGAGTCTTTTGCAATTAAACCTTTGCAAATCTTGAGTAATTGAATTTTAACAATTTCTATAGAACTTACAACAATCTAAATTTTTACAACTTTAAAACAATTTATAGATATTCTAATGTTGGTATTTAAACAAGCAGTACTAGAATGTTTTGGGGAAATTAAAAACGTGTCTTTTATTTACATAACTTTTTATGTTTTTCCAATCTTTCTTGAGTTGTATACCCCGCTAAGCATAGAGGACAGTAAAAACGCTTTTGATTATTTTTATGACCATCACGACCTGCAAAAAGACGACTCAAGTCCTTTATCCAACAATAGTGACTCTCACCATCCTCACTGAATACCAATAGCAAATGTACATGTTTTTCACGTTTAACTTTAGTTATTCTTACTGGTTCAATTTCGTCATCTTCATCCGTATCGATGTTGATTGAAATGTTGTTGTTTATTTCAAATGTATCAATCATCTTTTTATCTAATGCTTTTACTGGATATGTCAATCCTTCACAGTTAAGTTTGTGCAAGTATCTTCTAAAAGGCGCGGCTCTCTCTTGATTCTGTGATTGTGGATGTAGGTCGGATAGAATTGCCCAGATGAAGCATTTATTGTCTTTGTTCCTTATATTGAGAAAGGGTCTGCTTGTTTTTAATATAAGTAGGTAGTGGTAAATACTTTCCACAACGAATTGTATCATAATCAAACATCTTCACTTGCAGTTTGGTAAACCTTGTAAATATCCAACCACTTCCATTCTCTAAGAATTCATCAACCTTGTCTCGCAGTGTGTTGATAGCTTCAACTACCTGATCTTCAACAGAGTCATACTCTAATCTTAACAAGGCCTGCACGGTGGTTCTGAATGTGGGTGGTGGTTCTGTAACTATAGGCTTATCACCATACTTTTTAAATTCTACATCGATAGTGACATAATACTTTTTCCCTGCTTGTGGTCTGTATTCATCTTTAATTTATCGAATATAATGTTGTGTGGTTCTTACCCAGTCTTTAATATCTCCTTCTTCGGTATATATCCTGAATGCTTTCTTATCCATCTTGTTCATGTTCTTACCTGCACCGACTAATTTATCTTGTTCTGCTGTTGACGGATGTTATCATGCGCTGTTAGCTTATGTGATGTGAGATTTAACATTCCGTCAAACAATTTCCCACATACATCGCAAGCAATTTTTCTTCGCTTACTATTATTAGCAGCTGAGCTCTCTTCTTCGTGTGCCCTCTTCATGATTAATTTCTAACAGAACTAATTTCGCTTTGATTTATATAGATTATTTGAACGTTGCGTTCGAATTATTTCACCATCATAATTAACCATTCAGATTGTAGGATTTCTCGTTTCTAGAATCTTCTGAAACATTGTTGAAACTTCTAGAAAGCTCTAACGAATCAGATGATGTCAGCATAATCTGATGATGTCATCGATAGTTGAACGTCCTTCCTAGGACTCTTGAAAAACGAGGTTGGAGAAACCAGCAGGCTAGATTAAAAACCATCATGCTATAGTGCAACCTGATGATGTCTCTGATGACGTCATTGGTAGTCGGAGCCTCACTGGTAGTCGGACGCCTCCCTCCCTACTACTAAGAGGGCTTTACAAGACTCCCTCCATATCCATCCCTTCTGTCGTTCATCTTCCCTTTGCAGAGATGGCAAAATACATCTGCAAATGAATTCAATGGTATAGAGACTGTAGAAACTCTTGACACTTGCAGTAATCGGAATTGTTTAACAACTAAAGTAAAAGCCCTATTAAGCCCCATGGAAATAAAGGGGGCTAAAAAGGGAGTAGGGGCTAATTTAACATTTCCATTCGAGAGAGGAAGCTAAATAGAAAGGGGCCTTAAAAAAGGGGTCTTATTGGGGCTTTAACGGTATCCAAGACTGAGCACCACAGGCCCTTCTTCTGTAATCTGGAAATTAAAAATTGCACGCTCCTGTGTACATTTTTTTACTTTTGTGACACTGAATTATCTCCTTATAGGTGAATACCTTTCATGCATTGCAGAATTTGGACTACCTTTTTGTTAGCTTTGTGTGCAACAAAATTGACGATGCAGTGGCCCCGAGTGTAGACAATACAAAATTAATGGAATTGGGGCTCGTTTATGGAGATATTTTTGCATACACACAAACATTTCCAAAAGCCGTCTCTCCAAAGACGATAAGCTATAAGGAAAGAGCGGAAGAAATAAAGGTTAAACAAAAACAAAGCCATCGTATTGGGTCAAAGGATGCCTTGAATCGCAGTGTCAAGGTCAGTGAGACAATAAAAGTCAATTTTGGTATAAAATGCCTGGAGAAAAAGCAGTATGTCTGCAAACGTTCAAGATCTGTGTCACTAGACTGTTCAAGGACCGCGACATACAACAACTTTCATAGGACTGCACACGATCACTATAAGGTTCCAAAATGCAAAGAAACTTACCTGGGTTTTTTCCACAGAGGGAGGTTACATGCAAAATCCTTTGAAAGTTTGGAGCATCTAAGTGTGATGCAAAAGGAAAGGAAGAAATTGCTCCATTTATACCTCTATTACCCGTTTGGGAATTTGCAGTTCAAAAGTATGTTGGACAATTTCCAAAAGACCTCTGATGTTGTCAATAAATTCACGAATTATGTCAATAAATGTGGATGAGGTAAACCTTCAACGTTATTGTTTTACATAGACTTGCACTTTGAAAAGTTTCTTTATTGCTCAATTTACTGCTTGCAATTATTTGTCATTATAATAGTGTAAAGGTTATAACATGAAAATGAATTCTGGAGATGCCGGAACTCAAACAGCATACCCCAGTTTATCTCTGACCCATCTTTTTGCCTAGCGCACAAGCCTGTATGGATATTTCTCTCCCCAGAACAGATACATCATAAGCGTACGGCCGAATTTTTGCAGGGGGGGCGGTAGGATTTTTGCCCGAGCAGGGAGACCTATTTTTTATGGGTCCGTTGGTGAAACACACCTTTGAGATGGGAGATTTTTGCGTTTTGAATAAACCAATCGAAAACATATATTGGGGGACTAATAGCTAAATCCCCGCGGATTCTGTTTTGATCGATGTCTAAAATTCAAATGTGATAAATTTAATATAAATTTCTTGAGTAGTAACCAACCCCGCTTGCTCAACCACTATTTTGGGTATAAGGCCAGCAATTTATAACATATTACTTACAATCACTATAAAGATTAGTATTAACTATTTTTAACTCCGCTACAGTCAAAAGAAATACGAGTCACGACCTTTCTTATGTCCAAATGTATCAATTATTGCGTTCATGTCACTTTTCAAAACTTCATTCGAAAATTTCCTCTCAATGCTGAGTAGTGCCAAATTGCTCAGCCTTTCTTGGCCCATAGTTGATCTGAGGTAAGTCTTCAGCCGTCGAAGGCCACTGAATGATCTTTCTGCCGAGCAAGATGTAGCCGGAATCGTTGCTAGCAGTGATGTCACTTCATAGAAGGATGGCAGAACTTGGTGCAAACCTTCTTGGAACATCTTTTGCACAAGCATTGCTGCATTCTTTCCATGATATTCAGAAGTGCTTTGTTTCTTGTAGTTTTCAAAAACTACCTTATCATTTTTGACGCACTCTTGGTCGATTTGATAACGCGAAGATATCCATTTGTAGCTTTCGGCCTTTGGGTTACTGGAGAATACGACATCTGCCAAAGCACATAAAATTTGCTGGTCATTTTCTTCAAAGCGGGACTGTATTTCGGCCATAGTTTTGTCAAGACTTTGATAGTAGACAGTGATACGGTAATAGTCCTTCGGGTTGATCTCTTGATGGTTTTCTTGGTGTTCACCAACAAGGGCTTGCTGTCGTTTAGATGGCTTTCCTCGTGGCACTCTTGCGTCTTTGAACGAAAAATTTGTCTCGTTGATCCCTTCCTTTATTTGCGAAACCATTTTGTCAACCGATTCCCAAAATAGGTTGAAATTTTCCTCGTTACGGCATCCGGCCAATGTAAGAACGACGGCATCAGCTGTTCTCTTTGCAGTTACCACATCGATGTCTTTTCCTTGCAAATACCTGCTCAATGCATCAGTACTGGACAAGATCAGCCGCAGTATTAGCAAGCCAAACACAAATTCAAAGTTGCAAAGAGCTTGCACTAAGGAACTGCTCTCGTTATAGCAGGATGGATCACTGTTATCTGCAAGAACGAGCAACGCCTTCAGAATTACTGGGATTTGCTCCGTTATGGCTTTCACAGCTGACCAACGGCAAGACCATCTTGTTGCGCTTAATGACTTCAATGAAAGTCTACGATTACCTTCCTCCAGCTGGATGTTTTTTAAAATAGCATGTCGCTTTGTACTACCTTCCAACAAATTGTAGAGCTTCTGGACTGTACCTAATGCATTGCGTAGAGGCTCCAGCTCAGTGAGGGTATCCTGTAAGGCAAGGTTTAACAAGTGACCATAGCAATGAACATAGATAGCCCTTGGAGAACATTCTTTCATACGGGTCGCAAGACCTTTGTGGACTCCTTTCATGTTAGCTGCACCGTCAAAACACTCAGCAATGATGTTACCCAGAGTCAAGTCGAATTTCTTAAAAACTGTCTTTACAAGCTCATACAAGATCTTACCCTCTGTATTTTCTGTATCGAAGAATCCAAAGAAACTTTCTTTTGTTGTGCCTTCAAAGACATAGCGAATGCAAATCGAAACTTGTTCCACCTTGCTTATATCGGACGTTTCATCCATGATGATACTGTAAAATTTACATGACTTGATTTCTGTAAGGATTCTCTCCAAAACTTGGTCTGACATGATACCTATGAGCTCGTTTTTTATGGAAGGCGATGTCCATTGCGCATGGGATTTGAGCTGATTTTGTAGCTTCTCCTTTAACCAAGGCAAATCTCGACACCTTAACTGTAGCAACTCCAAGAAATTTCCTCGATTGATATCAGATATCTCCCAAATATTCTGTCTTGATTCCTCGTGTCCACGAACAGCAATATTTTGTTGCGCAGCAAACATTAGGCATTCGATGATTATTTGCAAGTACTGGCGATTGCTCTCTACCTTTTCTGAATGGAAACTGTCCAATTGCTTCAGGACTGAGGAAGAACTATTCTTCATGGCTTTGTAAAGGACCCATTTTGTCATTGAATCCAGATGCTTTTCACTTGCATTATGTTTACGTAGCTTGTCTGGCTTTTTCCAGTTTTTAAAAACGAATGCGTTTTCTTTGTCGAATCTCGAACATGCAAAGCATGTGCTTTCATCTTTTTCTACACTGTACGATAACCATGGATACCCCTTGTACCACTCAGGCTTGAACCTTCGCACAAAACTCTCATTGCTAAATTTTCTACCTGGGAATTGTTGCAGCAGGGGCTGTTGAGGACTTTCAAGGTCAAGTTCTTGACTCACAGCAGAGCCTCTACAAAGAGTAGGGCTGATATAAGGTGCTTGCTCATCTTGAGTAGAAGTCTCATCATCTTCGTCCCTAGTTAATGGAGGAGCAGGAGTGGTCTCAATTTCTGTATCACTTCCTTCATAAGTCTGTTTATCCTTGGCCTGCTCTTCCAAGTGAGGCTCTTGAAAGGTCTCGATTTCTGTGCCACTTTCTCCATGGGCCTGTTCGTCCTTGTCCTTCTCTCCTTCCTGTGTTTCTTGAATTACAGAATAGCATTTTTCACTATCATCTTGCTCTTGCTCTTTTCTGCTATTTTCAGCAGTACTCTTAACTGGAGCCTTAGGCTTTCCAAAGTATCCACTCAGTGTTGACTGTGATGCATCTACTACTGCAATACACTCGATTTTTCGACCATTGTGCATGTTGTTCATGTGTGTAACCTTGTAGTCAGAATCAAAGACACTGTTACATTCTTTGCATTCAACTAAATATCGGTATTTTCTTTTTCTTGTTGACGAAGACATAACTGTCAGATGAAAATAATTAACTCTTGCCAATCCTCTGTCACAGACCCAGCACAGAACACAGAAAAACACTTGGTCCGTAACAACATAAAGTTTTATCAGATTCTTATCACACCGCTAAAAACCAATCTGAATCTTATACAACGAAGCACTTTAATTTATATAAATCGGGAAACTAAAAAATATACCAAACATTACATCATAAAAATCACGTAATTTACAAAATAAGAATCGAACGAGGCATGAGTTTGCAATAATTTTGCAATAAAGAATGCCACGTGAACAATGATGAAATCTATGAATACGTAATAAGCTAAATATAGGCAATACGTAATCGGATTTGGTTGTCTATTTTTGTGTTTTGCTAACCCGTAATAACTTGAATACCTAACTATAGGATAGCATTACGTCATTTCCTAAACCTGAGATTCGAAACGATTGCACAACTGCGTCAGTTTCGTTGACAGAGAGCGGTATTGAAAGTCTATTTCTGTTCTGTGTCAACTTACAAAGCGAGTGTATAGCCGCGATAATGTTTCATTGAAAGCATCATTCAAATTTCTTACTATAGATACCAACCATTTGGGGATGCCATTAAGGCTATGGCCGTAACAGCGTCACAATGAATAGAAATTACTCTCTTCTCTTTGAACAATGCTGTACCTAAATTACCCAAAGAAGTTAAATCAGTTTCATTTTTGCCCGACTATTTGAAAAGAACTTTCTAAAATTTGCCCGACTAGCATCGTTTTTGGAGAATTGGGGGGGCTGCCGCCCCCCCAGCCCCCCCGCCCCGTACGCTTATGATACAGACACCTGTTTCCATGCACACTGAGGCCTTTTGAACTCACATTGTCATCAGAGTGCGACTTGTGTCCGTTGGGAACATGTGTTCGAATGGCCTCAGTGTGCTAGGAGACATTTGTCTGTATTTTTGCGTCCGAATTTTTTGGAATCTTTCTTATCTTTCACATATATCACGCTAGCGAATCTATATGCTCTACTGTGATGGAAAAGCTCTTCTATGCTGGGTTAGTATGCTTATCCACCACATTACGCGAAAAATACCACAGCAGTAGAGATTATTCACCGCAGTAGAGCTTTTAGATTAAGCCTTAGTTTGTTAACCATTTATATACAGTTATTCGGAACAAGAATTTGAAATAAATAGACACAAAGTGGTCTTGAACTAATAGGTAATTATAAGTCACAAGTCCTATATCATATATATAGTGGAAATCATCTATCTTTATATCCAAATATGAAGATCCGAGATATTAAGATCCAAGATATTAAGATCCGAGATATTAAGATCCGAGAAATTAAGATCCGAGATATTAAGATCTGAGAAATTAAGATCCGAGATAATAAGATCCGAGATATTAATGGCCGAATTTTTCGTTATTTAGCTTCTGTTTTACTATAAACATGTTTCTGCAATAAATTGTGGGGATACGAGGAGCTTCACACACATGTACCCCGTCTTCCTTGTTCCCAAATAGGGTTTAGGGCCTGGCCGAAATAGGGTTCAGGGTGAAATGGGGCTGTCTTTTTGCATCAGCAAAATGCAGCAACAATATCTATATTCTGTTCATCACATCAAGAAAATCACCGAGTTTCCTCAGCACTACCGTAGCTCAGTGGGTTAGTACGCGTGACGCGAATTATATAGTCGCTGGATCGATCCACGGTTTCACCTTGTGTTTTGGTTTTTTAGTTTTAGTTTCCGAACAATTTGTCTCCGATGAGCACTTCGTGATTGTTTTCGCGTGAAAATTAATAACAAAATACAGAATAATTCATGATAATTTTAGTCTTGTTTGTTTTCTATTTTTAAACAATTCTCAAATTTGTCATTAATTTGAGAATTGTTTAAAAATAGAAAACAAACAAATTTAAGCTAAAAATACAGTGACTTCATGTTGTCTATTCCATAGGCCTAAGTTATAAGTATAATTTTAGTTTTGTTTTTTTTTCTATGTTAAACAATTCTCAAAGTTGGGGGTTTATACTAGTATGTATAAACCGCCAAATATTGGAACTTAATTTCTTGGATCTTAATATCTCGGATCTTAATTTCTGGGATCTTAATTTCTTGGATCTTAATTTCTGGGATCTTAATTTCTTGGATCTTAATTTCTCGGATATTAATATCTCGGATCTTAATTTCTCGGATCTTAATTTCTCAGATCTTAATTTCTCGGATCTTAATTTGTCGGATCTTAATATCTCGGATCTTAATTTTTCGGATCTCAATTTCTCAGATCTGAATTTCATGTGGCATAAACCTCGGTTTGATGCCGAGTTAATACCGCCATGAGGGGCTTGGGTTCGACTTTGATATTGCCTCACCACAGGTTATGATACCCGGATGTGGGTGTACTTGGCTAGAGACTCGTGTGCGAATTCCTTCGTGAATGATAATCGCACAGTCAGTTCTCGATTGAATTTGAAGTTTTCAATTCACGTTTTAATCGCATCACTATTTTCGCTTTTTGGTGCTGAATTGAAGTTAATATAGCTTACAAAGTCGGTCTTGTTGTCATACCGGTATTTGGTGCTGCTATCTGGCTGTGAAAGTGTTTTGCTGCTGGTATTGTCGCAGAATTATTTTGGGCCTATATACAAGCTCGTGTCATCTTCTGCTGATTCGTTTGATAATATTCACGTTGTTCGAAGTGGCTATCACATTTCTCTTGGGTGAGATCGTTTTAAATATATTTCAATTATTGTACTGTCTTTTAATATGGATAAGTCCACCAATTCGCAGAAATCCCTGAATCTACCCTTGGGAAATTCCGGATCTGTTGTTTCCTATGGGTGCTAGTGTGAATGACCTTATTCCTGATTTTTGAGGCAACTGTTCCATACACAAGAATTCCCCAGGCAGTAAATCTTCTTGTGGAACGTGGTAAAGGGGCCTCGCTTGCCAAGTTTGACGTTCAGCGGGCTGATCGCCTTCTTTCCATCCACCCTTGTCATCGCCAATTCTGTGGTATGAAATGGAAAGGACAGTTTTACGTTGATCTTGCTTTACCATTTGGTCTCAGATCTGCCCCTCTTATTTTTACTCGTTGCGCTAATATTCTGCAACAAATTTTCATACAATTTGGCGGGGTAGATTTCATCTTACACTATTTAGATGATTTCTTGCTTGCAGGACCACCAGGCTCTGACTCTTGTGAGCGCAATCTGAGCAGATGTTTTTTTCATTTTTCATTGGCTGAGGAGTTAGGGGTTCCTATTGCTCCAAACAAAACAGAAGGCCCAGCTACTTCTATCACTTTTCTTGAGTTTATCTTGGATTTTGTAATACAGGATTTGCATCTACCTGAAGACAAGATTGCTAAGGTTCGTTCGATGCTGTCTTCTTGGTTGAGAACCAAACATGGCTCAAAGCGCAGTCTTCTCTCCCTGATCGGGCTTTTACAGCTTTGTTGCCAAGCCCTCATACTAGCTCGACCGTTCCTTAGAAGACTTATTGATTGTTCCTCAAAAGTAGCAGAGCTACATCACTTTGTTTGGCTTTCTACCTGGGAATCTGATGATAGTTTTCAGTGGAATGAGCTATTGGATTGTTTGAATGGTAGGAGTCTCTTCCTTTTTGTCCATTAGGAGCTTTCGCTAGACTTTGCTATTACATCTGAGGCAGCAGGGAGCAAGGGCTTTGCTGCCATCAACAGCAATCAGTGGTTTGCAGGGCAGTGGCCCAAAGGCTGTTCTGATCTGAACATTGCCATCAAAGATCTTATCCCAATTGTTCTTGCTGCTAGTGCTTGGGGTTCTGCTCGGGCTCGCAAACGTGTCATTTTTCAAATGTGATAATGCTGCAGTAGTTTTCTCTTTTAAGGCAGGGTAGTTGCAGGGATCGTCATCTTTTCTTTTCTTACTGAAAATCGTACATTGAAACAACCGATTACAGCATTGATCATGCAATCCATAGTCTTTATCTTGATTTTTCCGGTGTTGATGATATGATGTTTTGGGCTACTTGGTCCTCTGCATTTTTCGGTTTCCTGTGGGCAGCCGAGTTCACTGTGCCTCCTTCTGGCTTTAATCCTAAGCTACATCTGTCTGTCTGTATTTCCGTGGCCAAACACCCTTTCCAAGACGTGGTTTTCCTTCACATACCATTGGCAAAACTGACCAATTTGGCAAAGGTTGTAACATTGTGTAGGCATGGTCATCAAGCCACTAATGCTCTGTTTCTGCTCTCATGCAACATTGGCACCAAAGGGGCCCATCAGCTGGCCCTTGTTCACCTTTTAAGATGGTTCTCCTCTGACTCGGACTAGACGGAATTCTGAATTCTGTAGGGGCTGCTACTACAGCTGCTTCCCTGAATTTTCCAAAACACCTAATCAAAGCTCTTGGTCGCTGGCCTAGCGACGCTTACAAATTATATATCTGGTTGCCTCAACACCGTCTGCAGGCAGCTTCTGTGTCATTGGCTACAGCCCGAACCATAACCTCAGATTCTTAAGTTCTTGTTTTCTTTCGTTTCGTTCATAATTACAAAACCAGCAACAGTAATCTTTGTATCCATATATATGCTTTGGTTTGTATTCGTTGTTCGGTTATTATGCATATGGTTTGGTCTTTATAATCTCCTTTGTGAAACGTTTTGTACTGCAAACATGAAATTAACACTGTAAGCAAGCATACGCTTTTAACTGGCAAAAAAAAAAGTGTTTGGTTATTGATGCTCGTTTTATTTACGTTTTGTATGCATTCCAGTTTATTCGGTGTCACGTATTCTGAATATGCATTTTTCAAACACTATTGGCATAAATCTTGTGTTAGGTTACGATAAAATCAAAACTAGTGGTTTGGTACTTGGTGGCACCTGGTCTCAGTTTGCAAGCCTATTGTTCAGGATTCGATAACGTCAGAGTTACTGGCTACGTTTTTTCAACTGCGATACGTGAGCCAGTTAGGCCTGCATAAATCCAGCTAAATTCGACAACATCAAAGCAGGTGAATTGGCAAATTTCCTTTTCTCGGCAAGAAAACGGTTATATTCTTTGAGTTTGTTAAGGATTCGGAGTTCGGGGTAACGATTTAATAGGTTCGAAGAGTTCTGGTTAGGGACTCTATATCATTCGAAGAGTTCTGGTTTAGGACTCAAAGTTTTGGTTAAGGCCTCGTTATCGTTCAAGAGCCCTGGTTTAGGTCTTGCGATCGTTTCGCGTTCTCCATATCATTAAAGAGTTCTGGCTTAGGACTCACTATAATCAAAGAGTTCTGATTAAGGATTCAGTATCGTCAAAGGGTTCTGGTTTAAGGACTCAGTATCGCCAAAGGGTTCTGGTTAAGGACTCAGTATCGCCAAAGAGTTCCGTTTTAGGACTCACTATAATCAAAGAGTTCTGATTTAGGATTCAGTATCGTCAAAGAGTTCTGATTAAGGACTCAGTATCGTCAAAGGGTTCTGGTTAACGACTCAGTATCGTCAAAGAGTTCCCTTTTAGGACTCACTATAATCAAAGAGTTCTGATTTAGGATTCAGTATCGTCAAAGGGTTCTGGTTAAGGACTCAGTATCGTCAAGGAGTTCTGGTTAAGGATTCAGTATTGTCAAGGAGTTCTGGTTTAAGACTCACCATAATCAAAGAGTTCTGATTAAGGATTCAGTATAATCAAAGAGTTCTGATTAAGGATTCAGTTTCGTCAAAGAGTTCTGGTTAAGGACTCAGTATAATCAAAGAGTTCTGATTAAGAATTCAGTATCGTCAAAGAGTTCTGATTAAGGATTCAGAATCGTCAAAGAGTTCTGATTAAGGATTAAGTATTGTCAAGGAGTTCTGGTTTAAGACTCACTATAATCAAAGAGTTCTGATTAAGGATTCAGTATAATCAAAGAGTTCTGATTAAGGATTAAGTATCGTCAAGGAGTTCTCGTTAAGGACTCAGAACCATCAAAGAGCTCTGGTTAAGGACTCAGAATCATCAAAGAGTTCTGTTTTAGGACTCGCTATAATCAAAGAGTTCTGATTAAGGATTCAGTATCGTCAAAGAGTTCTGATTAAGGACTCAGTATAATCAAAGAGTTCTGATTAAGGATTCAGTATCATCAAAGAGTTCTGGTTAAGGACTCAGTATAATCAAAGAGTTCTGATTAAGGATTAAGTATCGTCAAGGAGTTCTCGTTAAGGACTCAGAACCATCAAAGAGTTCTGTTTTAGGAGTCACTATAATCAAAGAGTTCTGATTAATGATTCCGTATCATCAAAGAGTTCTTGATAAGGACTCAGAATCATCAAAGAGTTCTGGTTAAGGACTCAGTATCATCAAAGAGTTCTGGTTAAGGACTCAGAATCATCAGAGTTCTGGTTAAGGACTCAATGCCATCAAAGAGTTCTGGTTAAGGACTCAATATTGTCAAAGAGTTTTGTTTAAGGACTCAATATCATCAAAGAGTTCTGATTAAGGACTCAGTATCATCAAAGAGTTCTGGTTAAGGACTCAATATTGTCAAGAGTTCTGGTTAAGGACTCAATATTGTCAAGAGTTCTGGTTAAGGACTCAGTATCATCAAAGAGTTCTGGTTAAGGACTCAATATTGTCAAGAGATTCTAGTTAAGGACTCAATATTGTCAAGAGTTCTGGTTAAGGACTCAGTATCATCAAAGAGTTCTGGTTAAGGACTCAATATTGTCAAAGAGTTCTGGTTAAGGACTCAATATTGTCAAGAGTTCTGGTTAAGGACTCAGTATCATCAAAGAGTTCTGGTTAAGGACTCAATATTGTCAAAGAGTTCTGGTTAAGGACTCAATATTGTCAAGAGTTCTGGTTAAGGACTCAATATTGTCAAAGAGTTCTGGTTAAGGACTCAATATTGTCAAAGAGTTCTGGTTAAGGACTCAGTATCATCAAGAGTTCTATTTATGGACTCGATTCTGCCAATCTTTGCTGTCAGTTTTTCTGACACAATCTAACTCTGCTCTTCTTATCTTCTCTTCTCTTTCTTGCTTTCCTTCTACCTGGCTTTTCTCCTCGTTTATAGGTTGGGTTTGGGTTAGTACTTAGTCATGGCTAGTAGGAGCGGCTAGAAGTGTTTTGGGCCGGCCTTTAGGGTAGCTGAGGTGGTCAGTGATGGGCGGACACCTGCGTGGTGTCCCTTGGGCCGGAAAGGTTTTTTCCCTACTTTCATCACTGACCTGTTGGCTTAACACCTCTTGGGGTGCGTGGTTACAGGGCCTATAGATAGGTTACCCTAGGGCGTGCTCACAGGTCCTTTGGAGGCTGCTCATTTTGTGGCTGATGCACTAACGCCCAACTTCCTGACAGGGTGTTTCCGAGATGGGGGGATTAATCGGATCTTAATATCTCGGATCTTAATATCTCAGATCTTAATATCTTGGATCTTAATATCTCGGATCTTAATATCTCGGACCTTAATATCTCGGATCTTAATATCTCGGATCTTGGATCTTAAATCTTGGATCTTGAATCTTAAATTATACCATCCCATGTACTTGTCAACCCAATGTGCTTAGGCTTCCATTTCTTGGCGTTGCTTATTCCATATATCAAATCCTATGCAGCACTACAAACAAGTCGTCTTGTGCGTGTCTCTTCATGTCCCTCTTCAACTCCATCAAAAACCTCTTGACCACCATATAAAAGCCTTAACAACATATACAGACTATCAGGTATGAACTCGGCTTCGTCTTTATCACTCACTGATAATCCTTTGGCCAGGTTGAGCAAGGATATCACCGCGCATCTTTAATGCAACATGGATAAGAGACATAAATACATCATCTTGTTTTGGCTGATATGTTGGTATACTAATGTGCTCTCCGTCGTATTCATTTTCGTGCGCAAGTTGAGAAACAACATGGCTTTGGTAGTGGGTTGGAATTAATAACGTTTGTCGTTTTGAAGTGTCAACATTCAAACGCTGGAAAAACTGAAAATCTCCATTCAGTTGAGAAACAAGTTTCTCTTTGAAAGTAGCCCTTTTGCTGACAAATGATTGTGGAATTTTTATTGCTAAGTCTTTGGCTATGTCAAGGTACCATTCCCATACATCGGTCGATTGGAAGACCAAGCCTTTTTTTGCAGCTTGTTCAAGTTCATTGCAAAGCCAAATAAATGCAAGGTCGGCCTTATTTCTTTCTTTCTTCGTTCATTCAGTTGACCTATCAAATGCCGCCAAACAGCTCAAATGGTATTTTCCTTCCCATGCTATTAGGTCATTCACATCTGCCAACCTAACAGAAAGCTTCTGATCCAGTGGAGCAGCCTCAAGTATTCGACTACTTAAGCAAAAAGTCAAGATAGAGCAAAGGCAATTTTTGGACAAATCCAATTGGCAGAAAATACAATTATTCCAGTCAACCAGCATCTTGATCTGTTTGTTACAGCTTTAAAATATTGATATGAAACTTGCCTGTGCTTTGTTGTGTCTACAGAATCCCAAAACTAGTTGTGTAATCTCACATCACTTGAAACATGAAATTGCAGAAAATCATAATTTTTGAATTCTAAAATACTTGATGAGGTCAAATCTCAAGAGTTTAGGCGAGTAGAATAAGAGAAAAACAGAAACCATTGAAAATACTCCAAACAAAGTGTTTGATTTCATGGTCACATTTTTTCATATTTTAGTAATATTTCCATGTAATTTGATCATCAGTCAGTAAATGTGAGTGTTTAGGATTATTAAGTATTTTTATATGCAAAGGAATAGCTTAAATATTTTAAACCCTCTCTTTCTATATGGAATAGAAATAGAAATATTTTCTCCATAGAATCATACATGTCATATTCCATTTGGCAGCCATTTTGAATTTTGCAAATTTAGCTATTAACGAGCTCCCAGCTTGGTAAAATAGCACCAAAATGAATAAACAAACTTCAGAGATCGTCAGGTTATCAAATGAATTGATTGGACCCATTTTCAGAGCCTTTTTCGCTGTGAACAATGTCTTCCCATGGAATAAAGCTTTTAGGCCGGCAGCCATTTTGAATATGCAAATTAAGGCCTTACACCCAAAAATTTCGCTTGGGATCCTCAAAATTCGTAATCAGCATGGTCAAAATACCCTAAAACAACTGGATCCCAGCTTCTACCCCAAAATGCCACTTGATTTCACTTTTAGAGCCTTTTTAGAGAAATTAGCTCCGGTTTCAGTTTCTAGAATTCATATGACACCTGATGAAGTTGTCAATTTTGATGAACCATCCACATCCCATCCATGCACATTAGATGCTGACAGGTATGTTTATTCTCAATACTGTGCAGGTGGTATATTTTATGTGCACAATGTCATTGGCATGACCATTACCATACCATATCTCCAGGGGATCGGTTTCAAAATGCATTAGACATTCTAATTAGCAATTCAATTCATTTCATTTCTATTCATATAAATACAATTTACAATGATGAAATTTACTCTACACGGCCAAGGAAAAGCTGAGCTTTTCTAGCTTGGGCCGCTACAAAACTAGCAAGCTAACAATCTAACAAAATACATATATTAAATTCTAGAAATATTGATTATAAAGGTTAAAAAACATGGGTTGAAAATAATTTTTATTATTCACATCATAGCTTCTTTCTTTTACATCAAGTAAAACATATTATACTGATTTATGGCAAACATACATTCATTATACAGTATTAGACATGATAGTCACCACGTACCATGAGAAGCCTTTGATATTTGGTTGGCTACATTTCGGGAGAGATCTGTCTCCCATCATCCGGCAATGAGAAATGTGGTTTCTTTCCTATTTATTGCAAAGGTCGGATCAAAAGGTGTGAAATTAACCGGACATGCGAGGAAGCATGGGAATTTTTGGTGCTCAATTTCTAAGATTTGTGGCGCAAAAATTGCGTTCAGTGTGACTTTTGATGTTATTCAACCAGATTTCAGGGATTGAGTAAGATACTTGATTGATACAAGGAGTTGATAGAACTGAGTGAATGCTTTTTTTAACAAGTCTGTTTTTTGCAGTTCTTCACCTCATCAATCACTGAAATGTTATCCCAATCCATCTGGTGCTTTTCCATCCAACAATGATTGATAACATCACTTTTGTCAATGCGACCATGGGTCACATTTGATTTATGTTCTTTGAGCCTGATTCCTGTCTCTCTTTTTGATTGTCCTATGTATGATTTAGGACAATCTCTACATAGTATTTTGTATACCACGTTATGGTTTTTTGTATACCATGTTATACATTCATTATGTATCTATGTAATATCATGGGGTATCCTTCCTGAGAAGCAAGGTGACTTTATGTTGTAGAGGTTGGTACCTTTCATGAATACTTCATGAATGAATTAAGACAATAATCATAGCTTCTACACCATTTTGCACAGAAAAGAAAGGTGCTAAGTGCTATTCAAAGTTCTCGATTGTTCATGAGTAAATTTTTAGAGAAAATTTGAAATTTCGGATAACCCATTTACAGTTAGTCATTACTTGCTGCACTTTCTAACAACTTCTGAAGTATCACACAGAATGTTTCACAACTTCTGAAACATTACACGGAATGTTTCACATTTCAAGAGAATTCCAGATCCAACTTAGTCAGAAGGAAGCAGTGACAATGAAAATGTGAAAAATCCAGATCGGGGAACAGAACCAACAGGAACAGTTGGTCATGGACTCTAGTGAGATTTGGTCATGGACTTCCTTATTAACATCTACATACTTTATAGCTTCGCTGCATTTATATTTATCGTTTTGTTATGTTATTAGTTTGTTATAATATTCCAAAGAAAGGGGGTGGTGTAGTGATGACGTTTATTGAGGACACAGGGATAGAAGGGGTGAGGAGTTAGAGATGGGACATTCGCTTTTGGTTAACTTTACTATCGACTGAGTTTGCAATCAACATAGTCTTGTTATGATTTATAATGATTAATATCTAAATGACCGTGTTTATAATTGGTACTGTAGTTGTGCCCAGTATTCATTTCCCTGATCCATAGGGAGAAAAGGCTGGTAGTTAACAAGAAGTCTCACAAAGAGAAAAACGATGCGCAAGTAAAATGTCTACATATAATTTCTGAAATTACATTACCTACAATTCAATAATATTTGTAAAATACGAACCTGCTATGAAGGAACAATTCTTATTTCTTTATAGACAATTATAAATGTGATATAATCGACTGCAGAGAATTAAACTTCAAATAAATCAAGTAGTAGTAGTTCAAATGACAAGAGAGAGTCTGAGGCAGAGTATAGTCATGAGTCTGAACAAAGGCATGTAGCTAAACCTTTTGAAATACCTCAAATTTTTTCTAAGTAGAACGCACATATTTTATTAAAATCTACATTAATATATGATACATTAATAAAAATAAGAGAATATAATACATATCACAAACATGAGGAAAGAGTTAAAAATTTAGAGTTATTACATTTCTATTGAAAGATTCAAGTCCATCTAAAAACCATCCTGCTCCAACTGCAATCACCTGTATACAAGAATGAGAAGAACCAACAGCGTGCAATGAAATTCCAAATCAGCAAAATGGAAAAATATATCGAGCAGCTTAAAGGTGCCATGTTCATTTTTTTTACATATTTCAATTTATGCTGGTTTTGTGTAACTATTCTATTTGAATTCTATATAATGTCATGCTACTTTTAAAGCCATAAAAAGTATAGTTTGTCTCAAAGTTCTTAGAATTATACCTAATCAGATGAACTGTTCAGTGTTTTACTCTTTGTAGCTGAAATTGCACTGTTTTGGAAGGAGAGAATTGATAATCCTGATGTAATCAATGAACCTGTAAATAACGAAGATGATATAAATATATAATAAGATGATTTTGAGGATGATGATAATGATAATGAATTTTTTGGTGATGATATGGATGTGGATTTGGAAGAAGGAAATGTTCATAATGGTTGTGATTGCTCAGAAGGAATAAATGAAATGTTAGTATGAAATTTATATCTTTAGTAGTATCTAAGTACTTATCATTATGATTGTAAAACTCCAGTGTTGTAAATAGCTGATGTTTTCATTTACAGCAATTCCCCAGATCACGACATGAATTCAGAGAAGAAGTTTATTATTATTATAGCAGAACTGCTGCCCTTATTTTCAATTTTTCACTAGTGCAAAGCAGACAACCCTTTAACAAAACCTTGGACCATTGGAGCATGATTGTGATACAGTCAACTTGTATAGCGATTCAGTGCAAGCAGACAGACACATGGAGAAGTGAACCTTACGTTTGTGGCACCAAGATCCCTGCTGGGAATTGGCTGCTTTCCTTTTCCATTATATCAACTTGTGGATCACCTTCAAAATTCATCAGACCTTTTGACCACATCAACGTAGCAACAATATCACTTGCCACATTTTATAGAAATCAAAGGGTAGGTGCTTAATATTTCTTCCTTTTAATTATCAAATGCACTGGGAATCATATCAATTATCTGTTATCAACCAGCTGAATATTATACCAATCTGATATAATATCCAGTCCTTCATATTGAAAACATCTTTTAATTATGACTCAGTTTCATTTCCATAATGTAGAGTAAAGTTCAAAGTAATTATCAAAATTTCCTCTGCATTCAATACCCAAGTGCCCTTTACATTTGTTTCTCCAATAAAATATATTGCTGTCAACTTATTTGTTCACATTATTATAACTTTGCATCAAATTTAACACATCTTTTATATAACTTATTTAAAATATTAGTGAGAGTCAAATCATTTGCGATTGTATTTTCAAAATCACAGATCTCTGCCATTTTTGCAATGAACTCAACTAAATTTGAGTGCCATATACAAAGGCTATATACAAGAAAAAATAATACAGATGTGAATCAATCAATTGTCAAAATGAATCAATCAGAAAAAGATATTAACCTCCATAGCAATAACAATAGCATTGACACATCGATTATTCTTTTTTATGATTTTTTAAGTCTAAACTCCAGTTCAGTGCTTACTAACAGTTTTTCTCCACGTGAATTTGTCATCATCATATTAAACATATTGAGAGACTGATTTATCAAACCACGAAAAATTAGTGTTTTAGGTTCATATGAAAACATATCATTTTCATCGGATCAAGTGGTTAAAAAGGAAGGAATAACAGTCAATATTGGGGGAAATGCATCTCTTAAAAGTGTCTTCAATATTCTCGCTGTATAGAAAATAATCTTCTCCAGATAAAGTATTTGCAATCAGGGATAAAGCTTGAACTAATACTAATTCACTTTTTGATTTTATGCTAGAAAAATCTTCTGACATATAGCGAAATTCACCTTAACTTACTGCATGATTTGAGATATATGATAATTGTTCGCATCTCTTCTATATAACCCCTTTTATTTTTATTGTATTTTGTTCTGTCTAGTAATTCAAAGCCGAGAAAAGGAGACAATTTCTGGCCAACTGCTATACTCTGAACATAAGGGGAAATATTCGTAATATGAGTTTGAAGAATGTTATATTTTTCATCTACTTTCATGACCCATTGCGACTTCAACCAATTTCCATCTATATTGCATTCTTCATCATTATCAGAAGGAAAATAATAAAATAACTGTTTACTGTCTTTAGTTGGAAAATTTTTGAAAACCATTTTTTTAAAGACTCTTTTAAAAGCAAATATTTCTCCCTCAACATCAGTCGTAGACAATTCATTAAAATCTGTAATAACATCCAAAATCTCCTTAACAGATACAGTCTTTTGGTATAGTGGTATATATCGTTTATTCAACATCTTAGCTACATCACGGTGGATAATGGATGCCATTGGCTGCTTAAAATCAATACCATAAACTCCATTAGATACATTTGTAAGCAATTTTAATAATTATCTCTCACTGAAATATTGTTATGTTAATAGGTAATGTACATTAACTGCTAGTCAAAACTTTGGTTTAGTTCATTATGTTTATAATTTTTCCATGGCCCAAAATTTATTTCTACCAACCAATCATTTACATTATACTCTGTCAGAATCATTACAAGGTACTCGTCTCATCATAGACGAGATGGATTTTAATACAACTATGTCATTGTGTTGACTGGTATTGAAGGCGGACCAAGAAAGCACAGCTGGAGGGGAATCTTTTTTGCTGCCTTACATAGTCAGGCCAGGTCTTTCCATATTTCATAACTTCACTCAGAGAACCAAACTCCTTTAATTTCCAAGAGCCATTTATGGGAACAGAAGGATTCTCGTTTTTCATCATCATTGGCTTCATTGTTGAGTACTCTTAAGGCAAAGTGGCCTTTTGCTTTCTTAAACTATCATCTTTGTAATAAGAACCGTTGCGACCCTGACAAGTGTTGCAAGCATCAGGAAAATAGAAATTCCTGTTCTGTGAAAAGCCTCCTTTGCATTCGTAGAGCTTGGATCACGGTCCAGATTGTCATAAACTGATGTAGTGAACACAGACTTGGATAGGTTTTCAGGGCAGACAACCCCTTCCTCGTCAACTTTTGTGCACAATGAGCGGACTATTGTGTTTTCAATTTCAAGGACTCGATCATAGGAAATTGCAAGGATAAGTTGAAATAAGTCATTGACTAACTTTGACTGTCAAGTTTGTGAATAAATCCTCAAGCCAAGATGTACAGGGAATGGTGGCTCTCGGTCTTTGCTGTGACGATAAGAAGCAGAATTAATCAAATCGCGGCAACGTTTGAATACAATGTGTTGAATACTACCATCTGTGAAACAGACAGGCATGCTTGATTTTGAGATACTAGAACGTGCTCATTCTTTGCAGTAAGATCGGATCCATCTAATATGATAATAATTAGCGTGAGCATTGTCTTTGGAACAGAGTTCTTTTAAGTGTCTTTGTTGAATGTGCCATCAAATTTGCTTTTTGTGGTGAATATATCCCTTCTTATAATAATGGCTGCCTTGGCAAGATATGTTCCCTCATCATCAACGCAATCAGCATAAGCCATTTGGAGCATTTCCCCCAACTCTTCCACGGCAACTTATATAAGTATTGCGTCCTTTGATTTCAGCTATCAGGTCTGGTAAAAGAGCCAGAATTCCAGAATTTTTAGGTGCGTGCTATTTACTCTAGTATCTACTACAATGCCTAGCTGTTCAAGGCGATTAGTGTGCAAATTAACTAAATCTGTCATCTTGAATACTGTACTTCTTTTTTCTGCTATTTCGTCCTCGTTGTACGATACAGCCTTTGAGAGTGCAACTCCTTTAAGAACGTTATCAGAGCTTGAGCCATTGCTGCTAGTAGGGGAGCGCTCTTTGTTATAGTAAAAGCTGAGGCATATGGAATGATAAACAGCATCGATAGCTATCATGTTCCCCTCACTCAGCTTTGCCAAAATGCGTTTAGCTTGTGTTTCTGTAGCAATTCTCCTCACCCGATGATCAATATGAAACATAGTTACCCCATGTAAGGGCTCTTTAGGGTTAGCGCCTTTTTCACAGAAGAAAAATTGGGTATTGACACTTCTATTCTTGCTCCAACAGATGAGGGATTTGAACTAGCTCTTGTAGACTTCCTCCTTGTTTCTGGTTCATCTTCTGGAGCATTTTGAGCACTCGCTTCTCGTGTTCTTTTGCGAGCTCTTTCCAGCTTTGTTGTGTTGTACCGCAATTGGCAAGATTTGTGCCATTTTGCTTCTCTAGACGTTAAGACTTCTTCTAGATTATCTTCTTTGTAAATTTTTGTCACTGAAGTCATAATCCCAAGTTCACTAAATGCCCTAATATTTTTTGCTAAAGTAGCATAACTGCTTCCAATATGAAGACAACGATGAGACTCTCTGGCAGGACACTGAAGTTTCTCTTTGGTTAACTGCTGGCAAATAACACATAATTTCCAATTAATGTGAGTCGAATCAGAAGGCTGTAACTCCATAGTTTAGCGAATTCTGTTCAATCCATTTTCCTCTCTGACTTTTACTGCTGCTCTTATTCTACTATTGGTATCAAAAATGAGCCAAAACAAAAACTTGTCATCATTTCAAACTACTTCCTGTCATCTAATCTTTCATCAAATAAAATTATTTGTGTAAAAGTATGTATGTGTTCTGTGCTTTCAATTTCATTGAGGAAGGATTATGCTTTCATAAATTTCAAACACCAAACTGAAAAATAATGAATAAAGCCATACCAAATTGGTGAAGCCGTTTAGATGGTTTGGTTCTCAATGAAACATGTTTGAAGAATGATAATAAATACCGCATTTTAGGATCTGAATATCAATAGCAACTTTATAATTGTCAAAAAACCTGCTAATTATTCTGACAAAAAACATTATGGTTTCAAGATAATGACTGAAAAGTAAAATCAAATTTAAGGGTACAATTTTTCCAACAATGATGTCATTCTGACGTCAAAATCTATTTTTAGACCTGGCTCCAAATCTTAAAATGATCAGCATTATTCAGAGTACCTTGACACCAAGTTTCCTGTTTTTAACAAAAAGTGAACAGTTTTGATGTTTATTGACACCTATCCAGTGGACTATTAAATCCTCTCTGGAATGTTTTATTCGTGGATGCAATATGCACATTGTCCTTTACTCTGTAACATGGGCTTATTTTTCCAGATTTTGGAAGTTTGCTCTCTTGTTGAGCCCAATACTTCCTAAGATTTTTCTTTGTTGTCGGATGATTGTTAATGTTACCTTCATTAGGGGCTATTCCTGTAATTCTATTCTTTGAATTATTTATGCTCTCCACAATATCAGGTAAAACATTAATATAATTGTAAACTCCATTTGTTTCTCTACTATCTAAATATTTTACAATCCTCCCTGTAACGAGCAACTATTCCTTTTGGGACCAATTTGACTGCAGATTTTTCTTTGTTTTTTTGTTTAAGTTGTGTGTGTGATTTGTTTTGTAACCTGCGACCTGTACCATGGGAGAATTTGTTTATTTACTTCAGATTTGTATTTCCGTTTTTGTTTACACCATATTCTGTAACATGTTTTTCTAAATATGGTATTCACTAGTGCAAAGCCTTCGCAACTGTAAGTGCCTTGGTGTGGGTTTCAGACAGAGGAGACTGCAGTACAATGTCAAGTTGTTCGTTAACCCAACAAAATTTTTATGGCTACGGAGGCAAACAGATTATACAGTTTACTTCGTACATTTTATAGCATAACTTCATTTTCCACAATCTATTTACTGATATATTCGTGCTATTTAGAGAAATTATTTTCTGCTTGCTATTATTCGAAATTTTTTTGTGTTACCTCTTGTAACGAGCAACTTTATTCAACTGGCCTTTCAATAAATAGGAAAGAAACCAAATTTCTCATTTCCCGATGATGGGAGACAGATCTCTCCCAAACTGTTGCCCCTACTTGTTCATGCATATCTTCTGAGGCTGGCTTGCTGAGGAGTAGACGTGTTTTTCTAAGCAGAAAGATCAAAGCAGTATCTTGAACACAGGATGTCAAATAAACAAGCAAATGTTTTCGAAATGTAATTCTTCGTGCCTTACTGGGGACCAAAATTTTAATACTCCAACAAGGGCTAGCGACCCAAAGAAGAAAAATAAGCAATTGCCTGAACCACCATTAGGTAAACTTATTTCCTTTGTGGATGCAGCTAATACGGATAAGGACGAAAGTCCTGAAATTCAAGACATTAAGAATATGTTCTTGACCATCTCACATCAACTGAAAAAGCTGGATAAGATTGACAAGATCGAAACAATTGTGGAAAAGCTTATTGAGGATTTAAAGGAAATGAGGAATGAAATGTTTAATTTGAAGAAAGAAAATGACAACCTGAAAGATGAAATGAAGGATATCAAAGATGAGTTAAACAAGCAAAGAAGCCTAGCAGAAAAAAATCAAAGGAGAATAAGTGATGTGCAAGCTCGTTCGATCAGAGAAAACCTAGTTTTCTACAATATCCCTGAGAGTGAAGCAGCAGAAGACCCTCTTGGTGCCGAAAAGCTGGTTAAGGAAGTGATAAAAGAATCATTGAAAATAGATGAAGAAATGAGGTTTGAAAGAGTCCACAGAATGGGGGCTAAATTTAATGAAGATGGTTCATGGAAAACACGCCCAATTGTGGCCAAGTTTAGTTCTTATAAACAAAAAGAGAAGGTGAAGGGGGAAGGCAGTAAGTTGAAAGATTCAAATGTTGGTATGGGAGATCAATACCCAAGAGAGATCCAGCAACAACGTAAAGAGCTTTGGAATTACTATAAAGATGCTAGAAACAAAGGTCACAGAGTTAAACTGGTACTGGACAAGCTTTATGTAGATGACCAAGAATTCTGTTCTGAAATTGATGAGTAATGGTGTCATGGAGGTAAAAGAAAGCTTGCTTTTTCTCGAGTTTTTAATAATAAACTCAAAATTCTGTTTTTAAATGTTAATGGGCTTTATAGTAAAACAAGGATTCCCAAATTTCTTGATTTTATTACTAGTTATGATATAATAGCCTTTGCTGAATCAAAAAACGAATGATTTTTGATGATTTCAACTTGCCAGGTTTCAAAACAACTTTTTTCATGAAAAATAGGAATAAGAGAAACAAAAAATCGGGTGGCATTTTTGTTGTGATTAAAGATAGAATAAGCGAATATTTTAGTTTCGACATGGAGAATAGTTCTGAAATTGTGCTCTGGATCCATGAAAAGAGAAATATTTTTAACAGTTAGTTTCCTTAGGATTCGTGTATATTCCACCGGCTAACTCGGTATATTATGAGGATGATATGTTTGATAAGTTAGAAGATAGTGTTGATTATGTTAGGAACAAAAATTATGAAATAGTTTTATTAGGGGATTTTTATGCTAGGACGAAAGATTTGCCTGACTTTGAAGAATTTGACACTGACTTGTTTGACCATATTGGCATTGAAGAAACTTAGAGACGCCAGGATACAGATAGACAGAAAATCGCAAGACTCAGGAAAAATAGTCACGGCGACAACTAAGTTAATATGTGCAAAAACTGCGACATTTATATTAAAAATGGCAGAATAGGAAGCAATAGGGGTTTGGGAAAACCTACATGTCAGGACAAAACGGTGATAGAGTACTCTATTGGAAGCTGCGAAATTCTGTGCAAATGTAGTTATTTTTCTGTTCTAGAATTTGACCCACTTCAGATGTACATAATGCTCTCTCATTAAAACTCAATTGTGAAACTTCACTTGAAGAAGATCTGAGTGATAAAGATACTTCTTATAACAATCAATTAGACAAAAGGCTTAAACTAAATTTCCAGTGGAACGATGAAACTAAGGTAACATTTTGCAAGAATATTGATCATAAAGAATTAGATAAGCTTTATAAAGACTTGAGTGAATTTGATACTAATGAAACAAATATTGATAAAACTAAAACTCTTATAAATAGGTCAGTAGAAAAATTAAGTAGCTTATTATCTGATGGTGCTGTGAAAACTTTTAATCCTAAAAATAATAATAACCGGAAGCATAATGAATCAAATGATAAACCTTGGTGGGGTAAAGAATGTAAGCAAGAAAGGACTAAATATTCTAGAAAACGTAAATCGTATCTTAAAAATAAAAACTCTTTCAACAAACATCAAATGATCAAGGCCAAAAATGAATTCAAAAAGACAATCAATAAATTTCAGGGCAGATTTAATAGAAAATTAAATACGCAACTTAGAAGTCTTAAAGATAATGATCCAAAAAAGTTCTGGGCATTAATTCAAAATAAGAAAAAATGAAAAATTGAACGATGTGTCCTTGAACTCCTAATTTGATCCCTTTAAGAATGTAAATCAAAGTGCGGAAGTAAACCCCAATGAGGAAACAATAAACATGATGAATGAGTGTGATAATTCAATCTTCAATGATAATATAACCGAAGATGAGATACGTCAACTTATTAAGAATTTGAAAAACAATAAAGCCCCAGGGCTGGATGGTATCATAAATGAACTGATTCAGTACAGTAGTACACAAGTACTTAATGCTTTAACATTAATCTTTAATCTAATCCTTAATTCAGGAATCTTTCCTGACTCCAGGTTGACTGGAATTATTATCTTGTTAGTTGCTTAGGTAAAATTTTTAAAGTGATTTTGAACAAAAGCCTGACCAAATTTCTTGACTTTAACAAATTAATGAATGGAAACCAAGCAGGATTTAGATCCGAGTTTTCAACTACTGATCATATCTTTAACTTATATATGATTATTTATTATTACTTAAACTCTGGGAGAAAAGGTTTATGGCTTAAACTCATAAATCATGGCATTAAGGGTAAATGTCTGACAATTATTAGAAATATGTATAGTGGTATCAAGTCATTAGTAGAGAAAGATGGAAAGCTGAGTAAAACCTTCCCCTGCTATGTTGGAGTAAGACAGGGTGAAATCCTTTCTCCGTTGCTATTTGCGATCTTTGTCAACGATCTTGAAAACTCTCTCTATAGTTTTGGTGGTGAAGGAAAAAATTGTCCTGATTTCACTCAAGATAAAATTATCAAATTAATAGTATTGCTCTATGCAGATGATGCTGTAATTTTTGCATCAACACCCAGAGATCTTCAAACAACTCTTGATAACTTACTTACTTATAGTAAAATTTGGAAACTTAAGGTTAATATCACTAAAACCAAAGTTTTAATCTTCTCAAAAAACTCTAGACATAATAAGAAACTCGAATTTAAGTATAATAATGAAAAATTAGAAATTGTTAAGGAATTTAAGTATTTAGGAGTGATTTTCAAAAGTAACGGACGATTTTAATCTGCAATGAAACATATTAAGTCACAAGCAAATAAAGCAATGAGATATGTCCTTCTGAAAACTAGATCAACTGATATGACGATTGACCTAAAACTGAAACTTTATGACACACTTATAAGACCAATTATTCTTTATCGAGCTGAAATTTGGGGTTTTGAAAATGTTACTATGATTGAACAGGTAGAGTTACAATTCTTGAAATTGCTCCTTAATATACGAACATCAACCCCAAATTATATGGTATATGGTAATTAGGGCGTTTACCTATCTCTATTGAAATTAAAAAAAGAGTGATGAATTTTTGGACATAAATATTAACAGGAAAAGAAACAAAGTTATCAGTTAAGTTGTACTATAATATTCCTCCATATGATTACAAAATTAAGTGGATCGAGTATGTTATAACTATTTTAAATAGCACTGGGTTTTCATTAATTTGGGATCAACATAGCTTTTCTAATAGTAGACATCTTGTAGAAGTAGTAACCAACATTCTTAAAGACCAACTTTTATAGAAATTGTATTGTGATATGGGTTTCTCTCACAGGGGAAAAAAGTATAAATGTCTAAAAGCAAATTTTGAAACAGAGCAGTATCTTAATAAACTGCCTTTGAGAAATTGTTTGATCTATATCATGATAGCTGTTATAGCTAAGACCTTTGAACAGATCAATCAACCAAGCTTACCTAATTTGCCCGAAAACAGACCATTGAAGCGAGTGAGTTTTTACCTTGACACCAGCGATGCGGGTGAATTTGGTACCAGTTTAGCCTTGGAAAGACAAGATACCACTCAGCTGCCTTTTGACTTGATACCATTCAACTTGCAGCCTTCTGAACTTCCGCTAGAGTCCGGGAAGGTTGTGGGATGCCATGGGGAGCTAACACTCGTCATATCAGGAAGTCATCAACATCAATATTGAGTGGTGTTCGAGATATTTGCTGCAGAGTTGCAGGAAGCGCCTGCCTAGCAGCATTACATTCTTGCACAATTACATCTTTTCAACTAAGTGCCTCGTTTTTAAAAAAATTGAAAATTGTGTCACAGAAACATTTTGACACAGAATCAAATTCAGCACCTTTGTTTCAGTGTTTGGGCAAATTTTTACACTTTACCTAGTCATTACAATATTGATTTTATAGATATTAGAAGATTGAAAAGTTAGAAGGGTTTTAACTGTGAAAATGACTGAGGGTGTAAAACTTCGCCCCAAGTGATTTTCACAGTCAAATCCTCTACAGATTTTAGATCTGTTCGTCCTCATAACATCAACATCCTTAGTTCTAGAAGTGTGTAAATTTACCTCAATACCAAAATGAAGGTGGTCAATCAGAATGTGGGGTCAAAATTTTTGTACAAACAAATTTTCCTAAATTTTGAAAACAAGGCTCTCAGTTAAAAAATTTATTTCAGTTTTTTAAATTTGTTTGTGGGTTTGTTTGCGGCACTCGCAGATGCTGTCATGCATTTCATGTGATTAGTCTATTTGTAGTAAATTAAAGTGGCATGAAAGTGGAGGTAAAGCTATGAGAGGTCGAAGCAACATAAAAGTAACAGGATATTTAATATCAATCAGCAGGGAGAAGAAAGGTATTCACAGTCCAACGTCCAAACAATTTTTATTTCATTTATGAGAATCTTAGATGTAGATACCCATTGCTTTTGGTGATCTAATGGAAGCCTTTTAGGAATAAACAAACTAGAAGACCAAAGTTTCAGTGTTAGGCCTATAGATCCACTTTTTAAAGAAGTAGCTTGCATCTATCAGATAAGACTGAGAAGAGACTTAAAATTTTAATGCCTACTAATGTAAATGTTAATTTTATTGTAAATTTTATTGTTTCAATTACAAGGATGCTAAATCTATAATTGATGTCCGCAATATGCTTCTTTAAAGAAGCATGATCAAACACATTTTCAATATTGGATTTAGACTTCTACACCATGTAAGCTTCAGCGGAATATGAATGAGATTTCAGCTGTTCGTGCTCCTTTATTCTAATGTATAAATTCTTTCTATCCTTGACACAACATGAGAATACTGTATCCCGATCTTTAGCAAATGCAAGACATGTTCAGCAGTGATGGTCTGATTTTAAACAAATTTTGTCAACCATTATAGCCCTACTCCACATTACATTCTTTTCGCATCCAAACCATGATCTGTTGAACTTTGGATTCTCATTTCCACCTGGTCAGCATTCCTTTATGTGTTAGCCCCATAAGCTGATCTTGCAATGTGTTGTTGCAGATTGGTGGAACAAGGTTGAAAGGGACTAGGGTGGATGATTTTTCCCTTGCTTTCAAATACCTTTCTAAAAACATTTGAGCATGTGTCAGTGACTTTCATGATTGCTGGAAACCCATACAGGAAGCATGTAAATATTTCTATCAGCTCAATATCATCTGTATATGGTTGTACATCCGTTTCAATCCAAAAAATACACCTGTGAATTCCCGATGCTTGAGCATCGCTTTTCAAAAAGACTGTTTACCCAAGAAGGTTGTCAGCCAAAAGTCCAACAGATCATGGTTGGGATGGGGAAAGAAAAGGTAACGTGGAATATGGCTATGTAACAAGAAAATGTTTCAGATATTCTATTAGATTCAAGATCTGATGAATCAAGTGATGATGACCTGACCAATGCAAAATCATTCGGTGATGAGTTCAGTGATGATTCAGAGACTGATGATAACTAAATTTTGTAAATTGGATAGATACCTTAATTATAATATAATCATCCATTGCGTTGCTTTTTTAATGTTTCATTTATATGTTAAAAAGATAATGGTGATATAATCACCCACACCACTGGCACTGCAACACGGGCTAAGGGACGCTCTCAATCATTGAAAGTTATTTAAATTAATAATGAATCATTAAAGAGTAGGTAGATAAGGACTTGGTGCTCTGGACCTACAGAAGGCATGAAGAAAAGCTTATATAGCAAAAGTTGATAGTGAAACTCAGGCTTGGATTGGAATCAAAAGAGGTAAGTGCACATAGCAGAGGACATTGGGCCCAGCCATTTTCCGCAAGCCAAAGGCTTATATGACAAGAATAGATCAAACTTACCTGATTCAAACAATCTGGATAGGAGATAGGAGCAAGGATACTATGTTGGAAGAAGTATTCAGTGAAGTTAAAGGATGACAATGATGACATAATTTCTAATGAAAGTAACTAAAACATTGAAATCACTGTCAAAGAAGTTGAGATCGGAAATGACAGTCAAACTCAAACTTAATTTCTTGATTATGATAGGATAGAATCTGTCATTGGTGAAAATGCGATTTTGAGAGCAAAAATGGAGGAAAACACGAATGAGATCAGTTATCTGAAACAGCAGTTAAAAACACTCAAAGAGCATGTATCTAAACTAATAGAAAGACTTGATCATGAAACTGAAGCACAGAGTAAATTAACCAAAAATCTCAGACAGGATATATCTTAAGGAAAAAGTATTATATTGTCCATTCCAGAGGATAAGACTGAAATGCTTGATAAAAAGGCAATAGACAAAAACGCAGATAAAAAATTCACCGAAAAACTCAAATGATATAATGCTTGAAATTTCAGACCTGAGAGCCCTTATTTCAAAATATGCAAATAATTAAATGAAAATTTGAAAACACAACCTTGCAAAGCCTTGCATCATCAGTGGAATATGCCAAATCAACCATTTAATAGACACTCCATTTATCCACAAAATGGCGTCTTTTTAATCCTTGGAACCAGCTTCTTACCATAAATCCTTTTGGTTTCCAGAATGGTCAGCCTGGTATATCTATTCTAGTATATTAACTTTTCACTTTTTGCTGTTTTTGATTTTGGTAATCTTTAACTTTATTCATCTCCCCTGAATGCATTTGTAGGTCCAGGACAAAGTTTGCCCATGCCCTTTGATCACGCTTTGTGAGGTTGAAATCATGGCCGCGACTCCACAAAAATCATGTTGGAGACTTTGGATATAACAATGCTGCTAGAGATTTTTGAGATTTTTTAGGTCAGTTTCATCCAGACACAGAAAATGGTCGCTATTTAACAACTGATAGCATGAATGATATGAGAAATGTTTCAACAAATTTTTCTACCTTTCATTTGAATATCAGGAGCATTAATAAACATGCAAATGAGCTAGTTAATCTCCTAAGTTCCTTAAAATTGTCCATTGATTGCATTTGCTTAACTGAAATCCAAAATATCAACCTAGAGCAATTTTCTTTCCTTCTAAGTGGGTACAGCTATCACTTAATTCCTTCTCAAGTACAGTGATAGTAAGCATAAGGCAATCAGAATATAATTGGAATGTCTCTCCCATAGCTTCCCCCCTCAAACTATTCTTCTGTCTAGAATTACCAGTCGCAGTGCAACTCTGATTGATCACATTTTCATGTATCAAAAAAGACCAAATGATAAAACGATTGCGGATAATCTAATAACTGACATTAGTGACCATTTTGCTTCTATTCTGATGATAAGAAAAACACTAAAGCCAACACAACACTGCCAAAGGTACACTTGTACAGTAAGACAAATCGCTGCAAATTTAACGAAGCCCTCCAAAATGCTGATTGGAGTGATTTGTATGAAAGCAGAGATGCAAACTCTTGTACTGAAATATTCAGCAAAAAGATAGCTGAGCTCTACAAAGTTTGTTTTTGGCTAAAACCGCTTCCTAAAAAATGAATTAAGGATAATCTGTGGGTGTCTAAAGTACTACGAAACTTCAGCAGTAAGAAAAATGAACCACACAAACTCTCTCTTTTTTGTAAAGATCAAAAATCAATTTAAAAAATGCAAGCAGTGCAAAAAGTCCTGATAAATTACTTGAGACAAGCAGAAACCAATCACTTTAACAACATCTTGAAAGATAAAACTAAGCTCAAACGTGCCAATCCAAAATAATGGGGTGATTCTCATCTTTGGTTTGAAAATCACAGATTACAGCATTAATAAAACCAATTGGATATCCCACCTCTAATAATCTTCCCTTGATAACTCCAATTGCAGCTTCAAAATGTAATTCACCATTGATTACATTTCTCTTATAGCCCATAGGTACCGCCGATGTCCAAAATGTGGGTAATTTTCCCAGTTGTCAATACACTTTATTTTCAATTGAACCATCAGTACTCAGCTGAAAGCTGCATCGAAGAACTTAGTAGGGTTAACTTCAACAGTAACTTTGATGTTTTGGTGGTGAGAGTTCATACCCTTAAACAACTCATCTGTTTCTTTATTCTTCTTCCCTCTAGTTAATAAAAGTACAGATCCAGACATGAAGCTGAAATAAAACTGAAGATTGATTACATAAAAAACGCTAATAGAATTAGCTGGTGCCAAGACAAGCTACAGCAGCCCTTCACTTTTACTGTTGCTGTTGTTGAAATAGTTGCTGTTGTTGTTAATCAGCCCCCCTATCATTTCTAATTAGCAATGCAAAGCTTAAGCCTGTGCAATGAGTCTAGCTTGTATCTTAATCGTTTAAGTCTATCAATTCTAACTTTGATACATCTGACAAATGCGTGCCAATGGTCCTGTTTAACTAAGGGATGTTCTTTCTTTAATGTAACCATACTTTATTACTCACTTTCCAGCACAACAGAAAATGGCAATAGCCTTTTTAATGCATGTTCTCTTGCTCTGGTTGGTGATGAATCTGTTTCGAAAATTTTGCGTGCCAAGACAACTATTGAATTATATCAAAATGCCAATTTTTATGAGTCCCATCCATTTATTGAATTTCAACATAGTTGAGGAGCATTCAACGCCATTGAAAGTGCTTTTCGTAACTGTGCCTCTGGTCCAGCTATTGAAGCTTTCGAAAACCATGAACACGAGTCTCTTGCTTCAGCAGAAGCTTCATATGTTGTTAATGACTTTTCGTTTTCTTCGTTTTTTGCATTGCTAGCACTTTTGAGTGCCACTGAGATGGCCATTGAATCGTATTTTCGTATCTGTACCACTAGTGAAGGAAGCGACCTTGAATTTGAGAACAGTAACAGCGAAGAAATGTTGTTTAACGGAACAGTCCTTCCAAGAAAAAGTCCATCTTCCAAATTTGTGGAAGTTCATCTTTTTTGTTGTGCTCTTGCACCCATTGATTTCATCCAGATCAGAAAGATTCCAGAAAGAAAAAATCATTACAATCCTCTTCTCCTTCCTGATGATTTTCATCATTCTGGAACCCAATCTCCCATTATATCACCAACTATGGAACTGACAAGACCTATGGATGTTGTAAGTTGTGAAGAATCTTCTGTTCCAATCTTTTCACAATGTTCACCCACTGTAAGCTCAACAAAGGCAAAAGCTGTCTCCAAGCTCAGACAGCTTACTCTAGATGCCTTTGCTAATTAAAAAAAGTATAGACAACACAATTCCTAAGGCAACAAAACCAGCATCTTCATTTGTCGTTGTTTCTTCGGTATGTGAGTCAGAGAAATGAATGCAACATATCGATCTTAAACAACACAAGAGGAACTAGTTCGGCTTTGTGGGGAAAGTGTAGTGAAACCCCTTGTAGATGTAATCGAAGATGCCAAATTATTTTCCATTGTAGCAGATGAGGCAGCTGACATCAGCAAGAAAGAACAAATGTCAATAGTTATTGGGTTTGTCGACAAAGAATGTAACATTTGCGAAGAGTTCTTATGATTCTATCATTGCCAGGAAGGACTCTCTTGGAAAATGATTGCCAAAACAATAAAGGAGCTGTTTCCAAACTAGGCTTACAAATAGAACTCTGCAGAGGACAAGGGTATGATGGTGCTGGAAACATGGTTGGTAAATGTTCAGGAGCTGCTGAAACTATTAAAACAGATTACCCAAAGGCACTATATGTGCATTGCCGTTCACATGTCCTGAATTTATGCGTTGCCTCAGCTTGTAAGATTCAGATGGTTCGAAATATGATGGGTCAGGTTCAAGTTGTTTCAGAAATTTTCAATCTTGCATCAACCAGGCCTAAGCAGCTACAAGGTATTGATTATGACCTTCTCAAAAGCGTCGAAAAAGTGACTCTTCTTTTTGTGATGCTAGCAAAATTACGGCAAAATATTAATGCAAATCACAAAACCTTGTTTGAAGAGGCTGTAGCTTTAGCTGAGACGGCTGGTACTGCTCCATCCATGCCTAGAACCCTAGGGAGGCAGATTAATCGCCCAAATGTTGATCGGATTATTATCAAAGAAACCTCTCCATTCCATTTCTCGATCATCTTAGCACTGAGATTTCTCATCGCTTTTCCAACACAAATCTTGCGCTGCTTTGTGCATTTCATGCTTTACTTGCACGGGTTGTTTGTCAGCAAGACTGGCAAACAGAGTTGAAGCCGTTTCTTCAACTTTCTAAGATGATCTTCCTGAAAGCAGGCATGTTGGTATTGAATTAGAAATGTTGCAAGAATTCTGGCAAAATTGCGAAGGAACACCAACTTCGTCTGTGTAGTCTTTACTGCCACTGATTGATCAATTAACATTTCCTTATTTGTACACCGCCCTCCACATTCTTGCCACCATGCCAGTCATCACATGTTCATGTGAGAGGTCCATTTTGGCTCTACGTCGTTTAAGGACATGTCTTAAACGTAATTAAGCGACTACTTTTATTATTATTTATTGTCTTGTATAACAAACATGCTACTTTCACCTTTTCAAGAGCATTGATTGAATTGATTATGTTATATTTGCAGGTGAAATTGTTTTGAAGTTAACGTTGAGTGGTTGAGCCAGACAATATTAGTAAATCTTTACCATGTTTGTTATCTATGTTAGCTTTATAAATTACATTAACGTTATATTAATGTTGTTGTTATGATGTGGTTTCCTACGGAGCTGGAAACAAACTTATACAATTGAAACGCCTGTGATTGTCGCTGTTGTATACACTAAAATAACATGCTCCAGGCCTATTCCCCTACAGGTTCTCTACGCGCCCGACTTTGCACGAGGGAACGCAATTTCAAGATAGAACAGAATTAATAATTAGAGGAGACTTACCTGTAAGTTGAACTTTGATTGTACTTCTATGAGTCATTAGCCAGGAGTGAAGGAGTTGTACACCCTCCCATATAAATCACTATTATTTCCATTGGGGCAAAGTTATTAAAGTTCCCCAACCTGACCCCCTCACTTTGTTATTGCCAGTGAAATTTGGTGTACTAGGCCTGGGAGTGTGGAAAGAGGGGATGGCTGGAAGAAAATTGCAGATCAGTTGAATCATATTGATTCTCCAAAGTTTGAGGTGCGTCAAGGTCTGTACAGGTATATGTACCTCAAAAAGTACATGAAATTTACTTTTCGTATAATATCTTGAAGAAAATATTTTCCGTGTGAGTTTTGTTGCAACGTATGCTCCTATCTGATAAAATTTCTTCCCTGAATGTTTAAATTTTCTATTGTGAAAAATGACATTTTTATCTACTGTTAAAAGTTAGTCTTTATTTTCATTATGTACCTCAAAACATACATAGACATTTTTGTCCATAATTTCTATTCTGTTGCTCCCAAATTGTTTATTTTTTGTTAACTTAATCAAAACAATCTATTGAACACAAACTGATGGAAAAAAGGAGGTTGAGGTTGCATAGAGTTTCCACGTAAGCTGTTAAACAAAGTAAATCACACATCTTTTGAGTATAATGATTTAATTTGCACGAAAATCAACTTCTTTTGGCATTAGTATAAACATTTTTACTGTTACTTTGAAGTATAGTATTGTAGATTCAGGTTCAGGCCTAAATTGAAGATAGAACATGATTATAAGGTTGCACATTGCTCTGGCCTCCTCATCATGCAATTTTGGCGCCAAATTTGTCTTGAAAAATAATGACAACAGCAACATTACAATTTGAATGAGTAGCTGCAGCTTCTCTTGTATACATCTTAAATATAGTACATCTCTCAAAATGAAACCAAAATTTAAAGCAAGAATAAAATTTGTCTCACCACCAACAAAAGAAAGACCAAACACGAAAGCTCAGGCAACAGTTGCTAGATGTCACATAAACAGAAGGCAAGCACAACTACAAGCTGCTGTTGATTGGTGCAAAGAAAACAATGCAAGAGGTCATGCTGCACTTAAGACAGGACTGTTTCCTTTGATCAAAAGCAGAAGCACAATTGACAATCGGTTAGATGGCAAAGTTGTAACTGGAAGTGAGAAGCAGTATTGTAGCATACTCACAAACGAGGAAGAAGAATCAATAGTCAGATTTGTAAAGAACAAGAACCGCTGCTTCCAAGGCATCAACAAAAGTGAATTGACGAATTTGATTCTAGATGTGCTGACAATCCGACACCATGCAAACAAGAAATTCAAGGGAGGAAGAGGTATCATTAAGCTTTCAGAATGCTACCATGCTACCATCTAACAATGCTACCATTTGCCAATGATATTATTCGATGTATGATTCTATTTGCAACATTCAACCCCAACTTATAAAAGAGTTAATTTTTGTTTATTTGCATATAAAAGAAACATAATGAGATTATCTTTTTCTGTTGAAATTTCACCAGTGTCACCCTGTACAATGTATGTGCAGTACCGTGGGGTTAATTATCTTTTAGACTTATGTAATCATTGTATAAATCACCGATAAAAGATGGGGGAGATTATTAGGCCACAAAATTCTCTCGGTCCTCAAGCCTGTATTCTTTTCCTGCTGCAAATGGAAATCTGTCTGAGAAAAAATTCACCTGTAGAGGGCGGAACATGTAATTTAAAGACCACTGAAGACGAGAGGCATGTTCGTACTTCAAATTCATAGATATTCTGGGCGACCTCATATAGATCCTTTTGGATTCTGTTTTCATAACATATTCTGCCATCTACAAGTGAATTTTCTCTCCAACAGATTTCGATTTGCAGCAGGAAAAGATTTCAGGCTTTTCAACAGTTGAGAACCAAGAGAGTTTTCTGGCCTAATGATCTCCCCCATCTTTTATTGGTGATTTCTACAATGATTCCATAAGTCTAAAAGATGATTTACCCCATGGTACTGAATATCCCCCATGGTACTCAAAGGCATGCCCCCATGGTATTGAATATCCCCCACGATACTCAGAGATGCCTCCCCACACCAAGCATGGTATGCTCTCACACGACTCATGGTATGCCCCAACGGTACTGAATATCCCCCACACAAATCATGATGCCTCCCCACACGAATCATGATATGCCCCCACACGTGTAATGGTATGCTCCAATGGAACTGAGTATCCCCCACGGTACTCAGAGATGCCTCTCCACACTATTCATAGCATGCCCCTATAAAAATCATGGCATGCCCTCACGGTACTGAATATCCCCCCACACGACTGTTGATGCCCCCCAAAACAACTCACGGGATGCCCCCACACAAATCATGGTATGGCCCCACAGTATTGCATATCCGCCAAGATACTCATGTTATGCCCCCACAGTATGGAATTTCCCCCACGATACTGAACATCCCCCAGGGTACTTCACATACATTGCACAGGGTGAGTTTGTCTGTATTGTACCCTTGTTCTACCCAAAAGAGGTGCTGCACTCTTAAACTAGAACATTTTAGAATTAGGGACATTTCGTGGAATGAAATTATAACAAAGATGCCATTTTCACCTTCATTGATAACCCTCTTTAACTTGGACACTAAAAACTAAAAAGCGTGGAAGGGGTTGAGAGGGTCTCGCCAAATTTTGGCATGAACAAGTTTACCTTTGCAATGAGTTACACCCCTAGTCCAGGCATTTTAACCAATATAGTTGCTCAACCCGTCACTGATTGCAACCAAAAGTATCTCTATTGATTTCTTACCCTAAACCAATCCTGAATAACATATAAAAAATCGATATCAATCTGAGTTTGGAAAATGCTCGAAATCAGCCTTTGAAAGGTAGAGGATTTTCTTTTGCATGGAAACGAGGCTGAGTATGTTTTTATTTATTTTTGTTCAGTTGCACAGCTCAGAAGAATTGAAATACTGCATTTTGAGTCAAAGAAATGTTTCTCAAAAGAGAGAAATTGAATTTTGTACTTTTGGTAGAGAAAGGAGTGGTTTGGTCAAAGGGGGCGGGTGGGTTTTTTAGAATTCCCCCACACCTAGTCCCCAAAAATGTTGGTGTGGGCTGACAGAGAGTGTTCCGTTTTGAAATCGCAGAATTTCAAGAAATTTGCGGCATGTTTTATTTTTAAACGCAGTTGACAATTTTCACTTCCGATGCAATTTTCAAAATGGTGGACAAGTGACACCAGAATGGAGGAGAACAAATACTGCATGATTTGTAAAAGCGACCTCAATGAAACGAACTTATCAGTTGTCAAATCGGGAGAAAAGGGAAGCACAGGAGTTAATAAAGCAAGCACTGAACGGAATGACCCATCAGTCTATACAGTACCAGGACAGCGAGTGCGTGAGGATTGCAGTCGTATTTATTGCAACTCTATAGAAATTGCGCAAACCAAGAAGCAGGGACAGAAAGATCGCACAGATCAATTGCAGGATCCATTACTGTGGTCGACAGAGAAGATTACTTTTAACAGTGACTGTTTATTTTGTGGGACTTCAGTGAATGTCGGGAAAAAGAAAAAAGGAAGATCGAAAGTTTACCCGGTGACAACATTAAGCATGGAAGATTCCATTCTGATTACATGCACAGAAAGGCAAGATGCTTGGTCTGAAATTCTTCATGTACATGACTTACCAGCCACCGATGCGATGTATCATCAAATATGCAGCATCAATTTCTGAACAGGGTAGCAGATTCCAGCAATGTTCAAAACGGATGAGCCCAATATCAAAAAGAAAAAATCTGGTTATCCACAGGATGAGGTTAAAGCACAAGCATTCCAAAGGGCAGCTAATTTTCTTGCAGAAAACGATGATGAGCAAATCACCATCAATGATCTAATCGAGTTAATGGACGAACATTTGAATGAATCTGACTGCACAGCATATGGCCATACACACATGAAGGCAAAACAAAAACAGCATTTTGGTGATCAAATTTTGGTAACTGAAATCAATGGAAAGTCAAATAGAGTTATGCTAAGAAGTACAGCTGAAGCTTTGCTTCAAGTTTTTCATGACTGCAAGAAGGAGAACTCACAGATGGAGAAAATGCACCTTATTCGAACAGCTGCAAAATTGAAAAAGAATGACATAAAGCTAGTAGAAACCTCCCATGAATATTACCCTCCAACTGAGTAAATAGAGACTCACAGAAGTGCCTTACCTTTCTTCAAAACTTTTTTAGGAGAAATTGTCACAGGAAAAGATGTTCAATTAAAATTAGCGTAAATTGGACAAGCTGTAATGCAACGAAGCCGACCTCGAGTTTTGTTGGCACCTTTGCAAGTTGGATTTTGTGTTCAACTTCATCATCATTTTGCATCACGTTTCCTTATTGACTCACTTCATCACCATGGATTTTGCTGTTCATACCAAGAGGTGCAAAGATTTGAAAAAAATGCCCCAGTGAACACAGGAACAAATTTAGAGAACTTTACATCAGAGACTGTTTAGTATGTAGCCGACAATGTGGACCACAATATAAGAACCTTAGATGGAAATGATACATTTCATGGCATGGACATCATAGCTACTATCACTTCAGCAACAAAACTGAAAAGATCGACATACAGTATCAAAAGATGGAGGGGAAAATTCCAGTAAATTTGAGGTATGATAATTGCTATATTGCGAAAGCATGTGATCCGAAATCACTCATATTTGGTCCAGTTCGACCCTGTTGGTCCAGTATGATGCAGCTTGCTCATCAAGGCAGTCACCCTGGTCAGTCATCTGTTGTCTTTCTACCCATGAATGACATGAGTTGAAGTGAGCCTACATGCATCTCCTCTACACTGAAGTTTGTGCTACAGCATGCTAAAAGGCAGCAGACAACACTTGTCATAACATTCGATCAGCCACTTTGGTGGAAAGCATTGATGATTATAAAATCTGAGCCAGCAGACAGTGACCTGCGTGAAATTATTTTGCACCTTGGCAGCTTTCACACAGAGATGAGTTTTATTGGTAGTATTGGGCATCTCTGGGACTGATCTATGCACCAAGTGCTGTGGATCACATCCTCAGTGGGAAAGCCAGTCTCACTGTGTCAAACCAGATATGGTAAACTGCTTGTACCATCAAGAGGTGATTTTTCTCTTATTAACAAAGGACAATACACTTCAATGCAATATTTGCACTCACACAACACATCACCTGCACTCTACAATTAGATCTGGGCTGTCTTCAATAAACGGTTTCTCTTTACAAATTGTAATTCCACATTCTGTTTCAGAAACAAGTTTGTGTTTTGCTTTAAAAGCATTCAAAAATGCTGAAATTGCTCCAGGTTCCATAGCCCTCCCATATTTTAGGGAAGGTAGTTTAAGATTTTGCTGTTGCCACTAATCCTTGTAAATATTGCATTTAAGTCAATTGATTTGTATTCAGCTCTTGCTTTATCCACATTGCCCATTCTGGTTTTCATGGCATTGGCTTTTGATGCTGTTATCATGTGCTTTCTAACTGATGCTTTGTCCCCTTGTTTCTTTTTCAATTTTGTTTGCATTTAAAGGAAAATATTCCATATGAAGAGAAAAAATCTTCAGATGATTTTGATATTAGCAGGTAATAATCTAATGTACAGATTAGATTTTCAGATTCCATACATGATGCACTTACCTTTTCCTTTTTGACCTCTGTATCATAAACTATTGAATCATGTGTTATTGACTTCAATGTAGAGCGGATTTCTTGGAGAGACAGTGGGTCTTTTAAATGTTCAGCTGGATCAAACTTCTTTTTAGGGGAGCAATTTAGTTCATTTTTGTCGTTCCCCTTTTCTCAAAAGCTCCTCTGCTTAGTTTCAAGTCTTTCATATTCACAGAAACTATCTTCTTGTTGTTTGGAAGCCTAGAACAAGGTTTCGAAGTGCATGAAGGGCTATTCAGTCCAATTCTTACAGCTGCTTCAGGTCGAAAAAGTGCGGCAGCCACATGATTACACGTTTGGGAGGTACCAGCCATGTAGGAGCAGTAAGCTTTCATTACTTTGCCAGTATCTTTTGCAATGCAACAAACTAAGACCATGTGTGGTGTGTCAGATATCCTTTGAGATGGTCTGCAAGCTTTTTTAGAAAACAAAATTTGCTTGCGTTTCATATGGCATGATAAGACATGGAGTTCAGCCATCCAATTGAATAATAGCTGTATGCCTTAGATGTTTTGTAATTGAAGGTTTACAAAGCTGCTGATATGTTCTATGAAACCAAGGTAGTAATCTACATGAACACGTATTGATAAGTATTCCATTCCTTAAAATTCTCTGCAAAGACTTTACATCCCATTTATTGCATGACAAGTCAGTGCTGTTCATTGTATTACCTGCAATTTCATGTAAATAGTGTCAGCCCGAAGATAGGCAGATATGACAGCCCAAGCAGTGTTACTATCCTGCACTTCGACCAATGAGTTATTTGTTGTAGAATTATATAAATCATCTACAAGCTACATTGATGGCTTTAAGCTTGCTGTAACAGGGATATTGTCTTTCCTTTATTCGACTTGCACTTTCTCCCTGTGCCCTGCGATGTACTGGAATACTGAAGGACATAGACAAAGAAAATGAGAACCAGACTCGCCACTTGTTAGTGAAGATGTGGATTGATAATTATTCTCAGCTAAACCACTTCCACATTTAGAAAATGAGGAGGGCCTCAAATTTTCTAGCACTTCAATTTTATCTTAAAAACTACAACCATGGTAATTATCGTGCTCTCTCAAATCATAAAATGGAATGCTTTGTAGAAGAAGGACACACTTGTTATTCAACCTTTCTAGGCTGCTGTTGTCATCACTTTGATCTAAATTACTCTGCAATGGGTGTACATATACTGCTACAGCACGAAATTCAGCCTTAAGTTCTTACATTGCATACCATGTTGATCCTAAAGTCACCACATATACACTCCCCTTCTGAAAGTATCAGGACAGTTGAGCAAGATGGCTTCCCGTCAAAGGGCCTAGCCAAAAAAAGTTTGGATCAACATGCTGTCGGCCTAAAGCCTCAACCCTGTCACAAAAACAAATAAAAATGATTGCCATTTCATAAGGTTTGTGTTCAAATAAAAATTAGTTTTTTATGTTTTCTTTTTTGTTGTAAAATAGCAAACTCTGTGTTGAGGATGACCCTGTGCAAAATAACAACAAAATTGTTGTAGTCATTTGCAAACTTATGGTAAAGTTATACTAGCACAGGATATTATAAACGTTTTATGAAGAAACAAGGTTATATTTTCTTATTTTGAACAAAATATTGAGGAAGCAATTTTTTGGCTTAAAATTTCACTTCACTATTTTAATTAGACTTCATCTGTTCATGCTATGATTGAAGCACTTGAAGTGAATTTAAAATGTGAAAACATATCCTTTTGCAACAAATTTTAGTTATTGTCTAGGAAAACGTTTCCACACTTTACTTATTTCATGGTCCAAAATGCAAAATATAGGATAAAGTTATTATGCTGTGTTGCAGTGAGTTGAAATTTCAAATTTTTTTTATTTGCCAGAAGATAAAAAACTCTTGGCATAAACAATTTTTCAAAGTTGAAGTGAAAAAGAAAGAGGTATCGTACGAGCAACACTTGGAAAGGATGTTTCACCATAATAACGGAAGATGCTAATGAGAAATAGCAAAGATAATTGGACGATCCAAACCAGCAGCATTGAATGTATTCAAGAGGTTCAAAAAAAACAAAATGTTAAAAATTATTATAAGGTCAGGAAGAACAACAAAGCTTCCCTCACCCAGAAAAGAAAGGGCAGTTGTTCGAGTTTTAAGAAACCACAGATTTGCCTCATTACAACAGGTTCGTCATGATTTGTGGACAACTTAATTTCCAAACTTTTCCGAAGGGCATAGTGAGAAAAACAATAAATGTGTCATCCTTTGCAATCGCCAGAGAAGACTGAAATGGGTGAATGCTGTAAAAACTTGGATGATGGAAAACTGGCAATATGGGATTAGTTGTTTCAGATGAATGTTGCTTTGGATTAAGTCGAAATGACTGTGAACGGATAAGAGTCTGGAGAAAAGCTGCTGAAAAAAATAATACCAATTATTTTCAGCATACTTATTTCAATAGGCCTTCGGTGATGAAGTGGGGGTGCATCACTTCTTCAGGGATTTGTAAAATTACCATTGTTGAAGAAACACTGAATGCTGAAAGGTACTGCTCCGTGCTGGAAGAAAATCTGTCGATTGAAAAATGCTTCGGAGATAAAGATGCTCCTTTCATTTGCCAGCAAGATAATGCCCCTCCTCTCTTTGCCAGATACACTAAGATTTCTCTCCAACTGAGAAAGTCCAAAGATTGACGTGGTCAGCTTAAAGTCCTGATCTAAATCCCATTAAAAATGTTTGGGTTATATTAAACAAACATTGAATGAATATCCTCCAAGGAACAACACGGAACTGATCCAAAAGATTTTGAAGCATTGGGAAAATGTTCCTTGCTTCATATTCAGCCTCTGTATCAATAAATTCCAGCAACACTTTTAGCTGTAGGAAAGTATCATGGTCACATGAGTAAGCACTAAAAAAACTTATTTCTTTATCCCTTTTCAATAAATTGTTGATTTTAAATAAATGTTGACCATTTTTCATCAAATGTTGAACAACTGAGAAACTTTACATGACAACTAAAATTCAAAATTATGAAAGGACCTTAACGAACAAAGGAGCTAAAATATCATTGTTGATATGTGATCTCTCTTGACCTCTTGACTTGGTTTTTATTTCAAAAATACGTGGACTTGTTTACCTTGCTTTGACTTCTAGTTTTTATCGTATTTTATCTATTTGAAGAAAAACTAATTTATTTCATATATTCATTATTTACCTTGTATAAGAAAGCACAAATTCTAATAAAAATCTCAATATTTTCTTCACTGTTATGATGATATTAGAAACAAAAATTTACGCCGTAAAATTGTTGTCCTTATTTTCCCCCTTGAAGTTTTCACCAAAACATTGTTTCCTCAATATTTTTTCAAAATAGGAAAATATAACCTTTTTTCTTCATAAAACGATCATGATATCCCTTGCAAGAACAAAATAATCCTAACTTTACCATGAATCCCATTTTTGAAATATAATCTTCTTGGTTCAAATATCAACCCCAGTTCCTTTATCAGGTTTTGTAATTATGATCTTCTTGTTGTAAAGGAGGGGTTTCATCGCTTGAAAATGTTCCCTATGCATATAAGAATTCGTAAAGTTGACGGGTGTTCCACAGTTAGCATGAGCAACATTACTTAAACAGGCTATTATTGAGCAAAGTTCTTCTTCTGAAACTGGCTTGAGCCTGTTTAGTTGAGTGTGAAGAATTTCAAAGTCAGCAAAAAATTCCTCTCTCTTTTTATTTGGAGGTGGAGTGCTCAAGCCAGTTTCAGAAGAAGAGCTTAGCTCACTAAAAGCCTGTTTAAGCAATGTTGCTCATGCTTATTGTAGCACACCCATGGACCATATTTGCCAGAACCCATTGCTAATAAGCACATTGAAATCCTTCTTATTTTAAACCAGGAAGCGACATAGGCACACTAGGGTAGTGATGTGTGATGCACTGCAAATGAGGTTGCGCTCAAATTTGGTGAAGTTTTGGAAACTTTTTCTGAAATGGTAAACTTGCAGCTCCAGATGAGAATCGTCAATTTCTTCAAATCAAATTATCACGTGTACTCAATTTGTGTAAATATTATTAGATCATTATTTATTTGTCCTTTTTACCTATTTGCACATAGTTTTGCTTTTCAAAACTCCCTTACTTTGCATCTATGGGGCCAGCCATACGGGCATATTCTTCATCACCACTACAACCAACTTGAGCGACTTTTAATTTACTCAAAACAATATGAAGCAAGTTTGCGATTTCATTATATATTGATAGAATAATACCTGAGGAAGGCTTTGGAAAGTTTTTAGAGTTAGATATTCTAAGATGTGACTGTAATTGCAGTGTTTCTGACCACAGTCTGAATCTGAAGCCATCAAGAAAGAAAAGTGTGTTCTCTAACGCCAAAAGCACATTTCAGGCCAAGGGACTGGTAACCAATCTACAGTGTTCACAACCAAAACTTTTTTTTATATTTGAAACCAATGTATAGGGATTATAATTGAAATCAAAATAGCCCGACCCGTATTCATTAAACAGAATGGTATTAATATTTAGTTTTGGATAAAAGAAAAATGTCATAGGAAATGAAATCGCCCCATATTTTTTAAATGAAACTTTTCAGTATTCAGTTCTGGATAAAAAGGAGCGCTATAAAAAGTCAAAAAAGTAGAAAAATGTAAAGCTGTTGAATTTTAACGAAAATTATGCAAGCCTTTTGCAAATAAAGAGCCCCTGTTTTAGATAAGCAAAGTGATATTTAAAAGTCATTTGACTTTTTGTTTTATTCATTAGTAAACAAAAATTTATGTAAAAAATTGGAGTAGTAAAGCAAAGAAATCAAAGTAAAAAGTTAAATCATTCCTTAGGACGCTTATTTCCAGCCCTAAGTCTAGCAGCATTGTTTCTAATTAAATTGTTAGAGTACTGTTCAATAGATCTCGTTTTAGAAATAGTATCTAAACGATTAGTTAATCTACGGTTGTTGAAAATTTCAGAGAAAGTTTCGAGTCTAGATTTTACCATAACTTCTGCTTGTTGAACCATTCATTATGATGTAACCCTAGTAATCTGCAAATTTCTTTTTGAAAGCAGCCTGTTGCCTCTTCAAATATAGCCCTTGTCTGTGCAGAAAAATACCTCTCATCCCTCAGTTCTATGTTTGGTTTTGTGAACAGTGGGGGTATTTTCCCAGAGTTAGCCAACTGTATGAAATGGATAGATAGGCTTTCATGGTTTAGCTTTTCCAGCTTGTGCTTTGTAAGGTCTTGTAACAGATTTGTCTGTGCCTGTGTCAGCCTCGGTTCTTCAGCCCCTTCGGCTCCGGAGGCAGGCTCATCATCATCGTTATCAGATAGAAGTTGGGAGTCAAGTAAGAAGCGGTTTTCCGTCATGAATAGATCAGGTATTGACGATTGATCTTCTGATTCTGGGTGCCCCCAACATCTTCGCGTACTGTCTTAACCCCCGAAATGCAGTTCTGGGTTGGCAGCTGATGATTCGCACAAATAACTTTTCTTTACCCTCTATTTGTCTACTGTCTTTGACTACAACCTTAGCCCAAACCTAAACGTCTTTGCAATATGATCACTGCTCACAGCGCTATTTCACACCCTATGACGCTATTTCAGATTGCTGCTCTCTGACTGGTTGATTTTTATTTGTGTTGGGAGAGCGGCAGACAAGTTTTTGACCTGGTGTTGTTTATTTTCTTGATGTGCACGTTTGATGTGACAGCCATCTTGATTGCTTTGGAGCTGCGTGAACAATTTCACTGAATAAATTCGAGAAATATCAAAGCTTCATGTAAAAAAGATGTTCAGTAGTTTCGTTTTTGCTTTGACAAGACACTGCGAAGATTTATTTCATCAGATTACGGAATGCCATCAGCTGATAAGATAAGAGTGAGAGCAATGACAATTATCTTCATTTTGGTTATTTTTTGGCAGGGGCTCATCACCCCTGAGAGTATTTGAATAGAATTGAGTTTTATTAAAGCGGTTTCGACTGTGTTCTGAGCTAATAATCCCAAGTTGATACCTTTCCTTTTAAAGCAGACTTTGGAAATTTTAGGTGTTGGTTAGGGTCTATTATAATTCTTTAATTATTTGTGATTCTTTTAGAAGCAGTTTAGTTTGATATTCTGTTACAAGTTTAGTCTTGGGATCAGATTTTTAGAAACAGTAAATTCTTCCTTCAGAGTTTCTTAATTAATCAACAACTCAATTTGTGCCTTTATTTTGTTGGCACTTTTATGTTTTTTTCTCTTTCTGGGCAGTAATTGCTTGAGGCAGATAACTTTACCCAATTTGCCAATTCGCCTTTCACAAAGAATGGGTTGCAAAAGCTGTTAAAGAAAGTGAATTCTTCTAGTGTTTGTTTGCAGTTCTTTGTTTAGATGCAAGTCGGTAGGTATAAGTAAACATACAAATGCCAAAACTTGTTGTTACACATTCATAGAATATCAAGCAACTGCAAAGAAGCAAATATGTGCTGTGTTATGTCACCTGTGAAAAATTTCAAATTTTAGTACCAAGGAGTTGGTACTAAGTTGTAGTTGTCAATATCCACTCTGGGCTATGAGAGTTTCTAGATTCTAAAAGAAAACAAGCACTCAAATTTTGGTTTTGAAAGTTCTGGTGTTACGTATGTGATAGTAAAACTGGCTATTTGGCAAAAAGTACAACACAATTGTGATTTTTCTTCATAATAAAATTAGAGACAGTACTGACTGTCTCTTATTCTTCCAACAGCCTCAGTACTCAAAAAGTTTATAAAGCCCACACTTCAATTCAAGAACAGCAGTCTGTTACATTTGCTCTGCTTCTGATGGTCTGTTTTTTATAATTCATCTTCTTCTGAAACAATGGAACAATGCCCCTGGCATCTGTAGCCTTCTTGACACCTGTTTTAAATTGTGTGTCTGTAGTAACTGCAATAAGTAAAGCTTTCCTCTCAACGACAGTATATTCTTCCGGCATCTTTTTTTGTAATCTGATAAGCATTTCTCAGCAAAGTTTCCTAAAATATAAAATATGCTATTTAAGTATGTTATAAAATATAGGGAAAAGATTCCAAACCTTCATTCTGATTTTCTTTTCTGGATGTACACATGAATGAGTAATGTTTTTTAACTGAATTGACAACTTTTCTGATGACGCAAGGACTGAAAATATTGCAGTGTGAAGTTGTACCATTGCTGTCCAAAAAGAATTTAAGTATTTTCTTCCAACTAATTCTCTACAAATGGTCTTCTTGGAATAAAGAAAGAGGCATATACTTCTAATTGCTGACATATATGTGTACATACATGGCAATGGTAATGGTTCAAACGACAAAACAAGAAAAAATCAACTTACCATGATGAGCAGAACAACACAGTCAGCATACAGTATTTTTGGGTATTATGAACGCCTGATATGAAAATGGCAAAGCAAAGCTGCTAGCTGCAACGTTTTTTCCTCACTTCCCCCAGCCCCCATTAAGTCAGTCCTCCACAAGTCCTTTTTAGGCCTCTATTTTCTATTTGTTCGTTCTTTCAGTTTCATTGCCAGACGAGCAGTAGTTGCAGCTTGATATGCCTTGAACTGTGTGCACAAAATTTTGAGCGGACGGCCGTCAGATTAAAACAGGCCAGGTTTTTAACCCCTATGTTTATGAGTTTCTGCCTTGGTATTTTTATTCAAAATTTTTCACAAAAGTTATAAATTGTCATGCAGAAGTTGTCTGTGATTTCCATAAATGAAAGAATATGAATAAATCTGATGCAGACCAAATTAAAGCTTCTTTGGCTGAACAGTGTAGAATTGCCATAAAAATTCAGTTTTCAAAATCCCAAAATTTTTACGAAGAATAAAGCCCTTTTGATATGGGTTGTTTGAAAGATTCGACATTTTTAGATGAATTGCCATGTTGGAAACACAGTTTTGATTTTGAAAATAGATAAACCTTAATACTATTAATTTCAAATGCTAATGTCATCTATTGAGAAGCTGAAGTAGTAGTATAGGAAAGCCTTGAGTGTTATATTATTGTTAAAAGAAAATATCGAAGTTTTCTTTGTGCTCTTGGATAGATATACCTGATATAGTACCAGCAAATTCCCAGCTGAAGGCCTTGTTGAATTTAGTTGGGAGAGCTAAGCTGTGTAACGGTTGTCATGATGATAATTTTAAGAATCTGCCGTCTGACTCTGCTGGCGTTGTATATCAGGCAAAATCTGGTGAGCCAGCAGCTTACAAACAAACCTTGTTGACAAGTTTTCACAATGTTATTATGAGATCTGCATTTTGTTACATTTTTTGCCATCTGATTCCCTTGTTCTAACAGCTTATAAATGTGATTCGTGCATCAACTGTGAACACTATCTCAGAACAATAGTTTCAAGAAATAATAATTTGCAAGATTTCGAAGATCCTTCATATTACAGTTGCCTGGATTTGCTTTCTCATGAAGATTTGTTAGAAGTAGCTGAAAAGTCTTCCAAAAAACCTGTGTGACTTAAAAGTGAGGATATCAAAGCTTTAAAATCTGAGTAAAAGATTGGAGTGTGTGTGATAATACAAAAACAATTTGAGGTAAATGTTTGAGTCACTTAATGATGAGTTTGAGAGACGAAAACAAATGGCAGCAAACTGTGACAAAGTTCTCACAAAAATGACATTACTAAAACGCCATTGAAGAGATGATACTGGAGAAATTGCAGACCAATTTTTAGAAATCTTGTTAAAAGATCAAGCAAAAGCTTTAAGTGTCAGTGCAAAGCTAATGTGATGGCATCCACTTGTTATAAAAAAGTGCCTGTGGTTGTATAGCAAATCACATTCATCATACTATGACCTGCGTAATTCTAAGGCTCTTAGACTTCCCAATGGAAGAACATTATCTGATTATAAGAATTTTAATCAGCAAACTTCGTGATGGAGAGAAGACTTAAACAAATGTATGAGACAGGAAGACAAAACAGAATGATAATAAATATTCCAAACTAGGAATGTTACTTTTTGATGAAGTTAAAAAAAAGGAAGGATTTGTTTGATTCTGCAAAATGGGAACTATTTGGCTTCGCTGATATTGAATATGACAGTGATTTGCTTCTGACAGATTTAGAAAATAAAACTGGAAAACTCAAAATTGCAACTCATGTCATGCAGTTTTTCTTTTGGATCCTATTCAACAGGTTGAAGTATCCCTGTACATTTTTTCTTACTAATGGTGTGAGTGCTTTTAAGCTTAACTAGTTATTTTGGCAAGGTGTATCCATGCTAAAACCTGTTGGCTTTGATATCCTGATTGCTTGTTGTGATGGTGCCTCAGCAAATGGAAAATTCACTGAACTGAATGCTGGTCAAAAAGACTCAGCCTGCTCTTGTAACAACACATTTTCTAATATGCCATTGCTCTTTATGTGTGACCAACCAGATCTAATAAAAAATAATACGTAAAAAGAAATAATAAGTTAAAAAAACGATGAAAATGAAAATTAAAAAAAAAATAATTATTATTAAAATAATAAGTTAACTAAGCTAACCTCTAAATCTTATCTTTTTAATTTTATTTCTAAAATTAAATGCTTCACCAGCTTTATCTCATCTGCTCGATTCAAAAAAAGATATAGTGAGGCTTAAATTATTCCTAAAAAAATAAACCAGGACTTGTTGAATCCTTTTTTAGTCTGCAGCGCCAACTTTGTGGTGGCAATAGTAACATGACAGCCTATTCATATGGGTATAATGTTAATGGTAATCTATCCTACAAGTCAGCTAATTTGGTAAGGCGGCTTGCTTATAATGCAGATGTCATGCAAGACTTGAAGGCAGTGGAACGCAAAAGTCTTGAATGGGCTCTAGATTTGTGACTGGCACAATTGTTTAGGCCAGGCAACTCATTTTAAGGAAAACTCCTATAGAGAACACCATGTTTAGGGTTCTCTAAAAGTACATGTAGTAAGCAATTAAACATTGCAGTAAGCAATAGATATTGCAGACTTGAATTCAACAAAAAGTTGAGGTACAAAGAAACCATAACCATTGCAAAAAGTAACCCCAATAACACATGTTTTTCAACCCCTAAACTTGAAATTATACTAGAACTTCCAATATAAAATATAAGAATTGTCTTGCTGAACTAGAACCTGGTGTTCTGATGGTAAAAATATCACACATACTACTGCAATGATTCTAGATTCAAGCATATTGCTGGTGAGGAGTAAGAGTTTAGAACAGTTATCTTGTAATTTGCACCAGAGTTAGTTATCCTCTATATAATAATTATGCAAAATTTGTCCTTTCAATAAGACTCCTCTAATGGCCAGGTCCAAAACACAGATCAAGCTGAGTTTGCTGACTTCGTGGACATAATGGGAACATGCTTGTAGGAGGATCGATGTGGGAATTTTCTCTTCATTGTATTCATCCAAAAGTGTGAAAAAAGAGCTTGACAGTTTTTGAAAATCCTCCGTTGATATCTCTCCGATTTCCCATCCTTGATGAAACATGTTTGCAGTGTGACAAGCTGTGCTTCTGTATTGAGCAGGGGTATCAATATGTAGAGTTGTATCTGTCTGCGTCCACATTTGTCATTAATTCTTCTCTGCCATCCCGCTACATCATTGTTTGTTGTTATTGGCTGTCTATTAACTGACAAAGTCGCTGGTGACCAAACGTCACACTCTACCCATGTTTCCCTGATGTAATCAGTCATCGGAATGATTGCTTGTGTACCTTTCTGGACAAGCTGCTCAAACAACTCCTGTATATGCCATCAAGCAGTGGATATAATTGTTCACTCTGTGGTTTTCGTTATATGCCACTGTTAACCCAATGCGTTGAACTTTTCTCCAAATTGTCTGTGTCCAGTGAAGGCAGCATCCCATTATGTTTGTTGTCAACGCTTTTCTGCAGGCCTTCCATGCTGCTGTCTTAAATTCGATGACCCCTTTTCGCAGTGCTGGTTCTGTGGGGAAGAGCTCTAACAGGGCACGAAAACTGCAACATAATCCTTGCTTTTTCTGTAGGACATCAGAACAAAGAGCAGTGGAGTTTGTTTGACATTTTCACCTTTGAGGAATGCATGCACAGTGAACAGCTGTTTGGGGATTCTTCACGAATTTAAATGTTCCATCCATGTACCACGTCTTGGCTTTCGAAAGAATTGACAACTGATGTTCCGTTGCAAATAGAAGATGATATGCCTTCTTTAGCTTTACATCCTGTCTTTGAAACTGATCAGGAATGAAACTGGTTGCAAGCACAAAATCGAAGCCTTTTGGCTCTTCAGGGCAGAATTTCTGTCATGTGACTATTTGCTTACCTGACAAGATTTGACATCGTTTGTTGACTACACGAGGGCTGGGTTAACATCTTATCCATTTGATACTAACAGATTCCTTCTATTATTTTTGCCGCTGATGTGAATACCTCTGACATAAAAAATATATATTAACCACATAAGCATTAACCACAAAAATATGACAATACATCATGATATAATTATGAAATAATTACCTTGTTCCTTTAATTTGACAATCAGTTTTGTTGTTTTTTTGAGCCCAGGCTGGCCTGGATGTAAATGGCGTTTGGGTACCGCATTGTGATCGCCATCCTGCTGCATTGTGGCACCACAGTTTAAACGTTTCCCTCTTATGCTACATCTCAAAGCAGACTTGCTGCTTGGCCAAGTATGCTGCAACTTGTAGGTGTAGCCATCTGTATCTACCAGACGTGGTCTTCCTCTCTTTGTGCCTAGTGTTTCATATGGATATAATTTCAAATAATTACCTGCAAATCAATATCCAGGTGAGATCTTGCAGCAAGTGGTTTGTTAACAGCGTCAGAAGTATCATTAGCGAACAATACCATTGAGTTTTTGCAATCCATACAGGACCAAGCAATTTCAGCCTTACTCTGGACAGCCTCTTGATAGTCTTTTTGGGTGACTCCACTTCCAGAAGTACGATGTTGCCACTGTTGGCAAAGTCACATTCTTATGCTTTTGTCTTGGACGAACTTCCATTTTGCCAACAATGCAAAGACATGCCATCTTGTCAAGAAGAGTTTTAGATTAGAACAACTTGACTTACTTAGTGAGATGCACACATGTTGTACAATGTATGTATCTAATCAATGCATTGTAATAACATTTTATTCTACAATTTATTTTATCATATTTGAGATATCGACCTTGAGAAGCTAAGTCCGTAAAGTCCACATGGTCGGCTTTTTCGACCTGGCCCTCCACTAATTTCCTAATTCTTAAATAATAGAAATTATTGGAAGTAAAAGTTTTAGCCAAGGATGATATTTAATTTAACTACTTTAGCATTATATGCATTTCTCAATACATCTACCTATAAGAAAAGGATGTCCTCTGCAGCAATTTGAAAGTGAATACAAAAAATGAATTCAAGCTAAGTGAAGTTAAGGGTTTCTTAATACGTTGGAGGAAAACTTCTTATTTCTTATTGTATTATTTGTTGTTATTCATATTCTATGACTGAGGCCAATATTGATTCAATTTGCTTGATTTTTTATTTCTTCTTCAGCACAGGTAGGGACATAACAACATTTTGAAAGCTTGGCACTACTAACCTTCAAAATAATTTCCTTTGCATTGCTCAGCTCAGCAATTTCTTTCAGTACAGGCAAAAGTTTTTCCTTTGATTCCATATTATCTTTAATTAATAATAATTCTTTTTCTTCCAGAAACTTTTTCGGTTTGTTTTGTTGCTTTGGCAGGGAACTTGATTTTATACAGACTCTTTGATAAAGCGAATTATTTTGCATGTTTGGTAGCAGGTCCATCTGATCAAGAACTCTCCTTTGTTTTAATGTCATGAAAATTTCTCAAAGCTTTTTCAGCAACAAAATTTTGGTGCATCTTTCAAATTCCTGATACATGTTAAACATTGATCTCGAAAAAATTTGTTGACTGCCTAAGAATTTAAAAATAATGGTGACACTGTACTCATTATTTCAGTTGATTTTCTCTTTTAAGAGCTGTGATGTTGTCTTATGCAGGAGCTTCATGTATTCAAGCAAACCTGGATTTTTTAATAGGAATTTTATCTCGACCTGCATCAGATATATCTCTCATACGTGTTTTATAAACCATCCAGTGTGTATTAGGATAGCTTCATCACCCAGTTGGTCATTAGGAACATTTTCTGGTCGTGACAGTACAGATGGAAGTGTTTCCATCACAGCATGGCATGTGATCCAGATATGCTGACAAATATGCTGCAGAACAATGTTTAAAGAGCTTGCTTCATGGTCAGACAATTCAGTTATATTATTGCATCTGCTATTTTCATTGAATTTTTATCTCTCAGAAAGAGGGGCTTTTTCCACTGAATATACCTTACTTTGCAGTTTCTTATTATTGGAAAATACTCCAGCTCAAAATGAATTTCTGCCAACAGAGTTGATGAACACAACTATCATAAATTTTTGTGCTTGTCCAAAACACTTTCCGGGCTACAGCAAGAGAATGCTGCTGTTTGTCTAAACATGCTTCTGTTCTTGTAAGCCTACTTAAAACTTCAAATATGCTATTATAATGTGCAGGTAGTGCAAAAATGGGACCTTCCATTTTGAAGCTACAATGTTTCAAACATCAATTCAACATCAACATCAATTGAAATCATTTCAAGTCACATCTCTATTACTAATATGCTTATTATGCTAATGAGGTTTCCATTGTTCTGATTCCTTTACTGAGCCTTATAAACAGTCGGACATGAAAGGCTTTTTCCCTGGGCCACCTAGAGATGCGCTTCTTTTTTTAATCAATTCTGTTTCTGGCCAGACACTGTTTTAAGATTTTTCTAAGCGTTTTGAAACCTAGAAGTTGGTTAAAATTACGATTTTCTCTCAGTTGGAAAAAGTTTTTACTCGAATGGCGGCCAAGCATTGTTCCTTTGCCTACACGCCTGCCAAGCTCTTTTGTTCTGTGCAAGTTGTTTACGTGCGTGAGTGCATGAGTCAATTCCTCAATTTGTTTACCTGTCCATGTCTTCAACTCACTGCAAGACAGAGTGGATGCCCTGTTCCCAACAACGAAAAATAAAGCAATAACAAAAAACTATAAAAACTAAAAACTATTGTTCTATACTTGACTGGGTCCCATGACTTTTCTAGATATCACAGTGGGCGTGCTCCCACCAACCATTCTTTTTTGAACTCCACAGGAGCAGCACAAATGTTTCGATAGTGTTTTGTTCTTATTGCGTATTATTTTTGGAAAGCTCTTCTCTTTGGAAAGTGTTGGTTTAGCTGACATTATCCACACTGTTTCTTTTATTTAACTGGAACTACTTTGGTGAACTTATAACAAAGCGGGGTAAATGACATATTTATGTTGTTCTCTCTTCCCTTGAAAAAATCATTGCTCAAAAATGCAGGATAGCCTCCTTTATGAATTCATTTTTAGATTTTTCCATCAATTATTTAGTTATTTTTTATTCATCCTAATGTGATATACTCGTCCTAATGTGATGGTGTTTTAAGCTATTGCAACCTTTATTTTTGATAAAATGTAATCATATAGTGTGTGCAGTTTATTCACTGATGTATCAACCCACATCTCCAAAAATGTGTATACCTATTAGGCCCATAGCCTAATGGCTTTCTTTTCCATTGATTGAGAAGTTCCACAGGTAAAAAAATTATTTATTGTTAATTGAATTCTGGCTAACGTTTTATTGCTGATGAAATAAACCAATATTTTCAAAAGTTTATATGGTTATGATAGATTGTGTCAGCACGAGTTCACCTGAAACTGTGATTGTTATTTAATTTTAGCTATTACTTATTGCTGATGAAATATGTAATAAATATAAAATATAAAGCTATGGTTTTTATACATTGTCAATGACATCAATTTATGTGACAAATGTTTATTTCTGTTGAATTTTCACCTGTTGTGCAATTGCTTGGGAAAGGCTACTTACTTATCTGTTGGGCTCATCACATGTATTATTAATTCTGCATGACTTTGTAAGAATTTTTACCTCACATGAAATATGTTGAATCTCACCATATGTATTAATTCTCTATGACTTTGTAAGAATCACTTTGCATACAATTTTGATCCTCTTTCAAATGTTTGAAACTAGAATTTTTCTATAAATTAAATCATCAAATTTGCATTAATAACAAGAAATTAATTTTCAATTATTTTATAAAGACACCAGAGCACTGATAGTTTCACACAATGCTACACAGAGGACAAGTAGTGGTATTACAGCAAAGAGAGCACCAACGTCGGCGACAAAATTATGCTGTTGAGCATGACAGGCTAAATCAGGATTACCATCGCTGGAAGACATGCTTCAATCTGTGTACCCACCAAGACAACCAGGTGAACCAAATCTCACGATTGACCCTGAAACCATGTCAATGAGTTTTCAAATGATATCAATGCTCTGGTACTACAGCAGCTCAACACAGATAGCCACACCATACCTGAGCACAGACAAGGTGGTTACAGATGACCCAGATGAAGCAAAACGGCCTACCCAATAGAATTCCTCAATGCGCAGACTCCAAGTGGAATGCCACTACACAACCTCAAATTGAAGGTATACCAACACCTACTTTAATTTCTTACTTTGTGTTCATATCTGCACCTTTTCCCAGGATCAATTTTTGCTTACTTTACGAACATTTTTTATTCTCTTTCTCTTCCAGCTTGGAGCAACCATAATATTGCTGAGGAACATCAACCCAAAGAAAGGACTTTGCAATGGCACACATTTCATTGTTCGTGACCTCAGAAATCACCTCATTTGTGCAGAAATCATCTCCAAAGAATACAGGGGAAAATATGTCATGATACCCAAAGTCACTGTGACTTCACAGCACAACACACTGCCTGTCAACATTGCACGACTGCAGTTCCCAGTCTGGTTGGCAAATTGTCTCATTATCAACAAAGCACAAAGGTCAGTCATCAAGTCATGTTGGTGTTTACCTTCCCAAACCAGTCTTCAGTCTTGGACAGCTTTATGTTTAAATGTCATGCCTCAGTCGATCAATGGCCTTAAGGTTTTCACATCACAAGACAAAATCACAAAGAACATCGTCTATCATGAAGTACTCACTTAATCACTTAAGCAACTACACCCATGCTCATCCCAGCGCCAGACCAGTGCCCAGCACAAATTTGTGCAACAGTGAGTAGCAGCACACATTTGTGGCACAGCGAGATCACACAAACAAACACATGCATGTTGCAATTTTATGTTGCAGTGCACAAACCTGGCCCAGGCCACCCATTATTATTTTATTATTATCAAATATTATTTATACACGATAAAAACCCTTCAGCATATATATAAAAAATCTAATTACAATTTAAAATATTAAAATCAAATTAAAACCCTAATTCCTTATCTGCTCTTGTTCCAGGGAGTTGTGTTTCAAATGAGTCTAGTTTTTGCTTCAAGCAATTTAAACTCAGTAACTCCCGAATTGTGGGGGGTGTATCATTCCAATTTTTTATAGATGTATAATGAAAACTCTTTTTGAAGAATTCTGTCCTGCATGTAGGGATCTGAAGATCCCGAGAATTTCTCGTATTGTACGAAGAAAAACATGATCTTGACTGGTATTTATCAAAAAGGTTTTCAGGACACAATCTATTTATGATCTTGTAGGTCATCATGTTCCTGTCATAACAGATAATATTTTCTACATTTAGCCAGGAACAAGACCAATGATCTTTAATTTTTGCAGTTTCAATTATTGATCTTGCTCATGATTGAAGACGCTGAAGAGCAGCTAATTTTGTTTTACATAAGCTGCCCCAAATAACATTGCCATAATGCAGATTACTCTCGCCAAGAGCATAATAGACACTGCAAAGCTGAGATTGTGGTAGAACATTTTTCATTTGCTTAAGAGCAGAGAGACCAGCACTCATTTCGCCTGAATTGTTCATCCCAGGTTAGGTTTTCATCAATAATAATGCCTAGGGAATTTGTTTGTTCAACATTTTTTATATCTGACCCATTAAGCGTTAGAACCTCTGGAAAGTCATGCTTTCTAGTCTTGAGTGGATGTCCTATAACCATGAATTCAGTTTTTATGGGATTAGGACTAAGTTTATTTATTCTCATCCACTCTGAGATGTTTTGCAGTTCACAGTGAGCATCTTCAACCAATTTTACTGAATTACTGGAGGCAATTGTCAATTTGGTGTCATCAGCATAAATGCTAGCTGGTGAGGATTGCAAGCATCCTTCAAGGTCATTCAAGTAAATTATAAAAAGGAGAGGACCTAAGCATGATCCCTTGGTATGCCAAAGTAACATTTCTAGCTTTTGAATTCACATCATTTAGGGAGCAGAATTGCTTCCTATTTGTTAGATATGATTCAAACCAGTCCCCTGCCTTGCTTCTTACCCCATATGTGCACGAATTGAAAGCTTTCCTTAGGTCAAGAAAAATAGTAAGATGAATTTTGCTGTGATCTATGCTCTCATACCAATAGTCAGTGCTTCCTATTAGCGACGTTATCATGGAATAATGCTTGCGAATAGCTGCTTGATTGCTCATTAACCGTTTGTTTGTTATGAGAAATTCAAACAGCTGATCATGTGTCAGGCGTTCCAAAATCCTTGAGAACACAGAAATTACAGATATTGGATGGTAATTGTTTGTATCCGTTTTTGGGCCTGATTTATAGATTGGAAGTGACCCTAGCAAGCTTCCAAATATTTTGAAAGGTACCATTGATAAGTGATGCATTAAAAATTAGCATGAGAGGAGAAGCGATTGAAGTGGCAGTGTCTTTTACCAACGTTATGGTTACTTTATAGGGTCTGGATGCTTTTCCATTCTGCAGCCCATTTATTGCATTAAAGACATATTCCTCGTTTACCGTGTCGAAAGGCATTTCGCTATTTTCTGGGATGATATGCTTCAGGCAGTCATTGTCAGATTTGGATCCAATCTGTTTTGCAAGATTAGGTCCAACTGAAACAAAGTGGCGGTTAAGAGCCTTAAGCATATCACGGTCTTTGGTCAAGGTTTTGCCTTCACTTTCAATGGTGTAAAGGGTTGTGGATTTGACATCTTTTTCTAAAACTTGATTAATTGTTTTCCACATTTTTTTGGATCCCCTTTAATTTCTTTGATTCTGTTTGCATAGTGATCCTGTATACATTTTCTTATTTCTGTTGTTACTCTCTTACATTGTTTGGTATAGATACACCACATTTCAGGGTTCTTTGTCACCATTTTCTTAAGTCTATCCCAGCCCGCCATCATTTTTCTAACACTTGAGTGAAGCCAAGTAGCAAAGTCAGATTGAGCTCTTCTCCTTTTTATTAGAGCATGAGCATTCAAGATCAACTCGAACATTTCCTGAAATGTGTTCACCATACCAGATGGATCACAGGATTGAGGGTCAAGGATGGTTTTCCAATCTATTTGCTGTAGGTCTTGTAGGTCATATTTCTTGTTTCAACTAATTTTGGCTTTGAATGTACTTTTTTCCATCGTCAAGTGTTAACTTTTGGTTCTAAAAGGTGTTCCCAATAAATAGCAGACTAGCTTTTTACCTTGACACCTGCGATGCGGGCGAGGTTTTTACCTTGACACCCGCAATGTGGGTGTGATTTTTTACCTTGACACCCACAATTCCAGCACATACCTTTCCAAGAAAGACAAGATTCTTTCTTCCAACATTTTGTCTCTACCACTGAAGTCACGTGACCTCCAGTCCTGCTGTCCCCTGACCCACATGGCAAAAGGGGATCAGATCTCGCACTGCAGTGAGATCCTGCAATATCACATTGCAGCAGCTCCCCCTTCCATGAGCATGCCGTGGTACTTCATATAGGCAACAAGTTTTGATTTTGCATATTATCTGATCATGCCTTTCTTTTCTTGGGAACAGTAGAATTTTTATGGAAAAATTCCTCAGAAGCTGTTCAGAAAAAATGGAAAACTTAAACAAAGAGTGCTCCTTGACGTGGTGTTTGAGCTTATCAACTAATGCACCCAGCATTAAACACTTTAACACTTAGAGCGAATATTTTAGTTTTCGGAACTAAAACAAACATTTGTATATAACTTACTTTTCTCAATTGATTTATATTTGTTCATATCTTAAATACAATCTTGCAAAATGTTCTTGCTTGTTTGTCTTCTGTATCTTGTTATCAATATTGAATGTAGTTTGAATTTAAAAATGTTATTAATGTAATTTAATGTAATGATAGATTGTATTTAAGGTTAATTAATAAGTCAATAAAAAAATTAGCTGAAAAACTGAACACTGAAGATCCTTACATCAAAATATAGCAAAATCAACAGAAACCTTGAAACATTAGCCAAAGAGCACAAAGTTTACTTAATATGTAATGAAAATCTAAATGACAAAATAATGGCCTTCACCAATCCAATGCAGGTACAAGCATCCTTGTCAAAAATATCAAAAGCACACTGTGGCTAAATAAAAGAGCACCATCATCAGACAGACCCGCTCGTTGTCAAACCAGAATTGTCGAAGAACAAAGACCAACTGAACCTGTTGAGATACAAAATGAAAGCACTGCATACTTAAATAATCTTCCTGGACAACGTAATAATGGCAAAGAATATGGTGTATCAAGGAAACTTTTTGCCAACTCCTCAAATCTTATTCATTCAAAATGGACGGTTTCCTTACCAGAATCAGCCTCTGTTCCTGCCCTATCCTCAACAAAATAATTTTTAATGCCAATGAAATTAATGCTGATTCAGACCAATGCTGACTAAAACTACTAAGAATGACAATATCATTGTTTCTATGTAAATTCTTCAGAACTCTGCGTTTTTCAAGTCATTTACTGTTGAGCAATACAATGCATGTATGGATGATGTAGAAATTGGCTTGCAATTTTCCTTCCAGTTTTTTATCTATCAGGTGACTCTGCAATGAGCTATGTACATCTGCAAGACAGGCAAACATGTCAGCTTTATTTATATATGCAGGAACGATTGAATGAGATAAACAAAGTTCCAAGGCTTCTTGTTCTGCATTATTTTGTGACATGAAATTTTGGAGATTGTTTCATTTAGTGTAAAAGGTAGAAGAATCTTTTCCTTAGTCAGGCTCTGTAATTTCTTTTCATGTGTCTTGATAAGTTGATGTGTTTCTGTTAAAGTTGTAGTCAAAAACTGTTTCAGGATGAAGAAATCAAACAGAAGAAAGAATCAGTTTTGCTTTATCCAATGAATCGTCTCTTTCCAATTCAAGTTTTCTCAGTTCCTTTGATCTTTTGAGTACAGCACTCCTCAGCAGACCTTTATGGATAGCATTCACATCTCCAGTTGCAGTATTCAGCAATGAAAAGCAAACAAATTTTGGAAAACAATACAATCTTAGACAATTTGTCAGGAACGTTACATCCAAAGTAGCCTTAGAGACTTCTCCAACTTTCGGAATGCATTCTCTTTTCTTTAGTTGAGGATGGATCATGTGAATCCAAAACATCTCTTACAAACTAAAATCAATTGTCTTTTTCTGAAAATTTTCTCAAGTTCTGCTGTGCTGAGAGATTTGAATAGAAAAATTATCTTCAAAATTAGGACAATTTCATTATTATTGGGGAAATTAAGCTCCAGATTATAGATACATGAAATTCTTCCTTTGGGCTTAAAAATCTTGTTGAAGCGCTCATGTGCTACAATCTCTGTAATTCCTCCTTCTCTGTAATAACTGTAATCCTTCTTTGATTGATATTATTTTAACTAATCAGAAACACAACTTTCAACACAGCAAAACGATTGAAGCAAGTCCAAGTGACTTTCATAAACTAATTCTTACAACCTGGAAATCATCTCTCCCTAAACGTTATCCAAACATTACTCACAAAACCTTCACGATAATTTTCTAAGAAAGTCGCTATTAATGTAAGAAATCATGCTCCTCTAAAGTCCCAAAAAGTAAGAGCAAGCAATAAGCCATTCGGTGAATGTCAAAGAAAAGCCATTATGTTGAGAACTAAACTAAAAATTAAGGATAATAAGTCTAAAACCTGTAAACAAAGAAGTCACTGCAGAACTCAGCGCCAACATTTAAAATCACATTACCTCACAAAGATCAGAGTTTAATTGCCTAATAATCTCCGCCATATTTTATTGTTGATTTCTACAATGATTCCATAAGTCTAAAAGATGAATTACCCCATGGTACTGAACATCCCCCATGGTACTCAAAGGTATGCCCCCATACTACTGAATATCCCCCACGGTACTCAGAGATGCCTTCCCACACCAAACATGGTATGCTCTCACACGACTCATGGTATGCACCAACGGTACTGAATATCCCCCACGGTAATGAACATCCCCCAGGGTACTGCACATACATTGTACATGGTGAGTGTGTCTGGATTGTACCCTTTTTCTAACCAAAAGAGATGCTGCACTCTTAAAGTAGAAGATTTGAGAAATTAGGGACATTTCGTAGAATGAAATTATAACGAAGATGCCATTTTCACCTTCATTGATAACCCTCTTTAACTTGCTGGACACTAAAAACTAAAAAGCGTGGAAGGAGTTGAGAGGGTCTCGCCAAATTTTGCCATGAAAAAGTTTACCTTTGCAATGAGTTACACCCCTGCAACAATTTACAAAGTGTGAAACACTAATCCCTATAGAAAATGGCAGTGTCATACATGTCAAAAAACAAAATATTTTCCACTTTAGTTCTAATGCTTCTTTCAAGAATATATTATTGCTCCACTTAAACAAAAATGAACACTTACAGGCTCATGAAAAACGTTATGAAACATAGTAGCTAAGGTTATCCATTATCAAAAATTATTTTTTACATGATCAGTGTTCATCAGTTTTACATGACAATTGGTGTTCTATACCACAAAGAAAAACTTGTCAACTCCAGTCACACCCATGTGGGCATGACATTGGGTAGAGTTTGAGTGTTTTTTGTTTAAAGACAACCCATTGTCACTGTGTCTAACCAGATATGGTAAATTGCTTGTACCATCAAGAGGTGATTTGTCTCTTATTAGAAAAGGATACTTTACTTCAATGCAACATTTGCCACAACACTTGCACTCTACAATTAGATCTGGGCTGTCTCCAATAAAAGGTTTGTCTTTACAAATAGTAATTCCACATTCAACAAGGTAGTGTTTTGCTTTAGAAGCATACTGAAATTGCTCCAGGTTCAATAGCCCTCCCATATTTTAGGGACGGTAATTTAAGATTTTTGCTGTTGCCACTAATCGTTGTAAATATTGCACTTAAGTCATTTGATTTGTATCCAGCTCCTGCTTTGTTCACATTGCCCATTCTGGTTTCAAAGCATGGGCTTTTGATGCTGTTATCATGTACTTTCTAACTAGAAACCACAATGGATTGATGCTTTGTCCCCTTGTTTCTTCCTCAATTTTGTTGGCATTTGAAGGAAAATATTCTATATGAAGAAAAAAATCTGCAGATGATTCTGATATTAGCAGGTAATAATCTAATGTGCAGATTAGATTTTCCGATTCCATACATGATGCACTTACCTTTTCCTTTTTGACCTCTAGAGCGGATTTCTTGGAGAGACAGTGGGTCTTCTAAATGTTCAGCTGGATCAAACTTTACTTTAGGGGGGCAATTTAGTTCATTTTTGTTGTTCTTCTTTTCCCAAAAGCTCCTCTGCTAGTTTCAAGTCTTTATTTTCACAGAAAATATCTTCTTGTTGTTTGGCAGCCTAGAACAAGGTTTTGAAGTGCATGAAGGGCTATTCTTACGGTATTCTCCAATTCTTACAGCTGCTTCAATTCGAAAAAGTGCTGCAGCCACATGATTACATGTTTGGGAGGTACCAGCTATGCAGGGCAGAAAGCTTTCACTACTTTGCCAGTATCTTTTGCAATGCAAACCCAGACCTTGTGTGGTGTGTCAGATATCCTTCAAGATAATCTGCAAGTTGTTTTAGAAAACAAAATTTGCTTGCGTCTGATATGGCATGATAAGACATGGGGTTCAGCCAGTCAACTGAATATAAGCTGTATGCCTTAGATGTTTTGTAATCGCTCAAGTTGCCAATTTTCAGTTCACTTGGGTGAAAGGATAAAAAGTTAAAAATGTCAGGGTAAAGTGTTGCTGGCCAGAAGCTGACTCCATCTTCTTCATTTAGCCAACCATCTTGAAACTGGAAAGGCTCTGGAAGGTTCTTGTCTTCAATATTCAGTTTGTTTTTGTGCTCGACGGCAATCTCCTGCTATCCTTCTTCTGCTGTTTTAACCTTGAAGCCCTTTCAATTTTGAAAATTATTAATCTGTTTCAATATTTTACTATCCCCAGTATCCTTACTATCCCGACTATCCCTTGGAAAATGTCCTTGAAACTACATTGACCAGATAGGGAGGACACTCTCCTCGATTTGTTTACCTATTGAGAGTGTTCCTCGTTTAAGAAATTCACTCAACCATACAATTTAACCATATTCGTTTTATACTTTTCTTTCTTTATTGTTAAGTAATTGTTAAATGATTGTTGTGAGTATTTATGTTAGCTTGTAGATTAGTAAATTGTATGCTTGTTGAATTTTTAAAAATGAAACTGAACTGAACTGAACTGAACTGGAAAAGTAAACCCAATAACACATGTTTTTCAACCTCTAAACTTGAAATTATACTAGAACTTCCAATATAAAATACAAGAATCGTCTTGCTTAACTAGAACCTGGTGTTATAATGGTAAAAACAGTAATCTTGTAATTTGCACCAGAGTTAGTTATCCTCTACATAATAATTCTGCAAATTTGTCCTTTCAATAAGACTCCCCTAATGGCCAGGTTCAAAACGCAGACCAAGCTGAGTCTGTAGACTTCATGGACATAGCTTTTCAAGTCCGCATGTCTGCGTACGAAATAATCAACAAAAATAAATAAGTTCTACAGTGCTTTGTGCTTCTCAGATCTTTTTATCAAACATCGAAAGACTTGAGAAAACACATCAACAAAAGCTTAGGCCAGTTTAGGCGTGAATTTAGGCCTAAATTCATGTTTAGGCATCATAAAGACATTTTATAATTATATAGTATACTATTATTTTATCGACTTGTTATATCATATCAAGTAATATTATGTTATATATTATATTACATTTTATTTTCATGATTTTATTGTATTACGTTATATTTCTTATTATTATATTATGATTATATTATATATATTATGTATAACATTATTATATTATTGTATTATATATTTACATTTTACTTTTTAATGTATTATATTATATCATATCATATCATAAAACAGTATATTTTATCATTTTACATTATCATATGAGCATGGTTGACAAATGAGACATCATCATTGGCAAAGTGGTGGCTTTGAAAAAAACCATTTTATAAATCAGGAACCCAAGCAGGAAAGAGGACTTGCACTTTAGTTGACAGCTGGACCATTCAAATGGGAACAAGCTTGTAGGAGGCTCGATGTGGAAATTCTCTCTTTGCTTTATTCATCCCAAAGTGTGAAAAAAGAGCTTGACGGTTTTTTAAAATCCTCCTTTGATACCTCTCCAATTTTCCATCGTTGATGAGACATGCTTGCAGTGTGACAATCTGTGCTTCTGTATTGAGCAGGGGTATCAGCATGTAGAGTTGTATCCGTCTGCTTCCACATTTATCATTTATTCTTCTATGCCATCCCTCTACGTCATTGTTTGTTCTTATTGGCTGTCAATAAACTGACCAAGTCGCTGGTGACCAAATGTCACTTTCTACCCATGTTTCCCTGATGTAATCAGTCATCGGAATGAGTGCTCGTGTAGCTTTCTCGACAAGCTGCTCATACGACTCCTGTATATGCTCAGCTGGTAGAAAAGGTAAGGCCATCAAGCAGTGGATATAATTGTGCACTCTGTGATTTTAGTTTTTATGCCACTGTTAACCCAATGCGTTGAACTTTTCTTCAAATTGTCTGTGCCCAGTGAAAGCAGGATCCCATTATGTTTGTTGTGAACAATAAGAGCTCTAGCAGGGCACGAAAAACTGCAACATAATCCTTTCTTTTTCTGCCTGACATCAGAACAAAGAGCAGTGGAATTTGTTTGACATTGCCATTTTCACCTTTGAGGAATGCATGCACAGTGAACAGCTGTTTGAAGAGATCCTTCACGATTTTAAATGTTCCATTCATGTATCACGCCTTTGCTTTCCAAAGAAGGGACAACTGATGCTCTGTTGCAAATAGAAGATGATATGCCTCCTTTAGCTTTACATCCTGTCTCAGAAACTGTTCAGGAATGAAACTGGTTGCAAGCTCAAAATTGATGCCTTTTGGCTCTTCAGGGCGGAATTAACAAGTAAATGTACAAGTAAACATATCCAAAAGCAACATATCAAAATGAAGTTGCATGTTACGTATCCTGGGTGCAAGGCTACGTAAAAGAAAACGTATATAGTTTTCTTATCTTTTACAGAATCTTGTATCTAGGGTACAGCTGATGTCAATATCTGTGAAATAAACAATATTACAAGCATTAACCACATAAATATGACAATACACCATGATATCATTATGAAATAATTGAATGTTCGTTTGCTTGTTTATTTTGACAATCAGTTTTGTTGTTTTTTCGAGCCCAGGCTGGCCTGGATGTAAATGGTGACTCCACTTCCACAAGTACGATGTTGCCACTGTTGGCATATGTCACATTCTAACGCTTCTTTTCTTGGACGAGCCAACAATGCAAAGACATGCCATCTTGTCAAGAAGAGATTTAGATGGGAACAAGTTGTTGCCAGATCGAATCTTCCGAAAATCCCAGATCGAGGCCAAAAAAATCCCAGAATTCAATGGTTTTTCCTGAAAAAATCCCAAGGCCTATTTTTAGTTTGGAAATGACGTCATTTTTTCCCGGAAAATGTGTTTTGATCATAGAAACATCTGCGGGCCTCCGCGGGCAATGAATTTTCTCGCTGTTTACAAACAAATCAACTTCAAAATTGCAAAAAATAACTGTATTTTTGGTACACCAATGAGCGTGAATAGTAAAAAATACAGTTCGATTCGGACTAAAACCCCCATATTTCATATAAAAACAATGAATTACAAACTCTCTAAAATTCCCAAGATTTTTCCCAAGATTTTTTCTCAGAAAAAAAATCCCAAGAAAAATCCCAATAGCCTCAAATATTCCCAAGATCTTGGGATAAAATCCCAAGTCTGGCAACACTGAGAACAACTTGACTTACCTAGCGAGATGCACAGATGTTGTACAATGTATGTTTCTAATCTATACATTGTAAAGACATTTTATTCTGCAATTTCCAAAAAATAAATCATATTTGAGAGTATTTGAGATATCGGACTTCAAATGCTAAGTCCGTGAAGTCCACGTGGTTGGCCTTTTGGACCTGGCCCTCCACTAATTTCCTAATTCTTAAATAATAGAAATTATTGGAAGTAAAAGTTCTAGCCAAGGATAATATTTAATTTAACTACTTTAGCATTATATTCATTTCTCAATAGATCTACCTATACGAGAAGGATGTCCTCTGCAGCAATTTCAAAATGAATACAAAAAATGAATTCAAGCTAAGTGAGTTTAAGGGCTTCTTAATAAGTTAATGGAAAATTTCTTATTTCTTATTGTTTTATTTGTTGTTATTCATGTTTTATGACTGAGGCCAATATTGATTCAGTTGGCTTGATTTTTTATTTCTTCTTCAGCACAGGTAGCGACATAACAACATTTTGAAAGCTTGGCACTACTTACCTTCAAAATAATTTCCTTCGCATTGCTCAGCTCAGCAATTTCTTTCAGTACAGGCAAAAGTTTTTCCTTTGATTCCATATTATCTTTAATTAATAATAATTCTTTTTCTTCCAGAAACTTTTTCGGTTTGTTTTGTTGCTTTGGCAGGGAACTTGATTTTATACAGACTCTTTGATGAAGCGAATTATTTTGCATGTTTGGTAGCAGGTCCATCTGATCAAGAACTCTCCTTTGTTTTAATTTCATGAAAATTTCTCAAAGCTTTTTCAGCAACAAAATTTTGGTGCATCTTTCAAATTACTAATACATGTTAAACATTGATCTCAAAAAAATTTGTTGACTGCCTAAGAATTTAAAAATACTTGTGACACTGTACTCATTTTTTCAGTTCATTTGCTTATTTAAAATCTGTGATGTTGTCTTATGCAGGAGCTTCATGTATTCAAGCAAACCAAGGTTTGTTTCTACATGACATCTACCATTTGTTCCAATAAGATCTTGACCAAGGATTCTAAGTATTTTTAGCTGGTTTCCTCACAGATAACTGAGATTTTTTGTAATAGGAATATCATCTGGACCAGTGTTTCCATCACAGCATGGCATCCAGATATGCTGAAGAATATGCTGCAGAACAATGTTTAAAGAGCTTGCTTCATGGTCAGACACTTCAGTTATTTTTTTCCATGTGCTATCTTCATTGAATTTTTCTCTCTCAGAAAGAAATAAATTTTTCACTGAACTTACCTTACTTTGCAGTTTCTTATTATTGGAAAATCCAGCTCAAAATGAATTTCTGATGAACAACACTATCATAAAGATTTTTGTGCTTGTCCAAAACACTTTCAGGGCTACAGCAACAGAATGCTGCTGTTTGTCTAAACATGCTTCCCTCCTTGTAAGCCTACTTAAAACTTCAAATATGCTATTATATATATGCTATTACGTGAAGGTAGTGCAAAAATAGGACCTTCCATTTTGAAGCTACATCAATTCAACACCAACATCAATTGAAATCATTTCAAGTCAAATTTAAGACTAAAGTGCCATCCATCATAAATTAGATCTGAAAATTAGAATATTATCACAGATTTAAGTTTCAGATTCAAAGTGTCAGCCTCGATTTCATGTCAAGTTTCAGATTCAAAGTGTGGGCCTCGATTTCATGTCAACTTTCAGATTCAATGATTCAAAGTAATGGCCAGGATTTCATGTCAGCTTTCAGATTCAAAGTCAAGTATATGATTTTATGTCAAGTTTCAGATTTATAATGTCAGCGTTGATTTCACCTGAAAACAGAGATGTAGATAAGGATTTAAAAGAGGATTTGGTTCACCAGCCCTGTTTCGAGGCTTTGGTTTGCTTGAACCTCTTATCACACCATTGCATCGTAAAATATAGTTAGGTCTATCAAGTAAGGTTTTGAAAATGTATGCTACTTTTGAAGATCGTTTAAGGTATGAGGTTAGCCGTTCACTTGGAGGAATTTTGCTTGTCTGACAGCATGGAGCCTCTGACGTCAACCTTCAAAACTCCATTTATTTTCGTTATGACTTTCTCAGTAACTCCCTTTTACAATTTCAGCACAGCCATTCAAACGGTGTAGAGATTGAAAGACTGGATGAATTGTTAGAACTTCTTGATATAGCTGGGACTCTCGTAAATAATACACCTGAAAGAGCCAAGGCAGAAATACCTGTACGTTTGGGTGCTAGAAGAAGATCGAAGTACGTGATGGTGATAGAACACGTGGAGAACTAATTAGAAATAGGATTTTCTCTACCAATGATAAGATCACTACTTGGTGTAAGCAAAAGAGCAGTTCACAATAGATATTCAGCATTTTCAGACACATATCTTGATTCAGTCGCTTCAGATATTTTGACCCAATTTCCCTCAGCTGCCTACAATAGGCTTGCTGGACATCTTAGAGCTAGAGGTATCTGCGCTCCGCACAACAGGACTCAAAACTCAATGAGAGATGTGAACAAAGAAGGCATCTTCCTATGATCCCTTGAACTTTTTACAATAAACCAAAGGGGATACTCTGTTAAGGGTCCACAATCAATATGGTATATTGATGGTAATCACAAGCTAACCAGGTATTCTCATTTTCTATTTCATAAATTCATATTGCAATAATTTATTGAAAATTTTTGATTTCGTGTTTGTGTTATGCTATTTTTTACAAGTGTGAATTTTTTTTATTTACAGACGGAGGTCTGTTATTTATTTTGGCATAGATGGCTATATTCGATTCAATTCAATTCAACTTATGTATAGTCTCAGCTTAATTACTATAATACTGAAATATAATTAACTGAGATACAATATTTAAACAAAAGAATGGCAATATAAAAGTTAAAGTAGATAGTTAATTGTATCACTTATTAAAGCTGACTGACACATAGAAAAGACCCATCAGGGCTTTCGAGCCATGTGCCACGTGTGCAGTGGATTTTAAAGATAATCAAATCAAATATATAAATAGGAATTTATTAAGTATACATTTTTTTGCCAACATAAAGAATAAAATACAAATTGCTTGCACAACATAATATGGCATTTAAATTTTAAAAGAAAAAGAAACTAAAAAAAAGTTAAGAAACAGAATGCTTTTTAAGTTTTTTTCTTGGAATAAAAGATGCAAAATGCAAAACTACAAAAAGTGCCTAACAAAATATAGAAATGTGCTAGTATTTCGAAATCATAAGTTTTTTAAGGGCTTTAGAAAAAGTTGATTTTGATTTTGATTGCCGATTTTTTTCAGGTATTGCATTCCAAATATTCACACCAGTGTTAGTTATAAAGTCCTTACCATAATTTGTTCTATAACGGGGTTTGTAGAGTTTTCCCAAGGTAGCATGCCGTGTTTTGAAGCTGTGAATATTTTTGGCCTGTTTAAAAACGGCACTAAAAGTGGAGTCTGATCTATTTTTACTTAATTGTACATAAATTTAGCGCATTCGAATTTGTAGCAATCTTCAAGGTTTAATGTATTTAGATGTTTGAAAATGAGTTTAGAATGATCAGATGTACTTTTGAATGTTATTATTCTTACAGCTTTTTCAAATTTTTTATCAAGTGGGTCAAGGGCAGTTTTAGATGCACTTCCCCAGTTTAACAGACCATAAGTAATATATGGAAGAATGAATGCGTTATACACTTTGTGGAACAAGGTGTCATACTTTTCTTAGAGCTCCAATCCTTTTTGAAATTTTTGTGTTTAAGCTTTGAATCTGAGGTTTCAAGTTTAGGTGTTTATCAATAAGTACACCCAAGTATTTTACCTCTTCTACTTCCCTTATTAATTCGTTATTTAGTTTCAATTCAATTTTTATTCTAAGAGTCTGTTGTCTAGGATGAATTAATAAGAAGTTAAATTTGCTAAGATTTAGTGTAAGTTTATTTGCAATTAGCCAATCTGAGACAGAGGTAAGTTCTTTATTTATTGTACTTTCAAGTTTATTCAAATCTTTGTCTGCATGAAAGATACTGGTATCATCAGCGAAAAGGTGAAAGTTTAGAACCCTCGATGAAAGCGGGATATCGTTTATATAGAACAAAAATAACAAGGGTCCAAGGGCACTACCTTGAGGAACGCCATATTTTATACTAAGATCATTTGACAATTCACCATTTATACTTACTCTCTGTATTCAATCACTCAGGTACGATTTGAACAATTCCAAAGCAGTGCCTCTTATACTGTAGTAATCAAGTTTCTTAATCAGTATGTTGTGATCTACTGTGGCAAAAGGTTTTGCAAAGTCTACAAACACACAGCATGATATTTTGTTATTTTCGATTGCATTTACTATTTTCATAGACATATCTACAATTGCTGGCGAGGCTGATTTACTTATTTGAAATACAAACTGGTGATGATAAATAATTTTGTTTTCTTCTATAAATTTTATCAATTTTTTGATACATTAGTTTTTCACAGGTTTTGTTGAAAAAAGGCAATAGTGAGATTGGCCTATAGTTTGAAACTTCATAAGTTGACCTAGATTTATATATTAGAATTACCTTAGCATACTTGAAAAATTGAGGGTAATAGCCAGAGCTAAACTAGTTATTTATAAGATTAGTCAGTGGACTTAATATAGCTTCAGAGCTTAACTCTATAAGTTTGGGGGGTAAATTTTAAGAATCGGGAGCTTTAGTTTCATCTAGAGAACTAATTGCAAATTTTTCCTCTGAAAGAGTAACTGGAGAAATAAAAAAAGATTTTGAAATCGGATTTTTAAGTAACTTTTGTAGTTTACTCTTGTATTTCCAAGCTTATTTACAAGATTACTTGGAACATTAGTAAAATATTTATTAAAAAGGTTTGCAATACTATTGTTCTCTCTAACAATGTTACCGTTTATTTTAATTTCAATTTTTTCCAGATGTTTACGTTTTGATTTTTCAATCAGTTCATTAATCCCTGTCCACTTTTTTTAGAATTATTTTTTAAGTTTGTGAAGTATCTTCATAATGATTATGTTTACTTTTATGTATTATGTGGTTTAACATATCTCTATAATATTTATATCTTTGATGCCAGAAATTATCATTTGCTTTTATGAATTTTTTGTTCAGACTATTTTTTATTCTAATCGAGTGAAAAATTCCATTTGTTGTCCATGGTTTACTATTTCGCTTTTGTTCTTGTTTTGTCAGTCTTTTTAAACAAGCATGTTTGTCAATAACACCCAGGAATTGTTTGTGGAAGTAGGTGTATTTATCTTCTAGTGTAGAAACTGAGCTATTGACGAAACTGAAGTCAATAGAATGTAAGTCGCTTAGGAACTTATTTTGATTTAAGTTTTCTTATGTTGCGCTTAGTAGCATCATTTGTTTTTTTCTTTCCAATTCTAGATTATGTATCGCAAAATTTGGCATATGGTCAGTTACTTTAGGGATTAGATTTCGACTTCTAAGGTTAATATTCACAGAGTTGATAAAGATATTATCTATCACTGTAGGGCATCTGTTACTAACAATTCTAGAAGGTTGCAGAATTAATAATTGAAAAAAATTGAAAACATAAGGTTAATGAAGTATTCAGCCAACGGGTTTTTATCAAATCTTAAGAGATCAATATTAAAATCTCCAAATATTCTTTCCTAAATTTTTAAATACATTCTCTGAGCTTTTGTTTTTCTGCTAAGGTACACTTTTCTCACTGCCCAATAAACTTTCTTCTTCCCAAGTTGTTACTACCAGAACCTTCCATTGTATAAAAATTGTCGATTCAACCTGTAAACAAAGAAAAGAAAACCGTTTCAAATTTTTGGAAACTATCCCCACATCAAAACGAAGCAAATCTAACATTGCCTCCTTAGTTGTTAAACATTGCAATCATGGCCAATTGGCTGGATGTCTGGCTGTAAGTTTTCAAAGTTTTTCGAAAGATGTTTTGTTGGCACAGGCTTTGCCTAACCTGACCAAATGACCTGACCAAACCCTTCTCATAATTGTAGGCCAACCCAGAACGTTGGAAAGCCTCATTTGTTTGCAAGTAAGCATTTTTTATTGAAAAGTAAGTAATTTTATTTCATTTTATCTCGTTTTTTGCCAAATTGACAACAAACAACTTTATTACTTAGGCTTTAATGGAAGCAAAAGCCGGAAGAAAAGGCCAAAGGAATGATCGTCTTTTTGTGAAAATTTATTTCAAAGTTGTTCTCCTTCCCCGGGCTCAATTTTTATCTTATTTTGTCTATGCGAGACTGGTATCTATTTATTTTATGATTTTGGATACTCTGATATGAATTTTCAATACGCGTCACTTACGCAAAGTTGAAAATTTAATAAGAGGGGGGTCCTAATAAGAGTGGGGGGGGGGGTTTGGAAAAAATTTTCAAAAATTAATTAGCGGGGGAAAGGCAATTAGGCGCCTAAGTGTAATGATGGCTTTTGTTCTCTTTGATCACAATTAATTTTCATCGGAATTTATAATTTCTATTTGTAGCTACATGGTTTGCCTTAAAGGGTACACACAGACACAGGAATGGAAAATGTCAAGATAGCTTGGTATATAATGAACCACCAAGACGGGAGACCTAGTAGAGGTAGCCATACCAACAACTCAGGTGTGCACAACCAAGAATTAGAGAGACTTTGGCGTGACATATTTGCTGGCTGCATTCACATGTGTTATCAGCTTTTTATGAAATAGAGGGGACTTGTATTCTTCGTCCTAATAATGAGACACATCTCTTTGCGCTGCATAATTTGTACTGCCCTAAGATCAATGCGTCCCTTGACCTATTTACAACTGGTTTCAACAACACATGATTGGAGGGATTCTTAAGTTCTGTACAACAGTGGACCCAAGGAATTCGAGAAGGAAGAGATGGAAGGAAGGGACAATAGATGATTCAGATCAGAAATAAGAAATAAATAACAACATTCTAGCTGCCTAGTAAAACAATCAAACACTCTTGCAGTCATTACAAAACAAAACAAGGAGCAGTCAACTACTTTCCTTTATATTCTTTTAGGTTGACGATGTCAATTCGTTTGGTATAAATAGATAAACTGACTGGGGAAAATTACCACACATGGAAGTTTCAGATGAAAATGAGTTTGATTGGTAGAAATTTGTGGGAAATTGTTACGGGGGATGAAGTAGAAGACCCTCAAGCCTCAGACCAAGATCGAAAGAAGTTCAAAAGACGTCAAAATCAAGCCTTGGCTTCAATTTGTCTGTCAGTATCAACAGAAAATCAAATCTACGTTCGTTCGGCTAATTCAGCAGAGGAGGCATGGAAAAGCTTGCAGCAACATTTCGAAAAGAAATCGTTGGCTCATAAAATATTTTATCGTAGAAAGTTATACGCTGCGAAAATGGAGAAGGGAGCAAGCATGACTAATCATGTGAATTATATTAAGACGTTAGCCGAGCATTTGGAGGCAGTGGGAGACCCCATTCAAGAGAAAGATCTAGTTATAATACTTATAAGCAGTTTAACAGAAGAATATGCACATCTGATCGTTTGACTTGGGACTATGTTCGAGATCGTGTTGTTTACGAGCATGAAAAATTGCAAAGTTCAAGCGCAGAAGTGAAGCAGGAGAAATGTGATAATGCCTTGTTGACAAGTAATTCTCAAGTCCAATAAAGCCTTTTAATCCAAGAGTTATTAAAGTGTTTTTATTGTCACAAGAAGGGTCATTTCGCAAAGAATTGCTTCAAGAAGAAATCAGATCAAAATAAGTCTGAATCAGCTAATAATGTTGAGGCTGAGGATAAAAAATCAGAAGAATTAAATGAAATTGCTTTAGCTGTGAGTTCTGATCCTACAAAGGAGCCTAACACAAATGATTGGTGGATTGATTCGGGGCTTCAAGACACATGACCCCAAATAAACGTTTCTACTCAAATTTCATCAAATTCAAGACTCCTACTCAAGTGAATCTGGCTGATGATAAAAGTGTTTTTGCATATGGTAAAGGGGATATTCGGATCGAAGTCTTTGATGGCTCAAAGAAGTATGATTTATCTCTCAAAGATGTTCTATACGTTCCAAGAATCAAAAAGCAATTATTGTCAATCCCTGCAATGGTAAATAGAGGTGCAGAAGTCCATTTCAAGGACAGTACTTGTGCAATTATAGTAGATGATAACATAATGCAGATTGGTCAGAGAGATGGGAAACTGTATAAGCTGAATACTAAAGAGATAACAACTGCATACTTTACCTCAGAAAGCATGGGAAATAACTCAATTAAACTGTGGCACTCACGTTATGGCCATCTGAGTTATGAAAATCTCAAGTTGATGTCAACTAAAGCAATGGTCAATGGGTTAAGCTTCAATGCCAAAGAAGAATTTGAAAGAGATTGTCGTGGGTGTGTAGAAGGCAAACAGCACCGAGAGGCATTTCCAAAGAAAACTCAACACAGAGCAACTGATTTGCTGGAACTGATTCACAGTGATGTTGGATGTATAAATATTGATTCAGTGGGAGGTTCAAAGTATTATGTCATATTCATAGATGACTTTTCTCGTTACACGAGTATATATTTTTTGAAGAAGAAAAATGAAGTTTTGCAGAAGTTTAAAGACTTTGTTGCATATGCAGAAAATCACACTGGTAGAAAGGTTAAAGTTATCCGATCGGATAATGGGGAGAGTATATATCCAATGAATTTAAGCAGTTTTGTGCTGAACGTGGAATCAGAAAAGAAGAGACAATACCGATGTCTCCACAACAAAATGGAGTCAGCGAAAGAATGAATCGCACTATTATGGAAAGCGCACGGTCAATGCTCCATCATGCAAACCTGCCTTCACAGTTTTGAGCTGAAGCAGTAAATACTGCAGTATACATCAGAAACAGATGTCCAACACTAGCTTTGGAGGATTCAACACCATTTGAGTATTGGTTTGGCCGTAAGCCTGATGTTAAACATTTCCGAGTCTTTGGATGCAATGCTCATGTGCATGTTGACAAAGTTCAAAGAAGAAAGCTAGACAAGAAGTCTATCAAATGTATTTTTGTTGGTTACTTGGACACCAGCAAAGGATACAAGTTTTATGATCCTGAAAGAGAAAGGATGATCAAGTCTCGTGATGTAAAGTTCCTTGAACAAGATTTTGAACATTCAAAATGGCAAACTGAGAAAGGAGAAGATCATAGGGAACTATTTGATTTTGAAAAAGTCATTGGTAACTCTGAAGCTGTTGAAATAGAGAATGAAGGTAACGCTGAAGAGAATGATGTTGTACAGCAACAAGATGTGAGAAGATCAACCAGAATTAGAAATGTTCCAGATAGACCTGGAACTATAACTGGTGATTGGTGGGACAGTGAAGAGCTTGAGTTTGCCAATCTAGTGAACGCCGTACGCGAAGAACCAACAACATTCAATGAGGCAATAAATGGTGAAAATTCACTACAATGGAAAGATGCTGTGAAAAGTGAGTATGAATCCTTGATGAAGAATGGCACTTGGCAACTAGTTGATTTACCACCTGGAAGAAATTTAGTTGGAAGTAAATGGATCTTCAAGATTAAAAGAAATGCTGATGATACGATAAATCGCTATAAAGCTCGCCTAGTGGCACAGGGATTTTCACAAAAGGAAGGTTCTGACTACAATGAAGTCTTTGCACCTGTTGCGAAGTATAGTTCAATTCGCGTTTTGCTGGCACTTGTGAATTCACTCAATCTTGACTTTCATCAGATGGACGTCAAAACAGCCTTTTTAAATGGAAAGCTTGATGAAGAGATATATATGGCGCAACCGGAAGGATGTGTTGATGAAAGCAAGCCAAATATGGTGTGCAAGTTGAACAAGAGCCTGTACGGTCTTAAGCAAGCAGCTCATTGCTGGAACGTTGAAATAGATACCTTTCTAAAGGGGTCTGATTACAAGCAGAGTACAGCCGACTCGTGCATGTACATTAAAACACAGTCAAGCAAGAATGGAAAATCATCATTCGTAATATTGGCATTATATGTTGATGATATACTGATTGCGTCTAATGATAATCAGATGCTGAAGGTTGAAAAGGAGAAACTGTCAAAAAGATTTGAAGTAGAGGACTTAGGATGCGCAAAGTATTGTCTTGGTATGTTGATCCAACGTGATAGGGACAACAGAACACTATCCATAAGTCAGAAATCATACTTAGAGAAAGTACTCAAAAGATTCAACATGTATGATTCAAAGCCAGTTTCTACGCCTATGGAAGTTGGCAAAACTTACAGAAAAACAGAAGAAGATGAAGAAATATTTGACATAAAACAGTATCAAGCAGCTATTGGTTCGCTGAATTATGCCATGATTGCAACAAGACCAGACATTTGTTCATCAGTAGGCATATTGAGTCAATTTATGTCAAAACCATCTAAAGAACATTGGCAAGGTGTCAAAAGAATTCTCAGGTACATCAAAGGTACAATAGACTATGGTCTTACATTTGATGCAAACAATTCCAATTCGAAATTATTGGGATACGCTGACGCAGATTGGGCAGGAGATACAGAATCGAGAAAATCAACCTCTGCATATATCTTTCAATTGGCTGGTGCTACGATCTCCTGGCGCAGTCAAAAGCAGTCAGTTGTCGCTCTGTCGACAACAGAAGCAGAATACATTAGTGTAAGTTCTGCAGCACAAGAAGCAATCTGGCTTCGTCGTTTACTAAAGAGCTTATCAGTCGATGTGTCCGAACCTACAGTGATAAATGAAGACAATCAAGGTACTATCTGTTTAACAAAGAATCCCATGGCACACGCAAGAACCAAGCACATCGACATAAAGTACCACTTCATTCGAGAAAAAGTACAGAGTGAAGAAATCAAACTCCAATATTGCGCAACAGATAAAATGATTGCTGATATTTTGACAAAGAGTTTACCAAGACAGAAATTCCAAGAACTGAGCTCTCTGATGGGTATCAAAAGAAACTGAACTAGTAAAACATTATTTTAACTATCGTATTAATTAATAAGATGCTCATCAAGTGGGAGTGTCGAGAGACTGCTATTGTTATTCTAGTTATGATTTGTTTGTGATTCGCATCCGGTCAGTGCTAAGTCATGTGACTATCGTACGATTTTGGCCTAGTCTTAGAATAACGTGCTTTTGCTAGCTGTTGTTTTGTTAGAGATTATGTTTCGTTCTCGTTGATATGTCTTGTCTTGTTTTATAAGCCTTGTACGCGGAATCGCTGCAAATGCCATAATCTTACTGATGGAGCCATGCATGAGGCATTGTCGATCACCCTGTCATTAACTCATTTTAGTAGATTATTAAAGTGGTTGTAATTTTATAAGAAAGCGAGCTTGGATTTTGCCAGATTAAAAAAATGAGAACAAGCTGAGGCTGGGCCTTTTCACAAGCCCTTAGAATATCAGCTAAATAAAACTAGCTGCATTTTCACACAAACCTAGTACTACTACAGAAAATGAATGAAAAATATAGATGTCTAAGTAATGAAGCAATAAAGAACAAATTAAGAAGGCTCAAAAAAGGCTAAAACTTACTAACAGCCAGCCTCCATCCACATTTTCTGGTTCTTAAATAAATAATGTTGTAATAATATAAATAATTTTCATGAAATTAAAAGGAGATACACTTTGCCTCTAATCTTTTTGTGAAGCTCTCAATTGCAGGTTTTGGTTTAAAGACAACGATGTTGATGACCAGCCATCGAATTAAGATATTATTAGTATTAATCTGAAAATTTATATATTTGAAACACTAGGTATTTCAACACTAATAGCTAACCCACTGTCTAGTTGGAAAATTAATCATATATTTTTGAAACCCTGACTTTCTGTTTTCTGTCCGAGTTGTTCTCCTCAAAAACAATTTGTGACTCTGTTTCTCTTAAAATGGTGGCCAACGTTTCTACTGTATCAGCTTCAAGTAGCTTGAATGGAAAAATTAGTAGAGGGAATGCAAACAGGGCCAGCAAGGAAAAGGTAGTTGTTTCTGCCATTAGTGATAGAATTATAGACATTTTCTGAAAAAGAAGAGCAAGGAAAAAAGAGGTACTTTGTCAATAGCATATTTCACTCCAGGTAATACGACACCAAAGTCAGAGCTGTGCTACATCTGTTTACTCTATAGCTAAGAACCAGTATACTGTTGAAGACAGATATTTGAATGGAAGTCTGCCTTGATCGAGAGAATGGGCACAGATTCGTCTGAAGCATCTTCAGAGAATTGTCCCATTGGATCACCTACATCGATTGCTGGACCACTCTCTATGGTAATAGGATTAGCTTCCTTATACAGAGGACTTTCGGAATAGCTAAAAGCAGCTGCGAAAGCAGTTTCATTTATTGACACTTTCAATTATTTATTTGGCCCCGTTTGCTTTGCTGACAGTGAGGATAAGAGGAGACAAACAAATTCTCTATCCACATCATCATCTTTGGCAGAGGATAAATCTCCTTTGCGGAAAGACATTGAAACATGGTCCTATGAAAGCTGGGCAAGGCTATTTAGCTGCTGAAGATCAGATGGTTTTGAGGCAGCTGTAGTGACTGAAGTTTCTGTGGATCTTTTGCTTCCTGCTTCTTGATTTGGCTGTTTGACGCAAGCTAGTTGAATGTGACTTGATTGACGATGAGCTTGCTCCAGGTAACATTATGCATTCATCTTTCTCAGCACAACTTCTCATGTGATTATGATAAGACGAGAATTTTATTTGTATATTACAAATTTCACAATCGTTCTCATGTGATTATGATGAGACAAGAATTTTATTTGCATATTACAAATTTCACAATCAATTTGTGGATCCTGTAGTGAAAAAAAATGTTACATAATCAGAGTTGGTCTTGTCTTGAAACCTGCTTGGAATCGGAATTTCCAGTACCAAAATTTTCTTAATTTTTGGAGGATTTTGATACTGAAAGTTTCTTAGTAATTTCTTAGAAAGCAAAAATTTTATTGTTTCAAAACAGCTACCACCAAACAATTTTGTAAGGATGACTTCGCATGCACATATAATGGACTGCTGTTGATCGCACTAAGATAGTATCGTTTTTAAACAAAAGATTTTGATGTCTCTCTAACAAGAACGATATTGTGGTTTTGTATATATCTGACTAGATTGTCAATATAATTTTTAGTTTGTTTCCCTTGTACTCTTCCCAGAAGTTTCCTCTTCAGAGCTGTCATGATGATCTGAACCAGAACTTTGTGTATCTTCAGAACATTCCTTTTCTTCGCTGCTGCTCTAAGCATCAATAATTAATAAATTAGTTGCATAAGCCATTTCACAAATGAGTTAAGTGTTTTAATTCCATAGCTAATGTCAACTATACTTTGTTCAGCATATTTATTAAAAAATGAAATAAGCTTCAATGAAATAAGAATTTCGAATTGTGTTTTGTTCTGCTCATTAGGATCTTAAGATATTCAGAATTATATGACAAATTTACAACACTCCAGCTTTCCAGGAAGAGAATGCATAATGCAATTGTTCAAAAATTTAATTCATGTTTATATTCTTCACATCAACAATATTGGCACTAAGAGTTAACTTTTTCAGTTTGAATAAAGTTGCTGCAAATGCTGAAAAGCAGACATACTGTAAAGCTGCCACCAGTGCCACCAAATTGAATTTTATCCTGATTTATTAGCAAAAGGCAAATGACGATATAAGAAAAAAAAACAGAAAAATGTCCAATATCTATCAGCTTAATATAGATTTCATAAGATAGACCAAATTTTGTACACAGTGTGATGTATAAAAGCTGCACGAGCTTCCAAGCAGGCAAACACACAATGAAATGGTTGTAACGTGAATGTCATAACTCAAAACAATAAGGCTGCCATAACATGGTCTAGGCCAACAAAAGAAATCCTGGCTGTTTAACTAAAGTACAGACCAGGAAATACCCAATCAACCAGGATGAAAGGTGAACAAATTATAAAACTTTTAAACAAACTTCTATTTTCCAGCTTTTTCTGTTTCCAGATTATAGTCCACTGCCATCTCTTCTAGCGTCCACACTTCTTTGGGCACCATTCTTCAAGTTCTGCATCACACCTGTTATTTTTCAATAGTGCCTTTCAGCTCCCGCACCTACCATGCTCCCTGTATTAAACCCTGCAATGAATCGCCTGTTCTTGTTAGAAAGAAGCTCTTGTCAACAAGGGCAACCTCAAGAGAAGAGGAAAACTTAGAAAAAGGGCTTTTGATTTCCAGACCCCAAGAAGTATTACCATGATGAACAACACCATCCGAAGATGCACCCAAGAAAGAATGAGATTAACTTGAATAGAACATTGATTTCAGCTTTGAAGAGGGCTCATCTGTATTGACTGCAGCTGGGTAAAAATTGGATGCAGTTATTTGATATAGTCTGTGTTTTTTCCAAGAGTCATTGTTGATTGACCTTGAGTAGATTGTTCAATTTCAGAAATTTGGAATGGGCTGAGGATCATGCGAGACTTTCCATGTTGTTCCATCATTTCTTTAAAACTGGAGCAAGATATATCATAATCATCAATGAAGGGTGCAGAATCGCAATCAACATCATTAGACACATTTAACTGAACAAACAAATTTTCAAATGGAGAGTCCAATGAATTGACTGTTTCAGTTAGGACGAATGTATCACCCGATAACTGTGTCACAGGAATGGGATGAAAGGCAAAAAAACAGCTGTTGGGTGTTGATGAAGCAAGGGAATTCTTTAACTTTTCAAAATCTGCATCATGCAATTGGCGATATTTTCCTTTATTACTACGGCCCGATGTACACAAGCTACTTTTCTAAATATTTGTAGGGATTAACGACTTAACAACCTCCTTTTCCCATGTACATGGTCTTTTTTGAAATTTCTGCCAGCCATAAATTCTGGTAAGGATGAAAAGGGCTGCTCAATTAGTATTGGGATGCTTGCGAGCATTCCAATGCTAATTCAATTTCTGTTTTCGCTCTGATACGTGTCATCGAGGATTAAGATTTGCAATCTCCGAGCAATCTCTTTGCTCTCGTTTCGCTCATTTCTATTTTGGCACACTCATTCCAGAACACGATGTCTAACGAAGAATTTTTTATGCTATTGCTTTTCACCGTTTATTTATCGGAACAAAATCGCCAACGTTCTTTGCAAAGAATGATGTTGTTTGTTGCCGCATATATAAGAATGCGAAATTTACAAATGCAACAAGCGGCTGTTCAGTTTTTGCAAATGCTTATAACGATAGAGAGGTATGGGCTTTTGACCGACAATCCAACGATTTCGACGTTTATTACAATGCCGATCTCAATACCAGCAAAGACCTTGATCCTAACTATTGGAATAAGCATTATAGAGTATCCCGAGACACGTTTGACTATATTTGTTCAGTCGTGCACAGCTATATGAAAAAAGAACATACCAATATGAGAGAGACAATTCCTGTTCCAAAAAGGGTCGGTGTAGCCATCTAGTGGCTGGCAAATGGTGGGTCATACCGATCAATTGGTCAGACATTTGGAATTTCATCCTGCATTGTTGGTTGTATTACCAAAGATTTCGTTTGGTGCATTGGTGCACCTTAGAGAAAGGTTTATTGCCTGGCCTGAAACTGAAGAACAATGTCAGCAGACAATAAAGACATTCAAAAGGCTATCTCTTTTGTCAAATGTTTTCGGTGCTATTGATGGAACGCATGTTCAGATTTTAGCCCCTGAGGATAGCACGGTTGATTTCTTTGATCAGAAGCAACGGTACAGCATCGGAATTCAAGGGGTCTGCGACGGGGCATTGAAATTCATTAGTGTCTCAGCCGGATTTCCAGGCTCTGTACATGATTCGCGTATCCTTAGGAATACATGGCTTTATCGAGATGCTAGTGATGGCAAGATTCTGCAAACCCCTCTATTCAAGCTATCGACAACAGTCTCCTTGAAACCCTTTCTGGTTGGTGATGCTGCCTATCCAATAAGCGATTGGCTGATGAAACCATTTTCGCACTCGCAAAACATGGATCATGAGGAGCAGCTTTTCAATTTGTCGCTGTCACAGGCCCGTGTTTCCATCGAGAGAGCGTTTGGCATCTTGAAAGGGAGATGGCGGCTGTTGCTAGGAAAGGTTTGCCTGGAACCATCCTATGTAGCAGATATTGTCATGGCATGTTGTGTGTTACACAATATATGCCAGGAATGCAATGAGCCTGGGGAGGAGATTGGATATCCGTACGACGGCATTGAAAATGAAAACCTTGCTGGCAGTTTTTGCGAATCTGGTGAAACGATCAGAGATCTTCTCGTTGATTACGTCTTTAACCAGCAGGACGATTCATCCATTACACTCTAGCTACTTGGAACATTGCATTATATACATTTCTTACTTCTCATTTTTCTGTTACCTTTCATACCTATTGTGTTCTTGTTATTATTAAGCATTCTGTTGTGACATTAAGAAATTGATTTCTTGGAATCACAATGGACTGCGATTTTTCTTATTTCACCCTACAATAAAAACAGCAACAACATCAACAGGAAAGAAGATAGGATTTTGTCTTCCTCAGTCTATATGTGCAATGCATGTTCAGTGTGGGCAAAGCCCGGGGTATAATACATTATGTATACTTTGGGTACTGGGGACATGCCATCCGGAGGGGTATTGGTCAGTGGTGTTGCCACGGGGAGAATGGGGGACCAGTCCCCAGGGCTATAGTACTGGGGGGCTGAGGGGGGCGCAGCCCCCTTGTTAAATATCTCTGAAATTTTAGGAGGGTGCAGCCCCCCTCTGAATATCTGATGCACTTAGTTTTCATATCTTGTTTGAGTTTGCCTTCTGCCAATTCAAAATAAAGAATGATTCGGTTGGGGGTGGAAGCTCTAACACAAAATTCCCTCTTTAAAACTCATTTTGTAATTTGTATCCTAATGGTCAATAATTGGAAAGGTTGAAAAATTACCCATTTTTGTTGGAACCTAAACCTGTAACTAGATATGGTCCTAATTTGAAAGTCGGTTTATAAATATATTAGAGTCGGTTTAAGTGAATTTGAAGGGCGTGGTCCCAAAAAATTTCGGACCGCTTCGCTCGCCTACCGGATTTCGCCCCCATGTTAATACTTCAGCACTACACCCCTGCAGTAGTCCCCCACTTTTTTAGAAAGATGCTCCATGAGATTCATGCAAATCTGGTGAGAAAATTCGAGGGGATGGAATACGTTTTCTAAATCGTAAGCCACTTCCTTTCCATGGCAGAGAAGATTCCTTGCAACATATTTTCGTTCACACAAAAAAGCTTGTGATTTCCTTCCACATAGGAAATACAAGAGCATACTATGATTATCTAAGGAAACAGCGTTAGACAGCACGCAAATTAATCTTTTCGTAACAATAGAAATATAACAAAAACATAACAATATGAAACAGTAACAGAACAGTACAAGAAAATGTTCTTTTTTGGCAATGTTTCAAAGTCACTGGTCCCTAATCTAAGTCGCTATCATCTTCGTCCTCCTTTCTCTTTCTTCTTGAGAAAAGTTCTGCAACTTGCAAAAGAACTTCACCAGTGTGCTTCCTGTTCTGCTCATCGATTTTTCTGATGCCCTCTAAGAACCTCGTCATCGTATCCTCTTGTTGTTGTTGCAGCTTGGTTAGGCATTCTGCAAGTTGCGTTGCTGTGGAGGATTTTGATGCCTTCTTCCTCTTCTTTCTTTGTGGCTGTGGATTTGCAGCAGCAACACAGTCCTCTTCGGCATCTCTCTCTTGCCTATTTGCATGGAGGTCTCCAATCTCAGCCACATCATTATCATTATCATTCACTTCAGAGTCGGCCACACACTTGCGAGACCCGCCTCTCGAACCTCTCCCAACTGAACCACACTCCTTGCCCCAATAACCTCATCAAAGATATCATAATATGGTGGGGTATTTCTTGCCTCGCCACTTCTTCTGTTTTTCGCCTTGGCCTCTTTGTACCTGTCTTTCAGATAGCTCAGCCTCTTCTTTATTTGCTCCAATGTCCTCTTTCCACCTGCTTTGTTGACCTTTTCTAAAATGCGTTTCCACACCCTTGGGTTCTTATGGCTTTCCAGCTCTACAAAGGCATCTTTCCAAGAATTCACAAGAACATCTGTCTGCCCTGTTGTCCATACACTTCTGCCTCTCTGTGAAGCTGCGGCAGGAGGAACTGTAGAGCTTGCGGCTGAAGATGGCGATGCATCAGTTGGTGTCGACTGCATCTGCGAACTGCTTTGTTGGCTGCTCATTCGGCCATATTGCTCAAAGAAGGATGGTGCAAATGAACTGGCGCTTTGAGGTCCAACTCTTGGTCATATCAATGGCGTTGGAAATCCATGCATTTGAAATTTCGGTGGTGCATGCGAATACGAAAATGGAGTACTTGTTCTGTTGTAACTTGGTGCCATAAAAGATTGGGGCTGAGAAGAAAAACGGTCTGGTTCCTGAGAATCTTCAAAGAATTCCGTATCTTGAGCAACCAATCCTTCATTTTCAGAACAATGCTGTTTAACAAAGCGTCTAAAATCAGCCATTTCTTTCATACAATCGACAAGTACACTCGCGCGATAAATGAAAGCCTTTTTGTGATGCGACTATTTTTCAGCATCAAATAGACAGACGTAATAAGCCAATTATCAAATCATTTATCAGGGTTACAATTGATTGACAGGTCTATTTTAGATGTTAGAACGTTTTAGAAGGAAACGATGGCATGTGGAATTTTTGTTAGTACTCCCCACTGTTTTGTCAGGAACTTTTGATCTCGTGTACATGGGGCCTACACTAATATCTTTTCCAAATTTTATTTTCTTAATTATAACTTGATCAATATAAGCAGGAGGGATTTTATTTGGTGACGAAGGAACATTCAAAGCAGATAACTTAGGTGTGCAAGCAACAGGCTCGGGACAGTTCTGATAACCTTTTCTGTTGAAATCCTCCAATGCAAAAAGCACACCACCAACATGATTACAGTTGCCAAAACCAGCTACACCGGCACCAGCAGGACATGTGCAGACTGCAGAGAAAACATCACCAGAATCATTTGATAGAACAATGATAACTTTGTACAAGGTGTTCTTCATTGACGCTTTCATACGAACATCAAAATAGGTGGAATTTAAATCTTTTGCCACAGAGAATAATCTTATATACCCTTCATAAAAGAATTGGAAGGATTTAACCCTATCTGGACCGGGCTTTTTTGAGCATCCTCAGACTGAGGGGGGCTAAATTAGCCCCCCCTCATAGCTCGCATCTGGGAAGAGCGAGAAAGATGAAATTTGGCCAAAATATCATTGTTATCTTATTATTTGGAACTGTAAGGTTTTGTTGATGTCCAATGCATTATGACATCATAATTATGTAATAATCAATTTTTCACTTTTTGCCATTTCTACCTTTACCTTGAATTATATGACTGATAATCACTACGAATCTATTGGAAAACCCATTTTATCTGTTATAATCACATTTAACAAATTTTGCTACATTTTTGAAAAATTTCTTACTTTTCTGTAGAAATACTGCGCATGCGCAGTAGAAAACTGCCATCATTTTTGTTCATATGGGTTTCTTGAAGTAGCTTCTGGTGGAAAAGTATAACTAAGTCACTAATACACTCATATTTACGACGAGAAATTTAATTGGCATCATTAGTGCGTCAGAAATGATAAATAATGCTGATGTCAGCAATATTTTAAAAATAGAATGCAAATGCATTTTACAAAAGCAGGGTTTATTATCAGGTGTCATCTGATATTGGTGTGCCATTGCCCAAGTTTCATGAAGATATCAATTTCATCAAAAAAATTAGACCGAATTTTGTTGGTCCTAAAGTGACAATTGTTAACATGGTTGCTATGGTAACGGTTCATTAGTAACTATGGAAACTACCACATCACAAGGTTCGCAGATAATTTTTAGGAAAAGTCAAGAACATTCAGAGTTTTAACGTTGCAATTATAAGATGACCAAAATTCTAACTTTACAGAGCTAGTATTTATGGAGTTTTACATATCATGTGATTTATGGTGTAGTTACAATGGATACGTGCATAAGTAAGCTAACTTAGGTTTGCCACCAGTATTTATTGACGTCCATAGATAGAATATACAGAAAGTTCATAACGTGGAACATAACGTACATAGTGTTTACATGAAGTACTTTATTATCATTGAAGCTGTTCCTACTACAACAGATAGGGTTAAATTTTAAATCAAAGTGTGCTTGCACATTCCAAAACTGGTATTTCTTCCACTTGTGATTCATGCTTGAATGCAAACAGGTGATAACTTGATGTTGTCTTTGTTGGCTTTTTGAGGTTTCCTGCTTAATTGTAGACTATTTTATGTGTGTATGTACGGCTCTTAGACAATTCTTGTTTTTCTGAGCTCTGACAAGTTGCGATTGTATATTATGTTCCGGAAACTGATGATTTAGTTTGAGGTAGATATTCTTTATTGATTTATTTGCATGTTAAGGGTGGTGAATCTTACTTGATGTTAGCAGCTCACAGGTTGTTGAGCAAAAGAATGATGATCTGAAAACCTTAGTCTAAGCCCTAACCTCATATCTTTCCAATTTTAAAATGAGGCTGACACTCTGAAAGCTAAAAATAACTCTTTAGAGAGCAGTCTTTCTGAATTAAAGAAATTGCTAATTATAAATTGATAAAGCAAAAATATCCAAACGTCCAAAGACATGTTTTTTCATGATAACCATGTAGCGTGCGGACATATTTCCTGTGCCCGGATAGTTGAAAGGAAAGTGATGTCAATTCACTTTAGATTGATTCGTTTTTTTGTTTGTTCTCGTGTATTGATTTTAATTTTTCCTTTTCTGCTACTAAATTGTTAAACGTGTGTGCCGTGGCAGATCTGACTAACTTGTGGCAAAGATGACTATGACGTATACCTTATAAAGAACCAATGGCTGGTCTATGTTCATGTGACGTACATTTCTTCTGTTCATTCTTGCAGGGGGCTTTCAGCTCGGGCAAGACAACAGCAGCAGAGGATTTTTTCGCAGAAAGCGAAGGTCCATCAGCATGATGGTGAAATGTGTTTGCTGTGGGAAGACAACTACAAACCATGTCTTTATTTCTACAGTAGTGGTGGTTACTGTTGCAATATTTTACAATGGGTTATGCATGTGCTACCTTTTTAGCATGTTTTTGAATGACTTGATCTTTAGCTTGTCAGAGCAAGAGCATCTGCCTAATCCTAGATATCTCAAGGCTAGGCCCAGGCGAGGCGAGATGGCTTGTCGGATTTTTCCGATTGGTATGGATTGGCATAATATCTGTTTTTGACAGCGAATTTCACAAAAGGGAGTGTGCAGAGTATGGAGAAATGCAGAAAAAATAATCAAATAGGCAACTTGACTGTACTTGAAAGATGAGCTATCTATCTAGTATTATGTATTTCAATTGATTAACTGCTGATCGACCATATATTTACAAACCAAGAGAACTACAGAAGACAAGTGAATGGAATTATTAAAGTTTCAGGAAATCAATTACTGAGATGAAGTTTGTTGCTGGATTTCTTCTGAAATTAATTAAAAGAGCTTCACATAGTTCTCTTAATAACAAAATGAGGCGTGGTTGGCAGCTAAATGCATAGAACTGCTTCAAGCTTGTGTGCTTGCTAACAGACTACTGATTACTGTCTTCTCATCTTCAATCATTGCCATATTGTATATGGAGATGATTTCCAGAACAGGCAGTTCCACTGTCAGTTGTAAACAATCAACTAAAGGCATTGAAGAATCTCTACAATTTGGTCCAATTTCAATGAACCTGTAGTGTAAAATTCAGCATTAATGTATTTGCTACTGTATGCATTATTATAATCAAAGATAATTAAGTAAGGAGGCATAGAAAATGCAATAATGTATTTTCTTTGCCTCCTTATTATACTGAAACATAGAAATGGAGTTAGAAAAACTTTTTGCCCCCCCCCTCCATTTTAACACTGCAGAATATGTTTTCCCATTACATTTACCCAGCATTTTTTACTTTCTTCAGAAATGCACATTGTTTGAAACAAATGAAAGAAAATTCATACCAAAATTAGATGACAAGCCAAAAAAATCCCTGACAGAAAATTCATCAAAATATAAAAAGCAATAAGTTATTATTAATCATTGAGAACGGCAATGAGAATAAATATAGCAATTTCCTCATTACCTCAAGTGCACTAGCTGCTCAGTGAAATCAAGGTCAATCCTCCCACATTGCACAAAGGAGAAGTGCTCCAATGTCGTTAATTTTGGTACAAGATATAGAGATTCAGCAACTCCGTGTTCAGGGCAGCTCTGGATATCCAATGGATATCCAATATCCAAATATGTATGTAAAGATTAAACTTATTAGATTATCAAAATTAAACTAATTACTAGAATGCACAGAAAAAGGTTTCTTTAGATAGTTGCTGAGAAGCAGGTTGTTGATGTAATAAACCTATTTTTGTTTAAGTAGCTAATCTGAAAATCAATTTTCCTACCTTATTGTCTACAAAGGAGTTGTGTCCCAGAGAGATATATATCAAGTTCTTTTTGCTTGAAAAAAAGTTGTATAATCCCACTGACGATAGACGATTGCAGTAGCTAAGGTTAATCGTCTTTACATCATTTTTTGATGTAATAAGCTGCAAGTCTTCGTCTGTCAAAGAGTTGCCGGTGAAATCAAAGTGTGAAAGCTGCTGAAGATATCCTCTTGGTTGAGCAACCTCCTTTTCCAGTAAAGCCTGGAGGCTTTCTATACGATTACAGCAAAACACACGATTCTTCAATACTTTGTTAGTTAAATAAATTCTTATAATTTGCAAGAAGCCTCTTAAACCATCTTCAGCCGATTCAAAAAGTAGAAGATCTAACAGCGGAATAAAGCTCAGGATTTGCTGGCGAGGAATTAATGGCAAGTTGACAATTTTTCGAATAAGGTTCTCCATCTCTGTCGGTTCGTGTTCTTTGGTTTGTGTTTTCGATGTAATGAATGAAGCTTTTTTTTATAGGTCCGTTTCGTGAAAAGTGATCACTTCCTTATTAACAAGACATTCATTTGTCTGATAGAATGCGTTTCCGCTATCGCCCCCTTAAGAACTCTGTCATAATTATTTACAGAAAACACGCTTTTTTTTATAAGGAACCTACCTCAAGGCCTAGTTCTTACAGTTCCTTATTTTTGGGCCTCTTTTGAGGCCTCTTTTGAGGCAATTGTAGTTCCAAAAGTTCCTTAATAGTTCCTTAATTTCAACTCCACATACAGTGGTCTTAACAATAAAAGAGAGACATAAATACATTTACTCAAAGAAACATTGGATACATGCTTAACGTACAATTTATGTGATTTTCGACTGCAAATGAATGGAACCGACTCTCTAATTCTTGATTATTTGCAATGATAAAAGTATTCAACATTAAAAAGTTCCTTAATAATTTTCTCTTTAGTAGTATAAGTTCTTTAAATTTTCGGGCCTTCTACATGTAGGTTCCTTATAAAGTGGTTCCTTATAAAAAAAAAGCAGGTACAGCGTTTACCAATAATATGCTATCCTATTAATCAAGCATGAATAAATCGAAACCAAATCAAGGTTTTAATCAATGAAAGATGCGGTTCCCGGCAACCCGAAGAAGGGGCCTCGTTGAGGTCGAGGTTGAGGTCATTAGGCTATACATTCCTTATCGCCCCATGCTGAAAATGAAGGCCAAACGCGCATCGACGCGCATACGCGATAATTTGAAATCATCCACTTCCAGCTATAATCTCTGCCATAAGAAGTGGGAATTTCTTAAGAAATAGAAACAATTTCATGCCCATCTAGCCATCCCTCTTTCATATCCCACTTTCATATCATGCATTTCATAAAGAAGTAACATTGAGATCGGGGAGTGGGGAATTGGGCACAATTAGCTAGGCTTTTTTGTGGGGTAAGTAAAAATACATAGGAATGTCCCTTTTCACAAGTCCTTAGGGGGAAGATTGTAGTCTTGCATTTCTTCGTCATCTTTGGCTGCTTCAGCAATTGAATGGATTTATTCACCCAACCTGGGGCCCGCGGAGGACTTTTGCTATAAAATAAGAGGTCTGCCTACTATACAAGACAAAATCTCTTGTAAAAAATATTTCAAAACATGTATAAGTATTATCAAAAGTATTTAATAAATACATAAATATTTCATAAGCTTTTTATTTGTGAGGAATTTTGTGAACCTTTAAGTTTTAGTCCAAAAATCATTTCTGGGCGTGGTGGCCATTTTTTGAAAGCGCAAGTATTTGGTTCTTCACATAAGTGGTGCAAATTGTAGGGTTAGCTTTATTAGGTTCGTTTAGTTTAATTATGATTTGGGATTGGGACACCAATGTTTTCTTAAAATCAGTAAAGGAAAGGGAGTAAACGAACTCAGGCACTTTTAGGTAGCAAAAGGAAGCTCGGTGAAATTATGCTGCAATTGATTTTGTCCAAAGATATTGTTTTAAAAACGTTCAGCATTGCTACCCTGCGTTACTTGATTTTGATGATTTTACAAATTTTTCGAAGCAGTGTTGGGTGTGGTCACTAACCGATGTATGATTATTAACCTTAACTTGACCTACAGATTGCAATAGTGAGGTAGAGGCTACTCGGTCAGCGGCTACTGCTTGAAAATGACCTCTCTGGATCTTATAAACCTGTTTAGAGAACAAGGCAATTTTGGGTAGAAAAAATCCATTCAAGTGCTGATGCAACCAAAGGTTACGAAGAAATGCAACACTCCAATCTTCGCCATAAGGTCTTGTGAAAAGGGAAATTCCTATCTATTTTTACTTATATCTCAATATTATTTCTTTATGAAATGCAGTGTTGGATATTAAAATTGGGAAATGAGGGGTCATGAAATTTTTCGATCTCTAAAGAAATTGTCAGTTATCGGGAAGATTATAGCATTATAACTGGCTATCAAATGATGCCGATCAAGATCAAGGCAAAAGTTTAGTTTTCTTTTTAAGTTCTTCTACACAAATTTCAGTTTGTTTGTTAGTCTTCCGTTAATCTACGAAAAATCTAAATGAAACTCCTGTTTCTCGCAAGTTGCTATTCCACATACTGTGCACAAACGCCACAAACCATAGTTAATAGAAAGGGTCCCTTTCTATCAACTTTGCGCAAACGAAGCACATCTTTTTTCAATGTGCTCCTCAGGTTCAGAATGAGACCACTCTATCCTGTCAATCAGTATAGGAAGGGAATCTTCCCTATCTGGCATGAAAATGAAAGGCACATGAGACAAGATCTCAAATACTTTCATTTGAATAGATAGCACCAGAGCATCACCCGTTGGAAGCGAAAAATATTTCCGATTTATTTGACTTGTTAGCATTTATTTGCAAATTGGTGTACTTGCTTTAACGTTTTTAATGAGAACGTTCATTCGGCAGAATAAACTTTGGTACAATAAGTATATGCTACTTAAAATTTCTATCGATACAGGTATGTAAGATTCAGAGAAGGGAAAACAAAGACAAGACCCCCAAGTTCTCTCCTTCCATCTCTATGTGCCCCAGAGGAGACTTCCAAATTATAGACAGGGGGACTCAATCAAAGCAAAAGTCAAGTACCCTAAAAAAGTAAAAGCCACTTATTTTTCAAGTTACCTAATAAATTTTCTGTATTATAGAATCACGGTATATACGCACTGTATTTAGGATGCTGTTTATGTGCTCCACGGCAAGTTGGAACTGAATCGCCACGAAGACAAATTCATCCCATAAATAATTTTGACTTATGCAGTGACCCAAAAATAATAATTTCAAAAATATCTTTGAAAAAAATCGATTCATATTTTCCTCCACCCAAAAAAGCCATTTTTAATGCCCAAAAAAGCAGCTAGACCGAGCCTAATTCCCCAGTTGTGTTCCCCTGTTGTTCGCATTCACTGCTCGGGAGCAAGTAAGGAACTGGACACTCTTCAAAAAATTTCCATTCATCCTTCGCTGATTCGAGCATGCAATTTATTGAGAAAAAGGATCACAAGAAGCTTCGAAAACAAAGTTTTGTTAAAAATGCTGCGCTACACGGCGAACGAGCACTAAAAGGTGTGGTCAAATATATTGCACAGAGCGCGGGGGGGAACTGCCATAGGTAACTAACTAAACGGGATACTGCCGCTCATGAGGATGGGTTTTAGAGCATCCAAATGAGGAAAATGAGGATCGACAGCTGTGTTTCAAGGGATTACTTTCCTCTACTTTGGCCAAATTGAAGACAACATTTTTGGATATCTTTTTAGTTGTTTTGACCAGTGGCGTCACCACGGGGTGGACTGGGGTGGACATGTGCACCCCAGTCCTCTCAGACATTGATTTTCCAATTCTTCGAAATCCGTAATAATATTTACTGGGGCGCAAGATTTTCAACAAAAGTGGAATGAGCTCACTTCTCCCGACATTGTATGCATTGGTGAAAATCAGTCCAACTTTACCAGTCACAGTGGCATCGTGTGAAACATCACATGATTTTGTGCTGTTAACAATCAAAAAGACTGTCACAAAAACATGGTCTTTAAGTTTTGAATGCTGTCAATTCAAAAACTTTCCGTTGTTGTTACGTCGTTGTTATATCTGTCAGTGGGATGATTTTTGCAAGCTAGTAGTAAATAGTTGATCTTTGCTTGTTTCTTTTTCATCTTAGGATGATTTAGAATGGGCGTTGGCCAGCTTTTCTGAGCGTTAGAAGGGCGTTGCCCCAAAAATTTTTCCCCGGGTTACGCCCCCAAACCCCCAAGAATTTTTGTCCAGCCCAGTAATTTTAGTCTGGGAACGCAACTGGGTTTGACTACCATTCAGTGTGGCTGAGAAGGGATATAGCCAAGGCATCCCGTGGCTAGGGTCTGCTAGGGGCCCGCAGTTGAAAATATAGTCGTTTTTACTTTTTTCACAGCATTGTGCAGCAATATGAAGTATGAACGTTTGTAAAATTATTAATATGCCATATCTCGTATCATAAAAATATCTTCATACTCCCCGTAGAAAATGGTACTTGAAATACTCTAGAATCGTTGGCTTTGTCCCGGGCCCGGACTGCCTATTGGCAGTTGGGCGACACTTTCAGATGCATTTGTACTTACGTTATCCTTCTACGTTAGTGTAGAATAAAACGAAACCTTTTTCGCCTTTTTTGCTAAAAATATGAAACTTCTTGCGTAACTTTTTGGTTGGCGATAAACGGGGGGGGGGGGGCAACGTGAGGGAATTTTCGACAATGCTCTCCCTTTTCCACACTACTGAGTCGCGCGTTAATTAAGAGATCCCTTACCTACGAATGCTGTAGGTATCTCTGTTCTATTCTATTCTTTTCTATTCTCTCCTTTTCAGTTGTGTGGTGGCTGGGGGGCCAGGGTGACGAATAGGCACGAAATGACTGAGTGAAAAATTTTTTTGCTAAAGAAGTGTAAGACAGCGATTTCTGTTTGAAATATTTCGGGTAGGCAAGGCGTGCAAGTATTGGTAGGAGCCTTAGAATTGTGGGATCTTACCTTATGTCGTTATGTTTCAACACTATAGGCAAGTTGCTAACACTTTTCTGCCATCCCTCCATGTCTGCAGACGTTGTAATTTGCAAAGTAACGTTTTCTTTGAAACGCATCCTCCTTTTTGCTAAAAAATCTACCTATCAGTAGCATAGCATTTTTTAACTGTATGACTGGGCGGGGCAACTAAATGTCGCCCAGTTCACCAAAATTGTTGCCCAGGACATAAAAATTTAGAAAACTGGGCGACAAGGCACAAAAAAAGTCACAGACAGAACGGAGTAGATGTTGCTTTTGCTTGCCTTCAATATAAATTCTGTAGCAACTGTAGCAAGGGGTGGCAGTATATTAGAGCATGAAAAATATTTCCCTTTCCAATGGTTCAAGAAATCCCTTTTCAATGGTTCAAAAAAAGAATTTCTGGAGCGATATGCAAGGATGTGTATTTCTTGTGATTTTCAATTAAGATGCAGAGGGAGAATTTTCAGAATCCTGTGCCATTTTAAGGCGTCAGAGATAGTAAAATATCACGAGCTTCCCTGCCCTGGACCTGCTGAAACCCCCAGATGTTTCGGGCAACGACCCACGGCCATTGCTTCTAGATCCGCGCCTGGACTTTGTCGCCCCGGGGGGGGTACTTAGTATAATTTGTGTACAGGTATGTGCCGCCCATTTGGGTGGGTTTTGGGCACTGAAATTCTCTAAACATGGGTATGATTTTAACCAAAACCCCATAAAAGTGGGTGGCAAATTGAAGAAAAGTCGAAAGTTTAACTTTAATTTGGTCAGAAAAGTGGCAAAATCATGTCAAAGATGTTCGTAGTACAATATCAAGCAATAAATAGGTCTAGAGAGTCTTACTATTCTCATATTCCGCTTATTTCTACTCATAAAATAGGTCTGTTTCTGCAAAGGCTTACATTATAAGTGGGTGAGTTTCCGAAATCTGGGCTGCACATCCCCGTCCATTCATAAGTGAAGTATCCCCCCGGGTTTGTCGCCCAGTGAAAAATCCTTAAAAAATGCTATGAATAGGTAGATAGGGAGATTTTACCCCAGTCGAAAGGACCCTACCACGCCACTCCTCCAACAGTATTCTATCTCAATACTGGAAAGATGACACAATGTTGTACTTTTAAATCTACAATTGTAAGAATTGAAAATACCAACTCAATATAAAAACGTAATCACTTAAGAGTTTTATAATACTAGAGAGGAAAGAGAACGAAAAACGACAGAAACACTCGATATGCCGATTCTCCAACCCGGCCAATTGCATGCACAGGCACAAATGTTGATTGTTGTCATTGTTGATTTTGGAAAAAGTGTTCTTTCCACAAAATCAAAATTAAACACCATTCCATCAGCTGAGAGAGAACAGTATCGGTTAAAGTATCCTTGGGTAGCTCCTGAAATTGCTAATTGTATCAAGCCATTGTCAAGAGAAAGTGATGTTTATTCTTATGGATATCTTGTTAGCAAAGTTGTTAAAGCCTATAAATTGAAAAGCAAGAGACTAGATGACATAGTATGTAATACAGTTGTTCCAGAAGCAGACAAGAGACTGTGTCTTACTAGAGTTAAAAATATATTGTCTGGATATTTTTAGGAAAGTTGGGCCTCTTCCTAGTTATTCCAAATGTCTTATTAATTTAGCAAGGTCTTTTAATAACAAACAAAAGTTCTAAACTTGCAACATATGATTGGACTATCATCCCATATTCATACACCCATCATTTGTAAAATTGAACAGCAAGTAAGGTCAGATTTAAATGCAATATTAAGATGCAATAGTAAAACAGACATTGAAAGCTATAATAGTGTAACAGAGGGATGAAGATATCTGTAATTGGCAACATTCAATAAACAACTATTTCAAATTTACTGGTTACATTTTTGCAGTAGAGCTTTCCACAAAATATGGCGGCAGTTTTGCCCTTTTTTGCATTAAGGATTGTTGAATGAACAACTGGGTATAATTTCCTTCATAACTTATTTCATATTGCTGCAATTATTTAAATCCCTTAATTAAAACCAGAGAATAACAGAAACGTCTTCTTATTTGGCCTTACATTGCTTTTCACACTAATCTTCGCAAATTCTGTTACACTATTGTATTTCAAGTTATTCCTTTGTTATTACTGTATAATGATGTAGAATTTCCCCACAAATTAATTTTTTAATTATGATCCCTGGCGTCAGTAGCTCGTTTATACACACATTTGAAGATGTATAGTTTTAAATTACTAAAATACTGCAGATATCGTACGCTTTGAGCATTCGATGAAAAAAAACAAATATTGTCGATATCAGGGATAACTCTTGCACAAGAAAATGTATTTCACGCCAATAAAAATTCTACCCAGTTGAAGTTCACTAGTTCAATAACATATTTCCCTTTTGTAAAAAAATGGTTACAAAACCGCCCATTCAAAAGGAGCCACTCAATTTAGCACTTACTGTTGTGATAACATTGAAACAAGAAACACGAAAAAAATAAAGATTCTAGTTTGTCTGATTAATTTAATTTGACTTATATAGAAAATTTGAAACAACGTATGCTTACTCTCTACTTTGAGACCCATTAACTTTGTTTCCTATTGCACAGAACAAAAAGAATAGAATTAACACATAAACAGGTAAACAAGTTGCCAGGCAAATTAGTTCTTAGTGGATTATACTGCTAAGTTAAGCTCAAGCCCCACGTCAAGGGTTTGCCCATTGCTTGAGTTTCCGTTTTTAAGCAGAAGGAACCCCGTCAGCTCTTTGGCAACATAACAACTAGGGGAAATCAAACTGCACCAAAGTTAATGTAATGACAAATGCTTTGGATAACGGTAAATTATATGTAGAAGTATAATTGTAATTAATTTCCATTGAGTAATACCCAAAGATAAAGATATAACGCAATGACAGCAGCATCCAGTTGTTGCAATGACGATTGAAGAGTAATACCCAAATATAAAGATATAACGCAATGACAGCAGCATCCAGTTGTAACACCAGCATCCAGATAAAACATATATAGAGATAAAAGACAAAGATAGAGAAAGGATAAAGATAAAGATAAGAGAATAACTAAAAGGGTAATGATAGTATAATTCAGCAACAGTTCTTCTTCAGCAGCAACGATAAAGACAAGGCAATCATGGTATAATTCAGCAACAGTTCTTCTTCAGCAGCAACGACTTTTATTCAGCAACAGTTCTTCTTCAGCAGCAACGATAATAACAAGGCAATGATGGTATAATTCAGCAACAGTTCTTCTTTAGCAGCAACGACTTTTATTCAGCAACAGTTCTTCTTCAGCAGCAACGATAAAGACAAGGGAATGATGGCATAATTCAGCAACAGTTCTTCTTCAGCAGCAACGATAATAACAAGGCAATGATGGTATAATTCAGCAACAGTTCTTCTTTAGCAGCAACGACTTTTATTCAGCAACAGTTCTTCTTCAGCAGCAATGATAAAGACAAGGGAATGATGGTATAATTCAGCAACAGTTCTTCTTCAGCAGCAACGACTTTTTATTCAGCAACAGTTCTTCTTCAGCAGCAACAATAATAACAAGGCAATGATAGTATAATTCAGCAACAGTTCTTCTTCAGCAGCAACGACTTTTATTCAGCAACAGTTCTTCTTCAGCAGCAACGACTTTTATTCAGCAACAGTTCTCCTTCAGCAGCAACGATAAAGACAAGGGAATGATGGTATAATTCAGCAACAGTTCTTCTTTAGCAGCAACGACTTTTATTCAGCAGCAGTTCTTCTTCAGCAGCAACGACTTTTATTCAGCAACAGTTCTTCTTCAGCAGCAACGATAAAGACAAGGGAACGATGTTATAATTCAGCAACAGTTCTTCTTCAGCAGTAACAATAATAACAAGGCAATGACGGTGTAATTCGGCAAAAGTTCTTCTTCAGCAGCAACGAATTCTATTCAGCAACAGTTCTTCTGCAACAGCAACAACAATAACAAGGGAATGATGGTATAATTCAGCAACAGTTCTTCTTCAGCAGTAACAATAATAACAAGGCAATGATGGTATAATTCAGCAACAGTTCTTCTTCAGCAGCAACGACTTCTATTCAGCGACAGTTCTTCTTCAGCAGCAACGACAATAACAAGGCAATGATGGTATAATTCAGCAACAATTTTTCTTTTGAAAGAATGCGTTACTTGAAAAGGATAGGTGGAAAATATTTGTACTCTATAAATTTATTTCCATGATATTTAATATCTGTAGTAAAGATAGATTATTTATTCCAAATCGGATTCTTGTTTTATTCTTTGTTGAAAATTGAAACGCCAGTCAGAAAATACAGAGAAATCACGTCAAGATAGATGAACCCACGCATTTCTCTCATATTTGATCTCATCCCAGAACCCGTTGTCTCCTCCATCTCTTAGAAATCGGCGCAGGCATGGTGTCAACATTGAGGTGGTCATAAAACCCAGTCTTGCTTCATGTCTATTCAGCCAAGCAAGAAACCGATTAAGTTCTTCCTTTGAGACAACGGCATAATGGAGTCCTGTTCTTACATGATGCCCTTCCTCCTGCATCTCATACACATATCTTCGGGCGTGGGTCCCAAGGCCAAAAAAAACCTTTTTTCGTTCCATAAGACTGTTTAAGACACTCAAGCTAAAAAATAAACAAATATTTCAACAAAACGTAGTCAATAGAAAAAAACGTGTTTTTTCTATTGACTATGAACAAACAATCTTATCATACCCATCAGGAAATGCAACGGTTCTGGTTCAAATTTGGATTTGGCCGATAACTTAGGCCATTGTTACATTTATTCACAGCAATAAATGGTACAGTAATACGACTCATCAAAATCGAGCACAATGATTAGGTCCAGTTTCGTACAGGCTTGGATTATTGAAAACTGGGATCAGATTGATTTAGTATTGTTTCCCCGCCATTAACAATACACTTTTCCCGAATTTCAATTGCCTCGTTTAGCCACCGCATGAAATCGAGGGCAAGCTTGATAAGTTTTCAAGCTTCCATAAAATATATTAGATTGTGTGCATCGTTGCTTGGAGTAGGCCTACTTGTGTAAATTCTTTCAAGTTTTGACAAATTACCCGTAAAATAGTATTATCTCGATACATGAAGATATATTGACAATTTTGGTTTCACACATCTGACAACAGAAGTTATGGCTGAAGATTCAAACGTTTATCCTGGTACATCGCAAGCGTCGCCCTGTCGAGCTTGATGGTGATGGCTCAGGAGTGTATTGTTGTATTCCTCTCTGCGAAAACGCAACGTATAACCGAGATAAACAGAAGTCTGGCATTGGTTTTTTCAGATTCCCGAAAGATGATGAGCTTAGAAAGAAATGGATGAATACTATCAAACAATTCAGGAGAAGTGGGGGTGCTGATTCATTCAAAGTGACTAGTTCCACTGTCATTTGTGAATTTCATTTTATAATTAGTGAAATCAAAGTTTCTTCTGGTTATGGAAAGAAGTCTTTGTTACCTGGTACGGTTCCAACCATTTTTAAATTCAAAACGAGAGTGGTCAAGACACGCAAAGCCCCGCTCGATCGCAGAAATTTGCAAAGTTGGCCCATTTCCAGTGAGTCATCAGATGACGAACAAGGCACTACACCTGAAGCAATTGAGGTGGGATTTCGGAGGCTGACAATGTTCCTGGCTGTTCAACGTGTGCCGATTACAGAAAAGAGATTGAAAATTTAAGAAAAGAGAAACGTTTATTGGAAGAAGAGCTACATGACTTACAAAGGGATAATATTTATGTTAAAGAAGAATTAGAGTCATTCAAGAAGAATTATATTTACAACTTCAGGAATATTTCCAGCTGTCCTGAACTATTTTTAAAAGCTACTGGCCTTGAAGTACAAGGATTTCATAATTTATTTACTTTTTTAAAACCTGGAGAAAACTGCAATAACATCAAATTTTATGAAACAGCAAAACAAGCAACAACTGACGGCAACCCAGCAAGTGATTCATTATCAGGAAAGAAGCGTGGTCCAAAACCCAAAACTGAACCATTGGATCAACTATTCATGTGTCTGACTTGGCTCAAGAATGGTTTCACATTGTCCCATATGTCTTGGTTGTTCCAGTTGCCAAATTCTACTGTTTCACGGTATCTCATATCTTGGATAAACTTTCTTTATTTCTCTCTTGGCAGTATTCCTATTTGGCCATCAAAAGAACAGATCCAAAAATCAATGCCTGAAACTTTCAGAAAGACATACCCATCAACACGGTGTATAATAGACTGCACTGAGCTATTTTGTCAAAGACCATCATCTCTCAGTAATCAAAGCAGTCTGTATTCTTCATACAAGCATCATGTAACATACAAGGCATTAATTGGCATTGCTCCTTCTGGGGCTATCACATTTGTTGGTCAACTCTTTGATGGCTCCATTTCTGACAGGGAAATTGTTCAGCGAAGTGGAATTCTTAATAGTGCTCTTTGGGATGAAGGTGACAGTCTTATGGCAGACAGAGGTTTCACTATAGCTGATGATTTGAAACCTGTCAAGGTGAACTTAAATATCCCTGCTTTTCTTGGAGGAAGAGACCAACTCTCAAAAGAAGAAGTCATTGAAAGTCAGACTATTGCATCTGTTCGCATTCATGTGGAGAGAGCAATACAGCGTGTGAAAAATTCAGGCTTATCAGAAATGAGATACCCTTGTTTTACATGGCTCAGTAAATCAAATTTGGACAGTCTGCTGTCTACTGTGTAACTTTATGCCTCCATTAATACAAACAGACACACAAAATTAGGATTTTTATTTCAAGCTATGAAATGAACAGCACAAGTCAAACACATATGCAGTGTTGCTCTCCAACTTACTAATATAAAATAATATATAATATAACATTACACAATTTGTTACCTTTAAATTCTACCTGATTCTAGTTAATTATTACCTTTGGCAGCAAGTATTTTTTATAAAAATTGTTAAGCTTTTGAATAAGATTTATGAAATATACATTATTGAAAGGGGTTCTTGTAATAATTAAGCCTTTGAATGTATACACAATGAAATCACAAAAGGGAGCACCAGATAACCCCATTGCCATTTGGATCTGTGAATAGTAACCATTTAGATGATCTTTTTTGAGCTCTGGTTTACCATCTACCAAAGAAACATAAAATTTATCATCATTGATCAATTCATCTGGGGAGCTGTTCTTCCTCGATTTTGGACATTTAATTTCTAAAGCCCAGTTGCATCTTCTGTTTTGTCAGTGACAAGGCCATCCGGACTAGCAGCCAGCCAGAAGAAATTGGGTTGTATGACAATACCTGTTTCACGAACAGATGCATCATGCTTAAGGTTGTACTTGAGGTATTCCTCATACTGCTTTCTGGCAACAGGTTCATACGTTCTGCCATGTTTGAAGGCATCCTTTGTTACTTTGGAAGCTCACTTTCTAACTTTGGATTTAAGATCTGATTTGCAAGTGATTGAAAGTTTCGCTTGCGAATCAAGACTTTGTGGGCATTGCTTGATGTTATGCGTTGTTTGCGAATATCATGCCATTTTACACACCTACTTTGCAAAATAGTTTCTTTCTCAATTTGAAAGGAATCTGCTTCAGAAACTCTAATTGTTTCAAAATATTCCACCTTTTTTCAAGTAGACCCCATTCAGTTGGGACAGCTACATGATCTTGTGGGATAAAACTTAAGGGTAAAGAAGTAAATTGATGAGTTGTATAATTACAGTTGTCTATTGCAGATATATTTGTTAAAACATTTATGTTTGATGATCCTAAAGGTGATAACTGATGGGACAAGGTTGATCCAACAGGAAACTCTCCAAACTTTGTACTTGTTGTTTCAGTGAGGGACATGTCTATACAATGGGCAAAGCCTATTCTTTCATCATCTTCTTGAAGTTTAGCTTGCAGCTCCAAAGTTCTAATTTTTATATCAGACCTGCTCTCGTTCATTCTTGCGTCATATAGTGTGCATGATATGCCTCTCTTATCCCCAAGCTTCTTAACCGTCCTTGCCATGGCTGGCTTCTTGGAGAGGCCACTTTGCCCAGGAATTCCCCACTGTCTACTCTTGCTAGTAAAAGCAACCTCTTCTGGAACATTTTCAAACTCATTCAGGGAATAATCAGCCAATTCAAATAGTAAGGCCATGACGTGGTTGCAATACCCGATCTTTCCGGCAGGACAAGAACACTTCGCAAAAACAACGAGGGCAGTTTCTCGGTTCAGTGAAACTTCAACTTCACGAATTTCTTTCTTCATGCTAGCCTTACATTTCGCCTTTACATTAAAACAATTATCAGCGATACGAGTGAAAACGTTATCAGCAGACAGATACCTTTCTTCCTTGAATTTTCTGCCACGGTCAAGAGTTTTGTTGATGGCGTTCCTTTTACCACTCGATTGACGATGAATTTCAATCTCTTTGATAGAAAAAAGCGGCATTTCCTTTAAACTCTTTCCCCAAGAAGTCTCCTCGCCATTTTTTGATGAAGCTACTACGGTTTCTTCGTTATTTTCAGAAGGAATAGAGATCACAGAACTATTACCGGCATCCATTTTTTACGTAGCAAAATTTTTTTATCAAGCTTGGCCTCGCTTTCAGATTGATGGAAAACGAGTCAATTTTAATTCGGGAAAGGCGTATACACCAGGCAACGGTCTCTCTAACATGATCCATGTCGAAAATGGAGAACGTGGGTTGCTGCCTGGATGCCTGCGAAACTAAATAGCAAATAGTAAATGCACCGCAGTGGAAGGTATTTGAACCTTGCCCTGGGAAATCTTTCTTTCATTCTGAAAAAGTGACTGCATATTCATACCCATATTTTCTCAAAGCTGCCAACAACAAACATATCTCATGATGGCGACTGACTGCTAAAGAGTCCAGGACAGTGAAAGTACCAGAACCAACATTAATGGAGGCAACCCACCAATGGTTTCCTTGACACACAGGGAAGAGAATCAATTTTTTTCCTTGACAGATTATTTTAGAACGCTGCTTTGCAAAGCTGCGATCAGTTGGCTTAAGAAGCCTTACTGTCAAAACAGGATCAACTGCAAAAACATCATCGTAATTGATGTTAATAGCTTGACAAAGAGCAGCTATTAAACTGTCATTTATATGATTTGTGCCGTTAAGAGTTCTGATATCACCAGCTGTAACATGTTTAAACACATTTGATATCTCTTGCAGGTTATCAACTTGTGAATCAGGCTTGGTGATATCATATACAGTATACGAATTCTTAGGTTCAGATTGAGATTCCAGGTCATCAATCAAGGTAATATATTTTGGAGTAAATTTATATATTCCAAGCATGCTGTTATATACAAGCTGCCAAAGATAAATTAAAGCATCAGATCCTTCGTACAATAGCGGCCCGTTTAGGCTATCTAATAGGATCAAATGTTTCTCCAGAAAAAGAAGAGAAATAAAATGGTCTGAGGCATTGTTCATCAAAACTCTATCACCAGGATTAATGCCAAGTGATTTTAATAGAGAGCTGAACATGACTGCTGGCTCACTCGAAACGTGATCAGGGTTTGCATGCTTAAAGAAAGAATGCAGTTCATTGCTTAACGACGAGTAATCGTAACCAGCATTAATGGCAGCATTCAGCAATACATCGATGTTGTAATCACCAGTATCTGACCGACATTTTTCAAGCTCGTTGGTAAGGTCCTGGTGTAGAGCCTGCTCAAGCCATATCGTATTAGCTATGGCGTTAACTGATTCAGGCTTGAAGTCTGCAGATTGCGGAAGTGTATTGTTTAGGGCACATAACCCACACAAGTTAGTGCTACCTTGCATTTGCATATTCAAATTCATCCCGTTCGAGGAGAATTTTAATGAAGAAAGGTTTCTTTGGATGTCAGGTTGAGGTGCATTGAAAGCCATCTTTAGAAAATATTGCAAATTCCTCTGAAAAAGCTCCTGGAAGCTATTGCCTACCGCATTAACTTTCACATTGAAAGCTTCAAGCAGGTTTCTTGTTTTTTTCATCCAGATTGCCATTGGCAAGAAGCAGAGAGCATTTTCGTTTTACTTGTCTTATCAGTTGTTCACAAAATGTTTCACAAGATGTGCTTTTAACAGATGCAGTTGCTTTTTTTGTAGAAGCACCTGCAACCGTTTTTTTAGGTTTCCTGCAAGTCTGCCAATCTTCAGACATTTTGCTCTTTTTTTTGGAAGTCGCATCAGCTTTTAAAGATTTAGAGCGCTTTTTTTACTTCGAATTTGAGGCATTTGCTCCTTTAGTTTTTGAGGAGGGAAGCTTGCCCCCACATTGTTCAAGAAAGTTACGAGCATGTTGGAGGCAGCATGTATGGTTATAGAACGAAGACATGTCTTGAAAGCAATCAAGGCACTGATGAGATTCATCTAGGCCTAGGAAAGCAAGAAGTTTGTCTGATAACCATACCTTTCTTCTGCGTTCCCAAGCAACTGTGCCATACAAAAGAAAAGGGAACCCGCTTTTTTTTAATTTGAGCATGCTCTTTGCAAAGAAAGCATGCATTTCACGTTGTTTTTTTTATCTTTGCCACTGTAGAGCTCAGCCAATACTCCGCAATCAAGAACATCAAAATAGTGCATAAAGACACTATTTGCTCTGGGCAAAGAAAGATCTTTTCTGGGTCGTTTCTCCTTTGCCTGATACACTTTTCATCTGACTTGGATTGCGAAGTCAGATACAGCATCAAGGAGAACCTTCTTATCCTTCACAGAAGAAGGCTTGTCAGATGACTTTGAAGAAGGAAGTGGTGCACTAGATTCATTTTTTCGAAATAAAACCATTTCCCCTTCGAAAACATTTTTTTGATAGAACTCTTCTCCATCTGGCATTTTCAGTTTGTACATGCCACCAGAAAGAGCCTCTGCCACTTCGGCAATAACATTAACTGGAGCAAAAGGGTCACGACTTGCAGTCATTGCCTTTGAACCTTTCAGTTCTGGATTTCTGTCCAGCACTGAATCACCGACTGAAAATTTGTCTCCAGGACAATTTTTCATTACTCGTTCAATGTTGCGATGAATTGTGCATTCAGTTGATTGCAATGCACGAAGCTTGCGTAAAAATGTTTCTTTAGAATTGCTGAAGAGAGAGTTTAAAAATTTGACAGTGCTAAACTCCTCCTCAGCATCACTTTCATATTCCGCAGACCCTTCTTCAAGAAGATTTAGATTCTCAGAGGGTTCATCAAAATTTCCAAAGAAAGACTTGGAAACAGAAGATCCAAGGCAGGACTGCATCACTTCATTATACGAGTAAGAGAAATCGTCTCTGTTGCTTTCAGTGTCAGCATGATGGAGTCAGAAGAACACTCGTCACTGTCAGAAGAAGATTCCAACAGAGACAAACAATCAAAGGATTCATCATCGGGTACAATAGTGTATCCAATCGAGCTAATTTCTCGATTCCTATATACCCGAAAAGGTATGTCATCAATTGTTGAATGGTATGACTTGTTAATTTTGTTGGCAATGCCGGGTAACAGAAGTGGCCACACTTTTCCTTGCTCCTCTGTTCGGAAGCTTTGTAATAATTTTCTCAAGTATGCCTTGACTATTTTATTTAAGTTTTCTACCTGCCCTTGGTGTTGGGGTGTGTATGGTCTTCCACGAACGATGCGAAAGCCATATTCAGAACTAAGCTGTGTAGTAAGATAGTTTACAAATTCTTCGCCATTATCTGACTGAAGAACTTCAGGAGGGCCTTCAACGTCAAAAAGAAATCTTACAACATTGTAAACAGATGGTGCAGTCTTCCGTTTCAATGGAAAGAGCCAGCAGAATTTGCTGAAGCAACACTTTATGCTTAGAATGTAGCGAAATCCCCAAGCGTTATCTTTCATGAAAGATCGTTTCTTTTGTGGTGGCAAATCGATCAAATCGTATTGAAGTCTTTCGTGTGGACGAAATGATCTTATTGGCTTTGGAGGATGGGTTTGGGTCACAGGCAAAGTAGTATTCACCCTACAAGATTGGCAGTTTTTAAGGAATGTTTTTATTTTCTTAAAAACACCCTTAAAAAAGAACTTTGCATTAAATGCCTTGCTTACGGCATTGACTCCACCAGGGACACACGTCCTGACACCATTGACCATAGAATAATGGATGTCTTCCAAAACAGCTTGAAGGTCATCTTCACAAACAAGCTCTTTTGACTCAAGAATACATTTCTGTGTTTTGCTGTAAGAACTGTGCACAACTGTGCACAAATGACACCATTGACCATAGAATAATGGATGTCTTCCAAAACAGCTTGAAGTCATCTTCACAAACAAGCTCTTTTGACACCATTGACCATAGAATAATGGATGTCTTCCAAAACAGCTTGAAGGTCATCTTCACAAACAAGCTCTTTTGACTCAAGAATACATTTCTGTGTTTTGCTGTAAGAACTGTGCACAATTACTGGAAGATCGCAGTATTTGCTTACAACTAAATCACCAAGCACATCGTATTTTAGGCTATAAATTGGTTTTCTAGAATTTCTGCCAAACCACAAATTTCTACTGTTCTTAGAAATGAAGGACAACATTGCCTGCATTTGCTTTTTAGAAAAACATTTAGAGGCAGCAGCCACAGCATATTGCTTATGCTGGAAAGAGGACAAGAGCAAAAACTTCAAAAGCATGATGTGAAGAGGCTTTGTCATTGGAACAGCAAAGGAGAGAGGAACTGTTGGATCATAAGGAATATTGAGAACAAAATCAATCAATGTATGATTTCTTTGTGGTGGGGTCAAAGTAGTGTTGGGGATGGTTGAGGGAGATGGAAGGGTTTCAGATTGAGAATCAGGCTCACTTCTCTGAATTTGAGACTCACCTAAAAAGAAAAATAATTTATTACAGATGAAAACCAACACACCTCTTTAAATAAGCTGATAAGATATATGGACAGTCTAATAAATCCTAACTGTTAAATAAGATGAAAGGATTCAAAGAACATTGCATCGCCTTGCTCAAAAACCTGGTTCGTTGGCGGCTCCCAGCCTTATGCTGCCAAATGCAGTACTCAATTCAACACACCATCTTCATCATGCCCAAAATATTTTGGAATAGGTCCACAAATTTCAAGTTTATAATTTGCTTAACAATAGCATCCTGGAGAGAGTTTGGGTGTTTATAATGTATATCCGAGCAATAACATACATCTTAAGCATGAAAAATGTCCACCCATGTCCCTGCAAAATTTTCATTGAAAAAACATGATTGAATACTAACAATTGTCTGGACTTACAAGGACCATCTGTGGTAGAATCACAATACCCCCAGCGAGAGATGCAAATTCCTTATCTTGAATTTTTAGCTTATTTAAACTCATCTCTTTAATTTTCCTTTCAAGCTTGTAAGCATATCATGACATGTTTTATAATCTGGTGTATCAATTTCAATAAAATTAACTGATATTTGTGTCTAAACTACTGAAAATGAAACAACGAAAAACACCTAACATCAAACAAGAATGTCCTGTCCAGTCAAAACCTCAAGCATGCTGTAATGCCAGATGGGAAAGAATATAGATTGATAAATTTCAGTCCTTTATGTGTAATAAAACTTGGAGATAGCAAAACAGGACCAGCTTTGAATTGCTTGCTGTAGCCTAAGCTGAATTTCTCTTGCACTAGCCCAAATCTTTTTTGAAAACAATGAAAAGCATCACTATTGTCCTGGTAACAAAATGGGCCCATTGTTTTTTGACATGAAAACAGCTATTTGGTGTATTATTTGGCCTCAGCATTGCCTTGGTTTAACTGAGGTAAAAGACCAGAAGGCCTTTGGACACAGGTAGTGAATAAAAGGTTGTTTTGTTAACCCTGGATTAAGTTCAGACTTGCCAATAATTCAAAATTGACCTTTGCTGTGAAGGTCCCAAACCAGGTCTCTCTGTATGTTGTATTGCAAATCAGAAACATTTTTGCTTTTCATGGAGTAGTTCAAAAAGTGTGTTTTGCTACTGTTTCATTAGTTGTTTGCTGAAGCTGACAAATTTGTATTATGAAATGATTTAGATACTTCCTTTGTACTGAAATATAACATTTTCCAGGGACTGATTGTAAGTTTATATTTTTTTTTGGAGATTCTTTGAAAACAACATTACTTGAACCACAGCTGTAAATTAGAGTGCTCAAATAAGACACAAAAATAGTAAAAAATTTCATAAGAAAAAACTGTTATTACTGTTATTCCATAAGAAAAAATTTTCTACATTTTTATGATAGGCAATATATTATTTCTTATTAGATGTTTCTTAAAAAAATTCTTATGAAAGGCTTCCTTAGGAGTTTGTGCAAAAGAGGACTTCTACAAACGTAAAAAAGAGTAAATACCTTCAGGTGTCTCAGGATTGTCATTCAAAATTCTCTCCAGCATTTCAAGGAGTGGTTGATCTTCATCAGTGAGAATGTCCATATTTGAAAATCTAGTCATGAAATTAAATTGAATCAAAGCATCATATGCTTGCTTGACATAATAATATAATAACATCAAATCATCAAATTATGTTGTTGGCCTGTACTCAACTAATAAATCTCAACTAATTGACTTAGACAAGGTCTAATGTTCTGTTATTTAAAAATAACAAGTTAAAATGGAAAATTTTGAAAAGTAAAATATGAAAAATTGAATTTTTAACAGAGATAGTCCTGTTCGAGGTTTGCGTATCAGGTCAATATAAAACTCCAGGTGCCTCTAGAAGTATCAAGGCAGATGTTAGCCAGACTCAGAGTAATTGAAGAAAAAAGATGATAAGGCATGTCATTAAGCTGAGTTATATCATTAAGCTTTGGACAAATGTATTTCCATGTCATTGTTAGGGACCATCAACATTCGATTTTCGTATTTTCTAACGGCATTTGGCCATTAAGATCGAATTCAAAACATTTTCCTTAAGGTTAGTTGATTTTAATTTTCTTAACGGCCGAGGATAAAACCCCCTCCCCCCATAATGGCCAAAAGCCATTAAAAAAGTTGATGGCCCCTTACAATTTATATCTTTGTTTTGTGGCCTTATTCTTCAACTAACATGAAGTTAAAGTTTTTTCCTGTATTATATCAAGTTTGCACATAATCGAAATAGTTAAGGTGCTATGGCCCTTGTGGTGTAAAGTAGCATCACAGCAAGGCTCAAAATCTTGATAAGTTAACCTACTACTAAGATCCTATCAACTGGTGCAATACCATTTCAATTTCACCTTCACAAGTGCAACTAGAGGATTTTCAAGAAATGAAACCATACTATGATACTTATTAACTTAAATCTGATGTATAAGATAGATATTGTTAAGTATATTGTTAACTTATATCTATATATATATATAGGCTAGCTACTGCAGAGTATTTGTCAATGTCTTATAATTTACAAATAGAGATTGTGTAACTTCAAGGATGGCAAAAATATGCATAGTCTGAGAACATTTTAATTTCAACTACGGAGAAGAGAATTATGATTAGGACAGCATTCATAATTTTTGAATAGGTCTAGTACCTAGAGTCTTAATCTTCTCAAACCTAACCCAAGAAAGTAATTCTCAGTGATTTTTCCTTTACGGGATAACAATAAATGTAATATGCCAGTACTATATACGATGTACTTGATAGTATTGCGTCTCTGATACCTAATTGAATAACGTGTATTAAGGAAGCCACTCACAAACAAAAGCATCAGGTCTTAGGCCTAGGCCTACCAAAATCAAAGGCAGATACTCTTTCCAGCCATAAATACAGCTTTTACTGGCTTTCAATCGAGCATAATTGACTTTAAAACTATACTTGAACTTTGATATAACATTAACATGGGAATTTAATAAATATTGTTCATTTGGTAGCTTTCACAGCGATGAGTTTCCGCGTGCAATCACTCGTGAGAGTTAAAGTTTAATTTGCCAAATTTCCCGTCCTTCAGCTTTTTCATTGTTCTTTCCCTTGAGACCCCCGTGATTACAGATGCTAGGAAAATGACGTTTTGAGCAACGTCATATTTGTCTGAGATTTCATTGGTTGAAAGTGCTTGAGTCTTAAATTCTAAATTGAGTCTTAAAACAAACGTGAGTCTTAAGTTCTCTGAATACAACCATTACTGCTAAATATATAGAAAATAATGAAATGATTGCCAACTTAATGGAGGCTCTTGCAATGAAAATCAGCCAGAAAATTAATGAAAAATTTGAAAATTTTGCTGCTCGATTGGAAAAGATAGAAAGATCACAAGAAGACGTGGAACTAAAAGATCTCAAAATTAACGAGCATTTGACAAAAGAAGCGATGGCTGCAACAAGTTCACCTCAAGATTCAAAGAGCAATATTAAAGACCTGGAAAGGAAGTTATTGGAGAAGAGCAGAAGATTGATGATCTGGACTAATATCATGCTAGCGAATCTATAATCACTACTGTGGTGGATAATCACTACTGTGGTGGATAATCACTACTGTGGTGGTACTATTTGCATACTATGGTTTGCAGTTTTGGCGTACTGTGGTGGATAATCACTACTTGTGGTGGGTTATTATGCTTGTGGTGGTGGCAGCTTTGGCATACTGTGGTGGATAATCACTACTTGTGGTGGTTTACTATGCTTGCAATGGTGGCAGTTTTGGCCTACTGTGGTGGATAATAACTACTTGTGGTGGGTTACTATGCTTGCGGTGGTGGCAGTTTTGGCGTACTGTGGTGGATAATCACTACTTGTGGTGGTTATTATGCTTAATTTTCGCAAAATAAATAAATTTCCCAAATTCTTAAAGAAATGTACATTTATTGATAAAAACGAGGATTAAACAGCCTCAGATACTGTGTCATGAAGCCATTTTCGAGATTCCTCAAGCAAATAATCCTATTATTAGAAGATTTCGACAAAATATTTCGCAAATTACGAATTAGTAATTTTTGAAATTTTTCTAGAATGGATGCAGAAGCAGAGACAGGCAGAGCAAGGACACTGACAACTTGTTACGCAATGTTAAATGATGCGAAATGAAATGAACATTAAATTGAATTTTTGAAATGTTGAACACCAGAATACATAAGGAGATCCGGAATATAGTGAATCAAGTGTCGCTTAAGCCTAGGCCAATAGTGTCAAAAAAGGGTCTTTCCAGTCTTTTGATGCTAGATTTAAAACCTTACGCACATGGGCTTTGCGTTGATCTGTCGTCATTTCTGTCCACTAAGTTGGAGTTACTGCAAACGACTGCATTGTTTGGCAAAGCCTGTATTCCCCCATACCTTGAATGCCTCTTGTCAGCTCTGTGAGCTGTTGATTGAACACTCTCTCTTTTACCTTTTCCAAAAAAGTAATGACATCGAGTGTGTCATGGTTCAGTTCTTCTTTAATGCCTCTTTGCCGACTCTTTTTGAATTTGTCAAAATTAGCCAGAAATTGTTCCTCGTCAGCTGAATCTACTAGACCTTCCTTGTGCATTCCATTGTGCTCTGTTCCAAGCAGCTCCTTCACTATCTTCTTCACTTCACTGTTCTTACAACCGAGTTGTAGTAGAATTCTTTTCATGTCAGTCTCGACATGTTCAAGGCATCGTAAATGAATATTTGATCCACTGGGATTCACACCAGATATCGGAAAATTGACTTCAAAAGCACGTTCCAGAGCAACTTCACCATCCGTTCCAAACACAAGATTTTTTGTGATACGCTTAAAGTTTTCGCTCATCATTTTATAATCATTTTTTTCGTGGAGCTTATCAACAGAGCGGCCACTATTCCAGCGTGGGAATGGCTATTATCATATTTTACAAAAATAGGATGTTTTAATGTTGCCATTGTTACTTAGAAGGGTCCACATTTGTAGGTCATGTCCAGCCCCAACTGTGCCAGAGGTTTATGTGAAAAGCCGTATGTTTTTACCCATTTTGCGTGATTGTCAGTGGTAGCAAAAACTGTTGGCGAAACCTGCTGAATCCTGTTTTTAGTAACAGCGCGAAAAGCCAGATCTTCAACGAATTCTTGGCTGCTTAGCATTGACTACAGCTGTGTAAAATCAGGAACTTTGCTACGACCTGTGTTTCTTGCTTTTGGTCTTTCAATATTTTTAATGGCATTATAAACCTGTCTTCTGTCTCTGGGTACAGCTGAAACTGACTCCATTTCAAACACACCCCCAGCATCTTTTATTATCTTGCTAATAATCTGCTTGGGCCTTGTAGATGGAGCTTGCTCTTTTATGTTCCGCAGAACAGATGTGGGAATGTAGGGTTCATCAGTCCTTAAATAACCTGGGCTTTTTGAAATTTTTGTCCAATGCTTTGTTTTGTGATTTCTCCTTCTACTTTGTATTGAACCATAGCATATCATACCAGCGTTCCGTCTTCTGCAAAGAATCTAGAAATCACCCAGTTCAGCTGTATCTTCCTGTCTAAACTCCAGCTTTGACTGTATTAGTGTCTGATGATGAACTTATTTTCCTTATCAGTCAAAAAATTACTTTATCAAAAAATTGTTACGTCTTTCTTGAAGACTCTGTTTTCTGCTCTAGCACTTCGCTGGCAAAACAAGGGTTTTTACATTTTGTAGATCGTAAAAGTAAATTTGTGCTCCCTAGCCTGGATTTGAACAACAGACCTTGAGCTCGAATGGCCCAAGTGCTACCATGTGCAAACCAGCACACTACGCTTCTCGTTTTGTACATGAAATGTGAATCAAGTGCAGAGAAAACAAAAGCTGTGATAATTGTGATCAATACACAACAATAAAGTTTTCCTGCTGCCGAATGACCTATCAACAACCTATCATCACTTTTTGAAAGCGATCTTATTGGGTTGAGATAATCTCTAAATGAAAAAGTTATATTATTTAAGATCCTGCAGCATATTGACCTTCCTAATCACAGTTAGAATCTTAGTTAGAATCTATTAAGATATGGAAGAATAAGGCATAATTCTTACTGATGATACGACGAGGATGGATTATGTCTTTTTCTTTCACTTCTCACAGGACTGATTGAATCTCTAAATGAAAGAGGTATATCATTTAAAACCCTGCAGCATATTAACCTTCCTAATCACAGAGACATTAGTTAGAATCTATTAAGATATGGAAGAATAAGGCATAATTCTTACTGATGATACGAGGAGGATGGATTATGTCCTTTTCTTTCACTTCTCACAGGACTGATTGAATCTCTGAATGAAAGAGGTATATTTTTTAAGATAGTAAAGTATAATAAACTTTTCATGAAAAATATATGCAACTTTAATATGTGTGAGTGCACAAATATAAAATAATCAAGACACAGCCCTGAAATACCTTTCTAGTACTACGGTAGCCTTTTTATCCTGCTTTACATCTTTGTCAGTTGTTGATATCTAAATATAAAGTATAAACATAAGATAAAGGGCATATTCATTTTCATTTGAGTATTTTGGAGGCTAGAATAAATACGTAATACTTACAGTATCATTGTCCAATGCCAAATCAATTACATCAATATTTTCTTGATGATAATATTGTGTTTCAGCTTCCCTGTCTTCTAGTCTAGCTTCGATGACCGTGAAAGATTTATTTTTTTTCAACAGAGCCAGAGACTGACCAACTTCAAACCGAACACCACTTCACACCTCTTCCACTTGCAGATAGCTTGACAGGTCTGGTCGCTATACACCTTTTCAACCAAGAGCCTCGTTTTCAAAATTTACGAAAATTCGTTGGTACGAAAATTTTGACCCCAGATTCAGATTGAGCACCTTCATTTTAGTGTTGAGGGAAATTTTTACGCCCCTAGTCCTTACGATGTTGATTTTATAGTGATGAAAAGTTTAAAAAATTTATAAAGGATTTGACCGTGAAAAATCGCTCGGGGTGAAATTTTACACCCTCAGTCATTTTTCACGGTCAAATCCCTTATAAATTTTCAAACTTTTTCTCGCTATAAAATCATCATTGTAAGGACTAGAGGCGTTAAAATTTGCCTCAACACCAAAGCGAAGGTGCTGAATTGGAATCCGAAGTCGAAATGTTTCTGTGAGGCAATTTTCAAATTTTTTGAAAACGAGGCCCTTAGTTGAAAAGGTGTATTATCTTCATATACACAGACTTGACCATTTTGATTACCTTGACATTCCTCAACAACAGGATGGGTATCAACGAGAAACAGGCAATTTCTTATTGAGCCAATAGTAATTGAGTATGGCTCACACGTATATATTGAAAGGAATGTCTCGTTTGCACTACTAACCTCGCACAACTTATGCAAGAGATAAGTGCGACCATTTTTGGAGAAATAGCCATCCAGATATGGGAGCTCTTCAGTTATTTCGTAGGTCCAAATGTGGTTATGTCCGTTCATTAACATATACGCTGTTATGACTTCATAAATCTTTTCCCAATCACGATGTTCATTTATTGCCAAAGGATAGCTATTCACGATATTGGTAGAAATGATGCAAATTTCTCTGCAAGAGATGCTGCATCGTTGTCATCTGGTATGTTTCTGACGAGAATGTCAAAGATCTTTAAAGTGGAAATGACACCAAAATTTTTATGAATCAGTTTTATTAATTAAGTAGTGCCTATTACCGTGTTTTTTGAATTTTTTGCATCCGATGTGTAGTTTTCAAGATATTGCAATTTAAAGTTAGGATTTTTCGCGCAAAAAGTGTCCCAAGGCGAACGCAGTCAGACCGCTCGCTACAAGACCTCTGTGACGTAAAGTGTTGGACACAATTTCAGGAGAACAACTTTGCGGAAGACAAAATCTTGCAGTAAGGCCTAGGGAAGGACAAATTGAAATCTAGAAATCTGCAATTTAGGTTTATTTCGACTTGGCTTTGCGTGAGTGTTTTGCATGGCGTGATATCATTAACTTTTTTGTCATAAAAGTTAATCAAAAGAGCAAATGAGGTGCAGTAATCCGCTTTGTGACATACAGGAAAGGAGATAAAAGAGCAAGGTGATAATTGCGCTTTTTATGATTGTGTCCTTTCTTTCTAGTTTGCACATTATCTTTGTAAGATAAATGGATTGTTTGATTGTTACGAAATTAAATGTATTTATAGCACAACAAGTGAGTGATACTTTATAGTTCCATGTTATTTCAACGAGGCAGTTGTTAGAGTACCACTTGCTTGTTGCCTGTCGAGAATCTCTTAAAAGTCATTAAGTGTAGGGAAAACGTTTTTTTACAGACTTCGTGGATAAGAGAAGTACAGTTATAGTGTTTAAAAATTAATTCGTATAATTATTTATAAAAATGGCAAGTAACAGTGGTGTTCGGAGGGGAGGACAGTACTGTGTTGCGGGTCTTCCACATGGCCGGTCATGCAGCAACTCTAGTCGAGTTCCAGGAATATCAATGCATCGTTTTCTGAAGAACCAGGAAGTTAGAAGAAAGTGGACAAAGTTTGTTTTGAGACACAGAATCAATTTTGATCCTGAAGCTTATAAGGCAGATCCATTTCTGTGCTCAGGGCATTTTGAGAGCACATGTTACACTAGAGGATTGAACAACTGAATATTGTTTGAGAATGAAACAATATAATGATGCTATATTATTGCTTTTTGAAATTATTCATTTCATTTACTTCTAGCAAACTTGCAATGCTGACTCTGACTTTAAGGAAGGATAATTATTACTCATTGCATTTATATTTCCTAAGCAGCTAATTTGCACATTTTCCCTGACTTTTTAGCTGCAATAACTGCATTGTATATAAATGAAGAATTACTACTTTGAAGAGGAAAATAAATCGCATGAAGAAAAAGCTTACCACTATGAAAGAGGAGATTATTATTCTTAAAGATGTAAGTTGTATTATGAAATAAGAATTTATTTGTAACTCGTCCAACATTTGACATCACCTGTTATGTTATATGATTTTCTGAAAATTGAAAAAAATTTCTATCTTTCTTCAAGCCCAAGAAACATCAGGAAGTGGAGAATACCCAACCCGTTGATATGAATTTTATTGATTCAATTGAAGATACTGTTGGCGATGACTATGACTATGCTGCTTATGACATTGCTGATGCTGATGATGATGATGATGATGACTGTGATAGTTATATTTCAAATGAAGATAATCCTAGGGAGGAGACGTCCACAGATGACGACGATAATGAATATGCATTCCATCAAAGCAAAAATATCTTGAGGTAAGCAACCTTTCTTTGTACTCACATGCTTACTCTGAATAGATACCATGTACATTTTAAACCAGCTCGTGAAAAAATTGGTGACACATGTGATAAGAATAGCCTTAAATCAAGGCAATTAAGCATTCCAAGGAAAAATTTTGTGTTTGACAGCCCAAGTCCCTGATCTCTTCAATCAAATGCCCTAGGTCAACTGCCCTGGCAACTTCCTCAGTTTTTGTTCCTTCTACCAGTCTTTCTAAACAGCAGCTGTTTTCCTGCTGTACACATATTCCGGAAAGAGGTTTGATTGTTATCAATTGTTCATTTTTTTCAGGATTGAGAGATCAACATCTCCACAGAAAGAACCAAAGTTTGTGGTGTTTTATTCGATGCTTATTAAATTGTTTTCTCTGTTCTGCTTTGTATGCAAGAGTGGTGTCCCTGTGGTGAAAATTGTGAAAAATTGCAGCATGGTCACTGTTGTTCAAAACTGTCAAAACCGTGGAAAAGATTCTTTCAAATGGCAGTCACAGCCCTTTGTTCTTGGAAGATATCCAGCAGGAAATGTGTTGCTGAGCTTCGCAAGTCTAGCTGCTGGTGCCTCAATTAGTAAAATCCTTCTTGTGTTCAAGCATATGAATTTGGTCACTCACGATGTCCGAACATTCTTTCGTCACCAGAAAATGTTTGTTGTTCCAGCCATTCTACGCCATTTGGAAATCTATAGATCAGATTTGATTTCTGCTGCTAATAATGAAGATAAAATTGTCATTTGTGGTGATGGAAGATTTGATTCCATGGGGCATTCCGCAAAATATGGAACTTACTCCATTTTTGCAGTAACACGTCTAAGATCATCCACTTTGAATTGGTGCAGGTGCGATGAAGTACTTACATACATACCTTCTTACATCAACTTTAAAACTGCAAAATGTAATTATAGCTTAGAATTGTTATTTTTCTATTCTAGTCTAATGAAACTTGCAGTAGTTCTGGAATGGAATTGGAAGGTGTAAAAAGATGCTTCAGATATCTTCAAGATAAGCTCCACATTAAAACTTTCATTTCTGATCGTCACAGAGGAGTTGCAAAATGGTTGGGTGAAGATCCTGAAACATCCGTTAATCACTTTTATGATATACGGCATGTGGCACGCACTGTAGTAAAAAAGTTGGAAAAAGCAGGGAAAAAAACATCGTGAAAATATCAGAGAGTGGATAACAGCTATTCGTAACCATATTTACTGGTATGCTACATCCACACAAGAAGGATTCGGAGAGCTGATAGTTACCAAATGGAAGTCATTTATGAATCACATCCAGGACACTCATGAAAACCATGAAGACAATAGCTTTCCAAAATGTGCACATGGTCGTTTAGAGCAAAAGATGTGTTGGAACGGTAATTTTTTCTGTTTGCTATCAAAACTACAACATACATTTCAAAAACAACAACAAAATTTTTGTTAACAAATAATTTAAATTTTGTTACTTAATTAGGAACAGTGGCCTATGACAAAATAAAATCAATTTGTTTGGATACATCATTGGTAGGGGATATGGCCAAACTTTCTTCTGTGGCACAAACGAGCTGCCTAGAAGGTTACCATGCAACATTGAATTATTGGCACCCCAAGATGATACATTTTCCCTGGATGGGAACCTTTTGTTGGTATGTGCTCTTGCTTTGTTCTAGTATATATATCAGAATTTTTTAAAGATGTTAATTACTTATTGAATGTCTTTATATTTAACATTTTAGAACTATTCTGGCTGTATCTCATTTTAACGAGAATTTAGGAAGGGAGGCGAAAAGGAAAAAGGATGGCTGAATCTACTTCAAAGTTTCTTTTCCCAAGTATAAACTAGGAGATGAAGTTGTTAGAACTGTACCTGTAGCACCAACATACAGTAAGAAAAAGAAAGTTATATTGTCTCAGTTCTAGTCTTTTTGCATTATTATCTCAGTTCTAGTATTTTTGCATTCTGAAGACAAACATCAACTATGCTCTCTTTTATTACATGTCCTTTTTATGTTTGAAGAATTCAAACATTATGCAGGGGTTTTCGGCAAACCTGAAGAAATAGACCTAGATAGATAGATAGATAGATAGATAGATAGACAGATAGATACCTAGATACCTAGGAATCAGGAATGTTGTAACAATAAGATCGGAATTTCTATTCTCTATGTAGGAATTTCTATTCTCTATGTGCACAATGAAAACAATCGCTTCATTGAACCACTGAGTTCCCTATTGTTCTGCCTCTGTACTCAGCCTCATAAACGAATTTAATAAATGACTCCCGCCCTGCTGTACCTAGAAACGCGTTTCTTTTTTTGAACGAAGCCTTTTCTGCCCAAAAAGTGCAAGCCGTATTATTCTACATGTTTTTGGTCCTCCAATGTGGTCAAAATTTCGATTTGCTCTTGATTTTGAAGTGTTTGGTTTCATTGCGGACATATATTTTTAGTTGAACTCAACCAATTGTGTTCCTTTGTTCTACCAAAGTTGTTTACCACTGAATTACAAGCCACTTGCGTAAAAGCAATTTGTCTATGTATCTCTAAAAGCTGGAACACAGAATGAAGTCAGGAACGATCTGGAATGAGCGGGAAACAGTGGTTTTCGGCGGAACGTGCGGGAACGGAGGGGAATAAGTGCAAACACGCACAAGGAAACATGTAGATAAAGTGGGAATCAGTGGCAATTATTGCTAACAGGAGAAAACAAGGACGGTTAGGCAGCTAGGGAACAAATTCGGATCTGATAGAAATCAGATTTGTGTGCCGATGGGGTACAGCTGGATTTGGATTCAGTTAGAATCAGGTTAAAAATGCGAGAACAGGGCCGACATTTGTTGCAACTCTATTCTGTTCATTGCAATCTCCTAGGCGTGATCTCATTCTTAAAACATGGCTAATGGGTACCTTTAATCTTTCCTCTAATGCAGGTTATGTGCAAAAGATTCTTTCACTTATGTTCAAAATGACAAAGGATGAACTTAATGCACAGTTTGAATCATATGCAAGAAAGATCCCTCCAACTCTTACCTCTAAATTTGAGAACAGAAAAGAGAAGGCTGATGCAGTGGCAGCATTCAATAGGAGGAAAGAGAAAGAATCTGTTTTATATCCAAGTGGTTAGTAGTTTCGTTGACTTTTAAATTTATGGTTTCAGCATTGAAAAGAGGGTTGAAACTTATTAGTCACATTTTGTAATCCTTTACTTCAGGGACAGATCAAGTCATATTGCAATCAGCATTACAAAGCCAACAACAGGAATCAGCAAATTCAAAACAGAGGAAGGCTCCAAAATGTAAAAAGTGTAGCCAACCCACGAAAGGTCACCAAAAAGGGAAATGCTGATACCTTGAATTTTGAGACAATTTTAATAAATTCAAACTGTTTGAAAGTTTTTTCTAATCTTAATGTTTTTTAATCAGTTAGGTTCACAGTAGTGTCAGACACTTCGCAAATCATTAGCAGAAAAATTATGGAATGGGTACTAGTTCTGAAGAAATCATAGTTTCACTTATTGTTCTTGAATTAATCATGACTTGTATGTATTTGGAATTAATTGTAATTCCTTTGCACAGTGCCTGAAACTGCTGTGAAATGTTTTCTAAAGACTAATAAATTAGTTTAAATCTCTCACTTGATGTTACATAAGTAGAAGTATTAGATTCTTTGATCTGAGTCCAGGTAACCTGTGTGACCAGCAGAGGGAACCTCTGTCTTAGATTTTGATAAATGCAAGCTTGCAGTGGCCGTGTGTTGTCCCATCTAAGATAACCAAATATCCAGCGGACTAGCCATCTGTATGCAACTGATCGTAGATACCTTTTGAATGAAATTAGATGTCATGAAGAGGGGTTACAGAAAGATAACTGCAACTAATAGAAGTATTAATATCTCAACTCACTCATTCTGGCTAACTCCTGCACGCCTCCGGTATGTCCTACCCCTTTTAGTCTTAAACAGGGGTCCCACTTTTTCAACAACAAAAGGGTGCACCATGGCAACGTATGCATCATGTTGTATTATGCATTTGATCCTCTCTATGCTACCATCAAATGTGAGTTTACCAATGGCTTCATTTACTTCCCAGCAACAACAATACTCTCTCGCGATGACAAGGTTTTCTGTTGCACATTTTTCACAAGAACACCTGGGCATAAAGAATAAGATACTGTACAATAAACAATTGCTGTATAAAGATTGGGAGACATAATATAATTCAAGTATTATTTGTTAGCTTCAGAAGGTACAGTACAGTAAATAGTGCTCTTCAAAATCATTGAAGATGTATTACACCATCATCTTGAAAAAGTAATAACATTTTGACTGCAATTAAACAACCTCAGTAAACTTAACTTTGAACAATTATTTTAATAGTTTACTGTAGTTTAGTAGATATTTTGATTATATGTAGATTTGTAACATGTAAGGTGTCAAGTTGTAATACTTCAGTCTTTAGGCCTAAATGTTTTGTTTTTTGTAAACGCTCCAGATTCGATAAGTTCTGCTTCTTCCGGGACGTATAAAGTCAAATTTAATTAGTTTTTTTACTGAAAGTGGGCTCATTTGCCAAACTTACCAACAATCTAACAGAATTTCACCTTCGAATCTTCTCCTCAGGGTAGCTGGTGGAATCCCATCTTCATCTTCGGGTTGACCCCTTTCTCCATCTCCATCCTCCTCGGAAGACGAAGCGTCTGTTGATGAGGCCAAAGGCTCATCTTGATATTGAAGAAACTCTCCCCCATAGGCTCCAATAACATTATCTTCTTCTCCGGAATGTGCTATGCTACTAGAAGAGCTACTCTGGCTGCTTGACATTCTGATCTACCACCTTGCTTCTTTTCTTGTCCTTGTTTTTGTTTGCTTGCGCTTCGCGTTTCCAGGATCATGTCCAACACTTTACCTCACTCGCCCCAGACTCCGTGGACACTTTTTGGAGCAAAAATTCAAACTTTAACTCTTGCATGCTAAAAATGCGTACACTATTCGCAAATGTTGACTTGATTTTCGTATTGAGCACAAAAAACTACCTCTATAACAGCAATAAAAATTTTTGTGTCATTTCCACTTTAAGCACAGAAATACACAGCAGTTTGTTCCATCAGCACAAATCATACCAATATAATCCTGTTGGTATTCAGTTCTCGACATTGAAGCTTTTATTCTTTCAGCAGATTTAAGATTTGCTCTCTCTAAAGCACTGCTTTGACTAACAGGCATGTTCTTTACAACACATTCTACTCGTACAAGTTCTTTTTTGCAGAAATCTCATACCGGGTAGATGCTTCTGACTCTGTCTTCACTGTTGAAGGAAACACACATGTTGTATATTTGTAAAGGAGTGTTACAATACAGTGCTTGGAGTTTGCCATAACTTCCTGATGACTCCGGATATTTCTCCACCTGCTGTAGTTTAATCAGCATATCTTTTGGGTCTATCATTGGGTTTGATTTACGCTCACGCTCAACTTCCAATCTATATGGAAATTTTGAATCTGGATTGACTAGTACAAACATTATCATGCCTAAAGCCCACATGTAAGCTGCCTTAAGATCATGAATATTAGCGAATGCAGGATGTTTCTCCAGAACTAGAAGCTCCGGAGCCATGAAGGCAGGATTTCCTCTATCAAGCTCGTTTAGTTTAGAAGATAACAGTGACTTTGTCTGGATTAATAGAGATCAGCTTTCCCCAAAGTCTGTGAGTTTGCAAATTATTGGTGCAGTGCCACCATTCTGCCACAATTTTTGAATTTCCTCCCTTTCAAGGTGGAGATAATGCTGATTGCTTACTAATATGTTTTCTGGCTTCAAATCCCTGTGGACGATGTTTTTACTGTGGAGGACAGCAAGCCCCTTAACAATATCAAGTGCGATTGTTTGAATGACATGCTCGAATCCTTCAAAGTTATAACTTGTTTCCACATACGACAAAGAAGCTTCTAAAGAGTTCACTACCTTGTCTTCAGCAAATGGATCCGCAAATGGAGCAAAAGAGAATTCCAGGTATTCTTGCATTGATGCAAAGTTTGGTCTTACACAGACTCCGAGAAATTCCACAATATTCATATGTCCTTTGACGCTATTCAAAAGTTTCTCTTGTAGTGATTGGTAAGGTTTTAGGAAACTCAACCATTATATATACATATTTATATAAGAGCTTAACCTTTGTGACCTGACCTAGTTTTCAGTCAATAGCATGTAGCATACACTTTTAAATACACTTTTAAAGTTGCTATTAAAGTTCCCTCAAAGTTGCTTCTAATTTATACGCCTCCCTATCATGTTATATGAAGAAATTTTTTAATTGATTTTTGACACTTTTGGCCTAGGCTTAAGCCACACTTTTTCACTATATTCCGGTTCTGCTTGTGTATTCCGGTGTTCAACATTTCAAAGTTTCAATTTAATGTTCATTTAGAATCATTTAACATTGCATAACAAGTTGTCAGTGTCCTTGCTCTGCCTGTCTCTGCTTCTGAGTCCATTCTAGAAAAATTTTGCAAATTACTAATTAGTAATTTGCAAAATATTTTCAAAATAACATGCAGTTGTTCTAATAATGCCTTTTCCCCCTTTTCATCGCTGTTACAGTTCAATCAAAAGCATATTAACCTCCCTATCATGTTAAATGAAGAAATTTTTCAATTGATTATTGACACTTTTGGCCTAGGCTTAAGCATCAGTTTTTTTCACTATATTCCGGATCTGTTTATGTATTCCGGTGTTCAACATTTCAAAGTTTCAATTTAATGTTCATTTCAGGGCATTTTTTAAGGGGGTTTTTTGGGGCAATTGCCCCAGTAGGCCCCTCTTCGTGCCCCAGTAGTGAAGAAAAAAACAGCTATTTGCCCCAAAGCATGGGCCCCTTTATGGACTGAAATAATCTTAAACACCAAAGAATAATTCTTTGTGGACCAACTGGGCGTTGAATATGTAATGACGATTTTGCTTTCTTGTTGCTTGGTCGCTTAAATAACTCTATATGTGAAGAATACGAAATATATATGAAGTATACGACAATTGGTCTCAATGGTACAGATCGAAGTTATACAATCAAAATTTTCAAGAATATGGGAATGTGCCCAATTTTCTCCATTTTCTGACAAGGTCAGACGTTTCTCCAGCCAAGATGCCCCAGAGAAACAAAACATGAGATCTATTCATTGAATGCAATGCAGTATATTGCGCCATTCACTCTTTTGGATTCGTTGAGGATTCAAGTGTTAAAAGATGTTTGGCTCCCGGGGGGGGGGGTACTTCAATGTGACAATGATTCGATGTGAATCTGGATGTTAACAAAAAGACCCATTTGTATGATAGGATTTTCAAGGATTTCTGACTCATTTGCATGAAAATCGGGAAATTTCAAGACCTTGTGTATGAATTTGGTTGATTTTAAAACCCCTTTACAATGCTAGAATTCACGCAAAGTCTTGCAAAATCGAATCTGACAGCGATACTTTGCAATCAATGTGACCAAGCTCTGTTTTTGCTGCTAACTCATCGTTTCTAAAGCAAAAGAAGTAGAAAGGTTGTCAGCCACTTTGCGGTAAATCATAATGGGACCTATTGGTAAGAAAATCCTAAAATACCAACCCATCGACAAGAATCGAGCAGAATATCAGACCCATCTGTAGAGAATTTCAGTCGAAAAACCCATCCATATGAGCGGCACGTCCAGTTTGTCCACATGTTGAAGTACCCCCTCCCCGGGGTTTGGCTTTTTATTAAAGTTTTGAAGTTTTGTACCACTCAAAGACCATAAGAATTATGTACAAACTCCACGATTAAGTTCCAAGAAAATAGCATTTGAAGAATTCCGAAAGTGCCATTTGAGCGATTCTAGCTTCAGTGTTGTTCAAATTTTTTTGGGTAGCATGGCATGCCATGCCCAAGGACCTACCGACTGAGTGCACCTTCGGCGCACGCTCTACTGCAGTGCCCCCTTCTTACTCGTGCCCATCAAAATTTAAGTACCCTCCTACGCGCATTTGATGAAACAGAAAGATGTTTTCTAGTTTGATTTAAGTCGGCAAATCGAGACAGTCAACCGCATCCTCTCTTGAAAACTTCTGTCGGGACGGCCCTAAAGCTATACAAGGAACAGAACTTTGTGAAAAAACAATTTTCAATGCAAACTTGATGCTTGTACTATAATAACAACAAAGTTATATATAATTACAGACCTATTTGTATTGTTATTCAGAATCTATGCATTGTTTAAACCATTCTTTTGAATACTGGAATTTTTGGGCCCCTTTTCGCAAGTTTGCCCCACTAGTTAACAATCCTTAAAAAATGGCCTGGTTCATTAAGTATCATTTAGTTACAAGTTGTCAGGGTCCGTACTTTGCCTGTCTCTGCTTCTGAGTCTTTTCTAGAAAAATTTCCCAAATTACTAATTAGTATTTTGAGAAATATTTTGTTGAAATCTTGTAATAATAGGACTATTTGCTTGATGAATCTCGAAAATGGCTTCATGACACACTATCTGAGGCTCTTTACTCCTCGTTTTTATCAGGCATACCGGAAAAGTGGGACCCGGGACCCATAGGTGGGACCTGGCACCCTAAGGTGGGACCTTAAGGTCGGACCCTAAGTTGGGACCTTAAGGTGGGACCCTAAGGTGGAACCCTAAGCTGGGACCCTAAGGTGGGAACTTCAGGTGGGACCCTAAGGTGGGAACCTGGGGTAGGACCTTAAGGTGGGACCCTAAGGTGGGACCTTAAGGTGGGACCCTAAGGTGAGTTGGGTTAGTTAAGGGACTGGGTCTGAGTTTGGAGGTGTGTTTTTCAAGGTTACGGGTTACGCCAACATTCTGGAAATTTACGCCAGAAAACAATAGCAATTGTTATTTTTGGACACTCTCACGGTTTCTATTGTTATTTTACAATTGTCATGCCGATACGCAGAAAAAACCCTCTCGTCGAAGATCTTCAGGCCTAAGTACATTGAATGCAGCCTTGGGAGAGGATCGTAAGAGTCAGAATTCTGGAAAAGGAAGGAGAATTTAGGATTTTGGAAAAGCAATTCCAGTTATATCTATTAAATGGGATTTGCTTGTGAATTCCTGGCGACCCTTAAGATCACAGAGGGAGTGTACTAAACCATTTTACCTAGCACCTAGGCCTGTATTTTTGGACATTTGTGGCGACCATGTCGCCTGGACACCTTAGGCCTACACGAGGCAAGGAAACAAACCGAGGAAAAATAGCAACGAACGCAGAAGATATTGTGCAGCAAAACACAGAAGGAGAAGACGTCTTAGACGAGAACTCTTTGTCCTCATTTTGCAAAACAGCAATTACATTCTTCAGACAGCTTTTCAAGTCAACTAACAAAACTTCTTTTTTAATCTTCATTATTGTGTTAGGAGCCTCATGTCGTAGATCATACTCAGCACGCAGCTTTTGCAGAGCACCATACCCTAAGTCGCAATCACCATTCCATTCCGTGCTAACTGCCTCAAATAAACCATCATTAAGATCACAAGCATCCAGTTTCAGCCAAAATCGCCCGTTTGGGTCTGCTTGTTTAAAAGTATCGAAAGCTGCATTCTGCACGCCGGTTTCTGCTTTGAATTGAGATGTGGCTGTCTTTTTGAGATGAGTATGGATACCAGAGCAAGGTACATTTGTTCTAGCCTAGAAAAAGATGATAAAATAGTTTCATGCAGGTATATTTGGTTGGAGGTGCCATATCAAAAATTGTTAAATAATAGTAGCTGCCACAACCAAAAAGATATCAGCTTTTCTAAATTTGCTACCTAGAAATACAGAGTTATATCTGCTACTTTTTAAGACCTAAAAATATCATATTGGGAAATGTGTGTACCAAAAATATCACTTTGGGCAAATGGTTGACCCAAAAATATCGGCCCTACCTCCCTGTATGTCAAGGTGCGAATAGGCCCCCTGGGTTTCTTGTATACATCTCTATCATATAAAGATGCAACAAATTAGGTATTCCAAAATCAAACTGTTCAGTTACCCATTCTGGATTTTTGTGGTTTTGCTGAGCAGCTCCACTCCACATGGGTCCTTGAAACAACTTGAAAAACCTCCCTCCAAGTTCAGCTTCCATTGTATCCTACCACTGGCTATAATCAGGTGACTCTCTTATCTAAAATGGTGAGATTGGACAAGTCTAAATCGATTACATTACTATATTCAAACTCGCAAGCATAAAGTGTGAGGATCTCACTGCAGTATAATTCACTCTGCGTATGATTGCGAGGGCATTCAGTCCCCACAAATTTTACAGTCACTCAACCTGTTGTTTTCAACAAAGCAATGATTTGTCTTGACAAATAAGTAGAAATGTTCACAGAATGCAAGTATTGAATAACTTGATTAACCCCCTCTCAAAAAAACTGCTCTTGTCTCCGGAGGGCTCAATTTTTATCAAGCCCAACTCTTGAATAATCCCACCCCTTGAATGTCAAATTTTTGATGATCCCTCCCTCAGTGCTTAATTGAATTAAGTGTTATTTTATTACATTCTTTATGTATATGAAATGCAATGTGCCCTCCTGGTTATCACCGCAATGGCGTCAATGCAACTCCTGAACTGGGGCACAGGATGTACGGTTACACATTTTCGGATTGCATTGTGGAGTCACCACAGTGCTCAAACTGCGGACAGAAAACAATGAAAATAATACTCACCTGCATGATGTTGCTGCATGCATAGAATTCAATGACATACTGCAAAAGTCCAAAGGGCATTCTATCACATGAGATTATATATTCTTTTCCAGGAATCTGTGTCTTTTTGTCAAGATCTGACTCCATAGGCAAACCAAGTTTGGTTTGTTCTCACTGTTTAGCCTTTCCATTGCTTGCATTGACAGCTCTTCAAATCCACAAATCTTCCCCTTAATTTTGAATGACTTCTTTGCAACATTTACCAGTTCATCCAAATGTTTAAACTGATCTGTCTTTGAAAGAACATTTTCAAATAGATCAACTATAACTTCACTGCCAGGTATTTCATGGTGAAGACATTCAAAAGCTATTTTTCTTCTCTCTTGAGCATTTAATTTGGCCAATGAACTATTAGAAACGGCTTTCAACTGTTCATGATTAAGCCCATCAAGAAAATCAACTTCACAACTTGACTTAGCCTCTGTTGCAACAGATGTTGAGCTTTCATAGTCCAGATGGAAATGTTTTTCTGCTTTCTCTACATCACTGAATCTCTGTCTCAAACAGTTGATACTCCTTTGGCGAACTCCATTCCCTATGAGAGAAAAGGTTCATTACATTAAAAAATCATAATGTGAAAACAAAGCAACATCAGAATATCAATTAAAACACTGTTGGCTTAAAAAAAGATAACCAATACATACCCACTCTTAAAATTTTGTCAGCATTTTTATCAGATATGTATGCTGCAGCCTGTTTCCAATAATACGCTCGGTGTGTACTAGACCATGAGCCATGCTTTGTTGCACTTGGGTTCAAATCACTGTGAAGCGATATAAATTCCACCAAGGCTTTATCCTCCTTTTCATGCCATTTTCTACTGACTGATCTCTTTTTTGGACTCAATTGAACTGGTGACCCATACAGTGTCCTTTTTGATTTTAAAACTAGGGAACTTGCAACCTGAAACAAAAAATGTTATTACAAATAGACGGCAAGTACGGAAACAATTCGTCTACATCCATGTAGTTTAAAAATTGATCCAGTGAGTTTACATGCACTTCACAACCGAATGGTTCGAACGAAAATTCGCAGTACTCAAACAATACAGCTGTCGGTTGATTTCAAACGTGTAACAGTTTAACGATATTTTCATTGTTTATTTGACTCAACAATAAAGCTCCTTTTGCGACGGTTCTAATATCATCCCTGCTAGCATCATCATGTAGTTTCTTGATAGCTACTGTATTGCCCTCGAAATGCCCTTTTCCTTGCCCTTTGGATTTCGAATAATATATCCTATCTTTTTCTTTAAATTTGTGACGTGATAGAGAAGGAACACTATGTGCTTTGTCTTTAATCAAGAAAGTGAAAATTAGTTGTGCATGAATGTAAGTTTTTCTGAACGTTTTGCACCTCTTGTACATGCGTGATACCTTAAAAAGTGTACAAGACAGTAGTTTTGCTTCAGACAGAGTACAGAATAAACTTCCAAAGCTAAAAAGATTTGAGCATTTGTGGAGGAGCACATTTTAAACTGTCCATAACTTTGTATCCATTACTCAAATGCAAGACATGCCATTTCAATTGGACTCCATTTTCAACTGTCTTTCATATGGTATACTGAAATTTAAAATATCTGGACACTGATTATTACTGACCAGCGACTATATACGTTATCGATCACGTGACATCCACAAATTACCAAAAAGTGCCAGAATATCCCCAATAGTATATTTAAGTAATGGCAACAATAAAATTTTTGGTTACCCAGTTTGCTAGTTGGTTACAGTAATTTTCCTGTCTACTAGGGACAATTTTGCTCTTAAACATGTGGAAGAGTTTCATAATTTTGAGCACAATTATGGAGAATAATAAAGTGTCATAAAGAGTTTCTTAACTTCGCAAAGAGTTTCTTTGGGTTTTTATACAAAAAATGAGTGAATTTATGCCATTATTCATTAATAACTAACAATAACTGTAGTCTGTACATGTGTACATGTCCCACTTTGTGCTAAATGCGTAATAGAGTGAACAGTAGATTGATTGGCATGCAAGTACAGTTTTCAAAACAGCCCTATGCTTACAAATATTCTAATGCCACCCATGACGCAAAATCGAATATCAGTTTACTTTCTTTGAGCTGCCTGTCACATATACAGTTACCAAAAATTCGGTAACAATATGATATGCACCCCTACTTAGTTTTATTCTTCTAATAAGAGATTTCCCAGAGCCACTATGGCGTTGCCATAACATTGGCAAATCTTTCCAGTCCTAACCAAATGGAATAAGAAATACAGACATTTCTTTGTGCAGCACAACCAACGGCTGCCTCAATGTCAAGTCAAATCTTGTTTCTTAGCAAAAATATTGCAGAGCTTAAAATCATAGCAATTTGTACTCACCAATTATCTTCAGATCAGTTACATCGCTGAGTTTGAACTTCAGAAGTGCTTGTGCAAAAACGTCTTCCCTTTGCTTAGATCTTTTTGGCAAGGTTGGTGACAGGAACATCTTGATTAAGTTGTACCAAAATCAACCAAACAACCATGTGCTATGCCATGAATGTAACGAAACCACAAAACTGAAACCAATGCTAAGAATGTGACCTTTGAGTGACCTTTCTCGTCTTTTCTTGGAAAATTTAGGGCTGTTACTTTTTCATTTTTTCATTTGACTATCTCAATATCTGGCACCTATAAATATGTTCTAGATATAGCGTACGCATTATTACGGCAACTATAATTGCAGAAAATCAAGACAAACAAAGGGAATCAATGGTTAAGAAGCTAAAATGTAATTTGGAATATTCAGAACAATCTCCACAGAGTTCTTAACCTTTACTTAGGCAGAGTTGCCTTCTTATACTGTATGGGCATGAGATGTCTCCAATACACTTTGGAATTTTTGTAGAAATCATTTAATCAGATATCAGAGGCTTTTTTGCCAGGTCTTTCCAGGGGCCCCTCCCAGAGCGACATTCTTAAAACCCATAAAAATATCAATAAACCACAAATTTGCTGAATTTTTCATCAGGATCAAGAAGCCGCCTAGTATGAGGGTCTATATGCTGATGGAGGAGCATTTTGCGATAATGATCGGCTATGGCAATAATGTAGTATCGTAAATATTATTGCTCTATTCTTAGAGCAACGATGCCCCTGTTAGATGTCCTTATCTTATATACTAATTTTGTAGTAGTCATAGCGACATTTTTGTCCGAGTATCAACTTTTTGGCCGTTTAAGTTACGCTTCTGAAACCTGCACCCCTCTCTGCAACCAATTCTGAAGTTAAGCCATTGCTTGCCAAATCTTTACTAACTGCTACCGTTCCTGGGGTAAACGGGGAAAACACCCCCTCTTTTGTCACAAGGCATTGTCTTGCCCAATTAGAATCTTTTGTCTACACCTCAGACGTAGATTACTGGCTTGCTGTATGTTAAATTCTTCTTACTTCATAACGATGACTACAAGTAACGAATCTGACTGAATATATCTACTAAATTTCATGTATACCTGCATTATTTAATGGGAAATAACAACTTCTCTAGCTCTAAAACGATTTAAGGTTGATGTTAACAGGGAAATTCAGTCAACCGGCTTGAATCGCATTGTGTTAATGCTTTTACCCCTTTCAATTGAAACAAAATGTCATACCTGATTTCAAAAGCTTATTCAGAATTGTGTTTCATTCTAAGCAAAACAAAAACCCTTTTGAAAACGTTTGTGAAGAGTGCATTTGGAAGGAAACAAAACCCTTTCCAAATGGCATCCTGAAATATGAGCTGGCTGGATTGCAGTATCTGACTAAGCAGTATTAAACAGAACTGAGAAAGATCAACTACCACAAGGACAAGACTGAGGAGCAGGACTAAGGAATAGGACTGAAGACCATGAGTAATTTCAGGACTGAGGAAGAGGACTAAGGAATGGGACTTAAGACCATGGGTAATTTCAGGATTGAGGAAGAGGACTAAGGAATGGGACTGAAGACCATGAGTAATTTCAGGACTGAGGAAGAGGACTAAGGGATGGGACTGAAGACCATGGGTAATTTCAGGACTGCGGAAGAGGACTAAGGAATGGGACTGAAGACCATGAGTAATTTCAGGACTGAGGAAGAGGACTAAGGAATGGGACTGAAGACCATGAGTAGTTTCAGGACTGAGGAAGGGGACTAAGGGATGGGACTGAAGACCATGGGTAATTTCAGGACTGCGGAAGAGGACTAAGGAATGGGACTGAAGACCATGAGTAATTTCAGGACTGAGGAAGAGGACTAAGGAATGGGACGGAAGACCATGAGTAATTTCAGGACTGAGGAAGCGGACTAAGAAATGGGACTGAAGACCATGAGTAATTTCAGGACTGAGGAAGAGGATTAAGGAATGGGACTGAAGACCACAAGTAATTTCAGGACTGAAGAAGAGGACCAAGGAACGGGACTTAAGATCATGGGTAATTTCAGGACTGCCGAAGAGTACTAAGGAACGGGACTGAAGACCATGAGTGCTTTCAGGACTGAGGAAGAGGACTAAGCAACGGGACTGAAGACCACAAGTAATTTCAGGACTGAGGAAGAGGACTAAAGAATTGGACTAAGACCACGAGTAGTTTTAGGACTGCGGAACTGGACTAAGAATGGGACTATCAAGAAGACTATCAAGAACATGAACAGTAACAAGACTGAGGAATAGGACCAAGGAACACGACTGAAGACCATGAATAATTTCAGGACTAAGAAACATGAACAATAACAAGACTGAGGAACAGGATGAAGGAATGGGACTCAATACCATGAATAATTTTAGGACTAAGGAGCATGCATGCATGACAAGGCTGACGTGATGGACCAAGGAACAGCACTGAAAATCTGAACAATAACAAGACTGAGGAACGGGACCAAGGGAGAGGACTGGAGACCATGAATAATTACAGAACTAAGTAAAGCTGTAACAATAGTAAAGCTGAGGAACAGGGCTAAGGAGTGGGAGTTAACACAATGATTTATTTCAGGATTAAAAAGAACAGAATAAACGAATGGGACTGAAGACCATGAACAATTTCAGGACTAAGCAATATGAAAAATAACCAAGTCAAAGAACTGGATTAATGAACTGGAGTTAAGACCTGGAATAATTTCAGGACTAAGGAACAGGACAAAGGAACAGGACTGTACACTGATTAATTTGAAACTTAGAAACATCATTGTGGACTAAGGACCTTGGACTAAAACAGAGGAACAGAACTGGGACTGGCACTAGGGAAAGGAATCCTGGACTAGGACCAAGGACAAATACTAAATATTAGAAACTAAGGGCTAAGTGGAGAGGCAGAGGTTGTTGAGGTGAAGGTCCTTGAGGTGGAGGTCCTTCTGAGGCAGTGGTCAGAGACGGGCATGGGCTAGTTTCAAATAATACAACTACCAAATCATGACTTTAGCAAATAAAACATTAATGGTCCTACCTTTATGGTCCCACCTTAATGGTCCCTGGTCCCATGGTCCCACCTTAATGGTTCTACCTAAATGGTCCCGGGTCCCATGGTCCCACCTTAATGGTCACACCTTAATGGCCCCACCTTTAATGGTCCCGGGTCCTGGGTCCCATGGTCCCACCTGATAGTCCCGGGTCCCACTTTTCCCGTTTACCAAAAAGAAGTAATAGTGCTCAAGGCATCACAAATAGTAATCACAAGTAGTCATCTCATAGATAACACATTGGTCGCTATTTCAAACAGTTTGCTTTGTGCATAGTAGTGGAGTAAACATTTGTTGTATGATATGAAAAGGAAACAACTAATTCTAAGATAATTTAGTTTCCCAAACCATTAAAAATTGATCGCTAATGCATAACAGAGTAAGAAATGAAAAAAACTAATTAGTTGCTCATAATAACAAAAACACTCACTTGTTTCTGAGGACATGATCTGGAATGAATCTACGATGAATAACAGTCCTTGAAGATGTCATGATGTGATATTAAAGAGGCTACATGAAAACGACAATTTACTCTCAGTTATCTTAGTGTAGAAGTCTGCCTACAGGCCAATGTAGAGACAACATTTTACTCATCTAGTGAGCGGCATTTTAGTCACAGCATTCTTTGGTGCAGCACACCAGTAAGCCAGGGGCTAGCTACAGTAAGGAAGTGAAGTGGAAGGGTTTCTTCTATTTGTGTAGGTTATGGTTGACAGAATCTCAGTGTTACTGCAGAGTAAGGTTGTTGCAACAGGTATTTCACCTTTTCTATCAACATCACACAAGGCAATGAGACACGTGAAAGGCTATTTAAGCAAGTGTGCAACAGCTTTATGGAACATTTCAAATTAGTAAACACCAACCTTAAAGCACACTTTTTAACAGCTGTAATGTTACAGCTCTGTCATCTGCTAAACCACTAGCACTGTGACTAAGCAGCGCCTTCAGATGCAAAATAACGGACAATATAGTCTCTGTCATGCTTCAGAACTTCAGAAGAAAGTTTTAATAGCCAATGACATCATTCAGAAAACAGGATTTCCTACCGACTGGGTTAACCCAGTGGAGATGATCTACTATCCAAATATCACGTCCAGAATGCTGGCAGATGCAAAACAACTCAATCGAATTGGTCTAAATTCTGATTTCCAAAATCGGTTCTATTCAAAGAACACAGAAAGATAAACTACTCTATCTGGTAATTTTAATTTTGCTATTTTTAAGACGTAACTAGATTTAAATTCGGGGCTCCTCGATCATCTCTATTCTTTTTTCAAGTTTTCTGTAGCAACCAATAATCAGTCAAGTTTGAGTAAAATAGCAAAACATTAACCCAATCTAAACATAGATAGCAATCTTGGTTGTAAAATACATGCCCTGGGATCTGAGTTTTTAGTCAATGATATTAACATCTTAACCGAAACTTTTGTCTTGTCACTATAACAAAGATATAGCAAACATTTTGGGTATTGAATTACCCCCAAAAAAGCTGAATAAAAACTCATCAGGTATAAATTCTGGAGGAATACTTATATACTGCAAACTCTACCTCCAAAACCAAGTAAAGGTTATTAAAATTCACAAAAATTATATCTGGTTAGAAATCGACAAAAACATCTTTTACAACTGCAAAAAGTATGTGCTGTATAAATCCCTCCATTAGAATCAAAATACTTCTAATCCAAAGTCTTTGATGACCTGCAAGAGGACATCATTGACTACTCCTCACAAACCAAAAATATTATAATTATAGGTGACTTTAATGCTTGTACTAATTGCCTAACAGATCATCTTCAGGAGAAAAGACATTCTGATGGTGATGAATCTATTTCGAACACAGGTAATTTTATCCTAAGGTCTAATTGTGACACAGGGGAGCCAAACAGCCATGGACGTAATCTTATAAAGCTTTGTAGATCCTAAAATCTAAGAATATTAAATGGGAGAAAATTGGGGGATCTGGCATGCCTAACAAACAACGGAATGAGTTGTGTTGATTACCCAGTTGCGTCCCAGTCTTTATATGATCAAACACCACTATTCTATGTCAGTAGGCATAACAATTACATATTGACTAACGAATCACCTGCTAAATTTTACAAAGCTTTAAATTCCGATGAAATTAAAACTAAAATCTCAAGTATCATAAATAATGAAGAAAGTTATGAGAATTCAAATTTTTTAGCCTTTTATTAAAATTAACTTAAATCTTCTATACAGCTTCTAAAAGTGCCCTGAAAGAGAAAAAGTGCAAAACCCTAAAAAAATAACTCTTCAAACAAGAAGAAATGGTTTGACTTAAACAGGTTCTCAAAACAGAAGCATTCCAACCCTGCAAAATGGCAAAAATGAGAAACTAAGAGAGTATAAATCTCTGTTGAACATGAAATGCAAACAATTCTGGAATGATCATAGAAATCCAGAATAACATAACTGAAATCCAGAATAACACCCATAAGAACTGTTTTTGGAATGTATGGAACGAATTGGATGAAAACGTATTAAATTAACTTTTAACTCAATGCTCGACTCAGGTAATGTGCCTAATGACTGGTGCAAAGGTCTTATAACCCCAATACACAAAAAAGGATCAAAGACCGATCCTGATAACTACCACAGAATTTTTGTTGGAAAATCTCTACTCAAGCTTTTTCCCTTATTTTAAATATTCTTCTTAAATTTTTCATAAATGAGAATAAACATATCAATAATAACCAAATAGGTTTCCAAAATAAATGTCAAACGTCAGACCACCTTTTAACCCTCAAATCCCTAGTAAATAAACATGTACAGCATGAATCAAGAAACAAAATCCACGCAGCTTTTATTGATTTTAGAAAAGCCTTCAATAATATATGGCATGAAGGGCTTTTCCAAAAGTTCAATGCCTCTGGAATTGATAAAAATTTCTAATCACTCTAAAAACATGTACCATAACACCGAATGTGCTGTGAAGTAAAACGACAAACATACAAAATTCTTCAAATGCTCCAAAGGTGTCAGGCAGGGATGTCCTCTTAGTCCTACTCTTTTCAATTTAATCATCAATGATCTAATTATCCTAAAACATTTTTATTTGACGCTGATGATCTAATAATTCTGTCTTTCTCACAGGACAGACTTCAAAAAGGTTTAAATGCCCTTTACGACTACTGTAATAAATTGATACTAGAGGCTTACAGTAGTGAATCAAAATGCATGACACTCTACAAAACTAAGCTGGGAAAATCGAATCTAACTTTATCGCTTAGGATGAAAGTCTTCCAAAAGTAACTTATTTTGTGTTTGTTCTTCAAAAAATAGCTTAGTCTTTTCCACTAAAACACGGACCTGGATCAATTTTAAAATTCGAGTTTTTCTCTTAAATGCCTGTTTAATTTTTCTGTTTAGTTGGACCTGGAACAATTGGTACTCTTGTTAATGCTTTAGCATATCACTCTATGCCTGATCTGAATATGGTAAGTTAATACGTCTGAATTAAGCATATCGATTCATTTGTTTTTTTATTATTTCAGTTGACCATTCTGGTACTGACTTGGATCTGTGTTTGTCAGCATTAAAAGACTTAAGAAAGAGCCCGTCTTCAGAACCTCTAAACAAGCTTATGATTTTGCCACAGTTCTGCACACTCAAGCAACCTATTCTGGAGCACGAGAAGGGGAGCGACGGAGAATTGACGGTTTCATATTTAAGAGATGTTTCAGCAATGTTTGCATTGGTATCTGCAGTTCGGGAATGCGATATCGATAGGCATCTTGAAGCAGAGCGTGAAATGGTTTCACTCGCATTTGCATTCGACCATCAAAACTATGCCCGTTATTGCAGTTATCAACATGTGTATCTTCAAGACCTGAAGGGGAAGCTTGATCCAGCCTATCACAATCTGAAAAGTCGAGGTCATGGTGGAAGTATCAGCGGTGGCTCATTTTCCACAATACACGGGATCTTATAACTGAGCTTTTCAATAAAGAAACCAAAGGAACTGCCGGTCCGTTTTGAGCTGGCTTCAGTACTGATATTGAGGCTACAAATACTTGGGTGCAAACAATCCATATACACAGTATGCTTAGAATTGCTTTAAGAAATCAGCTAAGCATCAAAACATCCGGAAAACATAAAGAAGCTACAAAAAGTGGAAAAAAACTACACGAAGAACATGTCTCAAACTTAAAGAAGACCTTAAAAGGCTATGGTGTAGATCCATTCTCGTGTGACCCACCAAAGTGCTTTTCCACGGGTATAGAAATTGACCGTTTGGTCGTGACGGATATGCTCAAGGCATCAGAAACTGGCATCGAGGCCTTTCTCACATTTGTTTCAGAGAGGCTGATTGCTGGCTCAAAGAGTTTCTTTGAACCAAAGAGATTGAAATTGAACACGGGAATTGTCGCAAAGACGAAAACTATCAAGGCAATATCTTTTCTGAAAGAAGACTGCCAAGCATTCGGACTCATTGTATCAAAGTCTTTGAGCTTGGAAGAAGCTTTCCATTTCCCGATCACGACCTTCCTATGTCCATTGCAACTCCAGAAGGAAATCTACGTCAATCAGATAAGGCTTCATTCAGGAATTTCCTGATAGTGCAGTCAAAGAGCTCTACGAACAACGTTCCACTGCATGCAGCTTTGTTCATTGATGGTATGGCTGCAGTTAGGTCCTTAAAATCAAAGGCAACATATAGAGAATGGATCAAAAACCTTTTGAAATTTTTGCAGCCACCAGATGGTGTTTGGTTGGGATGATTAACGATACATATCAGCAGAAACAAAGCTGGCATGAGAAGAGATCGCGGGGAAGCCGGCCTTGCATCTAAGCTCGAAGGCTTTGAGCAACATATGCCGAAAGGATTAAAGTGGAACGAATTTTTAAAGAACCAAGGCAACAAGACAGAACTTATTAAGTTAATCACAGAATACATCATCACAGAGGAGGCAAGATCGAAACTAACGCAACTATTCATCGTTACGAATGGCTGCGAAACTCTCAAAGTGCAGCACGATGGATTTGAGCTCATGTACAGGTGTAACCACAAAGAAGCCGACACTCGGTTGGCTTTGCATGCATCTCTTGAACAAAGTGATGTAATAATTGTCTCCAAAGATACGGATGTCTTAGTTCTGCTTGCGTGGACTTACTCAATGTGCTCTCCAGGAAAGAAATGGCTTTTTAAATACGACCAAGATAAATACGCAGACATAGGTGTAATTTGCGAATTCTTAGGGCCTGATATTTGTCAAGCGCTACCTGCAATGCACGCAATGACTGGATGCGACACCACATCTTACATTTTCAAGACTGGGAAGGTAAAAGTCTTTAAAAAACTTTTAAATGATCCAGCAAAATGCAAACATTCAGACCTAAAGTCAGATGACATCGAAAACTTGAAAGAATTTATCAGGACTGTTATATATAATGGTAAAGATTCTAACTGTGAATAGGTAAGTCTGAGAGCTCAAGTGCTTTATAATTATTTACTCAGCTCTTCACGCTCTTTCGAATGATGTATTAATCTTTGTAAAAAAATATTTATGACCGTGATGTGACCACGTGGTCGGTCCAGTGACAACCATTGTTTTTTCAGAATGTGCCAAATGCTTAAAATGACCCTCAGACATCATAGAGATAGGAACCACTTCAAAAAATTCGGTTATCCAGTTTGCTAGATTGCTCAGAGAAATTCTGTCTATTGGCTTCCATTTATAATGGCAAGCCATAGTGGACAAAAGGGGGTTGAGAATGACAGTTTGTATTTGTTGTTCGAGATTTTGAAGTTAGTGTCTGAATTTTTGCAGTTTAGTGTCTGAGATTTGTATTTGATGTCTGAGATTTGTATTCGATGTTCGAGATTTGTGTTTAGTATTCGAGTTTCGTATTTGGTGTCTGAGTTTTGTGTTTGATGTCCGAGTTTTTGGCTTGGTGTTTGAGTTTTTGGTTTGGTCTCCGAGTTTTTGGTTCGGTGTCCGAGTTTTTGGTTTGGTGTCCGAGCTTTTGGCTTGGTGTCCGAGTTTTTGGCTTGGTGCCCTTATGAGATTCTTTCTACCACATAGAACCAAATAAGATTTGAATTCAAAATCTGTGTGGGTAACCAATTATTTGTGCAATGCAATGCAGGGCAAAGATATCTTGCTTTGATTCCATCTTGAAAGATCAAGAACAAGATGAGGATGGACATGGATGCTGGAGCGGTCGAAGAACTTCGCCATTTCTTTTCCTGTTTAAGCCATTCCATAGAATTGCTCACACAGGAAGATGCAGATTGGGTAGGAATGGAACATGAAGGCTGGAAGAATATACCAGGATTCTGATAAGCATGGAAGCAGCCATAGTTGAAGATTCCAACTCAATTAAGACCCTTTTGGAACAGCTTGCACATTCATTACATGGTGTGCTTAGGGAAGCATGTAGGAAAGCCAATCATGATCAGCAACATTCCGAAGATTAATATAGAGCACCAATTGTTTTAACCAGTGGAAGGCCAAAGTTTAACATTACGAAAGAGCAATTACAGCATCTTAGAGAAACAGGAATGACTTGGAAGCAGATTGCTAGCTGTCTTGGTGTGCATCCATGCACTGTTGCAAGAAGACGCATTGAGCTGAACATAGATGATGCCTTTGATGATATTAACAATGAGAATTTAGATACTTGCATAATACAAGTTCTTAGTCTGACTCCATATGCTGGGAGACTCTGATAAGGGGAAGTCTTAGAATTTGTGCTTCATGGATGCATTGATGGTCATAGTCAAACTATTATTTATCTTAAGTGTTTTCTAAACAATTAGGCAAGAACAAGCCTTAACTGCTTTTTTGATGGAGTGAGTAGATTTGGGACTCCATCAGGGGTTAGAGGTGACCGTGGTACCGAAAATGTAGATGTGGCAAGATACATGGTTGAAATTAGAGGAATGAACGGAGGGAGTTTTATTGCTGGACGAAGTGTCCATAATCAAAGAATAGAAAGACTCTGGTCTGATGTAAACAGGGTTGTAAATGCGTATTATAAGGACCTGTTTATATCCCTTGAGAATGCTGAAATCCTTGATGAGCATGATGAGAGTGATTTGTATTCTCTCCATTTTGTATATTTGGCAAGGATTCAGGCATCTTTAGATGAATTCACAAGTCAGTGGAATAATCATGGAATGCGAACTGGTAACCACTTATCACCACTTGCAATTTGGACAGCAAGCATGTTGCAATCATCAATCAATGACAGTGATAATATGTATGAAGCACAAGGTGATCTTTTTGGTGTTGACTTCCAAGGTGGAGTGGTAGAAATTGAGACTGAAAACAATGTAGTGGTAGAAGAGCTCTCACTAAATTTTAAGGAAATTCTTAGATCTTGAAGCACTGACGAATTTGGTTGATCCCCTTTCAGATGATATGATGGGATAGATCTTTATCTTCAAACAAGAGACTTCATTAGATCTTTGCAGCATTAAGAAGTCTTTCTTCTATGTTTTAATAGGATAGACGCATTACTTGATAGCTAGTTTGTTTTTATTGGATTTTTTATGACACCTAAGTTAGGGTACTTCAGAAAGTTGAAACTTGAAATGATTTTTACGTCTATAACAATTAACATAACCATGACTCAAATGCAAAAATACATTTTCAAAACTTAATTGTTTATTAAAAACGTCTATTTCTTGTAAAATTAAGATATACACATTCTATCTTTTTTGACAAGATTTTTTAACAATAACATATTAATTTGTTTATAAAAATAAAAATAACAAACCAACCAGGACCGTAGGAGAAAATTGACAGGGGGCTGGTCAATACAAATCAGCATGCGCTGCCATACTTTAATTATGAGTATTATTCTGGATATAATATTCTAGAGATTATAAATTAATTGATTTATTAATAATAATTAACTATATGATTATTATATCATGGTCCACCTACAGCCCATCTACACCCCACTTCGTATGGCCCTGGTTGGCCAAACATAACAAAATAAGCATTTAACAAAAAGGAACAATAAAGTGTTATATGTAATTGGCATGTTCATACTTGAGATAACTAAGTGATCTGTCTTAGATCAAGTGCAAATATATCCCTCTTGCAAGTTTAAGACTTATCTGCTAGAATCATGGCATTCAAAATCGTCTGCAGTTTTTTATCGCAAACCCCATGGATTCTTTGAATGTTGAATATTCTTTATGGAATGCTGGAAGACGGAGAATGCATGAGCATGCATTTGCAATTGGAAATTTCCTTTCATCATTGCTGTTTGAATGCAAAAATTCAATTTGTTGGATTGGAGATAAATCCTGCAGGTGGAATTTGCAAACTTCCTGTTGTGAATGCAAGCATTTCTGGGTATGATAGTTCAGAATCATTTTCCTCAATGTCCTGGAGTAGATCACGGAAATGCATGATGACTTTACTTTCAGTTACATATTTCTCTGTACCTTGTTCACTGTGACAAATTCTAAAAATTGACTGAAATGTGTTGGCATTGAAACTTTTCTCATTGTAACAGAGGATTGCTTTGAATGCTGTTGGTGAGCTCTGATGGCCTCCAAAACACCAAGTGTGTTTAAGCCATTTTTAAAGCTCTGCAGAGCTTGCCTTGTCTTGCCAACAACAAGCCATTTGGAAACATCTTCAATTATGCGAAATCTATCATCTGGATGATGCACCATGGGGTTGACACCAGAGAAGTCAATTAATGCTTCCATCTCATCAAGAGACACACCAATCGATGAGATTGATATGCAGTCTTGAAGGCGTCTCAGTTGCTGTTTTGCTTTGTGATCGAAAACATCATCTACACTGACTTTTACAGCTTCAGGCCCTTTAACAATTGAGTCAAAGAGTATTGTTGAAAAGTTTTCTGGGCCGGGTCCTCCATGAACAATGGAAACAGCAATAATCTTCCCAGCCAAAAAATAATCTCCATCTTGCAATTCTTTACTGAAACAGCTAAGTAATCTGGTTTCTTCAATTCAAACAAACAATGAACTTCTGCTGATGGTATTCATGAGCATTGTGAGAAACTCCCTTGTTGGGCCTCCCATATCTATTGCTCCTTCTGAAATACCAGCATCATCAGTAAAAATGACAGAAAATCTTGTTTTTTGGTAAGAATGACTTCTTACTTAAGCCCCTCTTTGCTGACTTCCACAAATGGTTTCTACTGACATTAAATTTAGAAATATTCTCATAGCCAATGACAGAAGAAAGTCAACAGATTATTTCTTCAATTGTTTCTGGCTGATCATCCGTATTCTGTCCCTCTTCAGAACCTTTGCTGCTTTGTTCTTTTTCCTCTGCAAATTCCATATCATCTTCAAATGGAAATGAATCGTTTAACAAGGCAGTGTGTTCCTCTGTTTAATCAATAACAATTGGTGAATCATGTGCAAGATTATTTGGAGCTTCAGTTGATTGTGATGAACTTTCTAGTATCACTTGTGTTTTTCTGTCTTCAGAAATCATGCTTGTTCCACTTCTGGTATCTTCATACAAGGGTGGGAAATCTTCAATATCACTTCCTTCACTGCTCAAAACTTCTCCACTTTGATGACTTTGATCGGACAATTTTTCAGATGAGCGCAAATAAATAGCCTTTGTTTTGAACAGTCTATACATTATCATTCCATCGAGAGATTGACCAGGTGCCAAAGTTGGTGGAATAATCTTTGTATGCCCAGAATGCAGTATCTGTAAATTCACATGAAGAGGGATCTTCTCTGAAAATAGTTACCTTAAATTGTTCTCAGCTTCAAGTGCTGACCAACCCTTTTCAATTGTACACCCTGTTATCATGAATCAATTTTCAGAAAGCCAAACTTTCTTCCCTTGCCTTAGAACTTCTTTTGCATCCGGACTTGGTTACAGTATAACATCTGTATAGAAATGTCCTTTGCTGTTGGTAGCTTTGGCTTTGGTCGCAAACGTAACTTTCCTATTGGCCCTGGCAGTTCTTTGATAGGGATGTCTTATTTGACTTTGTTGAAAATTTCGCCTCATGGCATACATTGGGTTAGCTTGGACATTTGCTGACCGTGAACGTAATTTATAAACAGTGAGCCATGGATTTTGAAAATTGGGTAGCTAGATTTGCTTTAGTGCTTAAAAAAAACAGCCAACCTAATGCAACCTAAAACACCGTCTAGAGGGGTCTGGGGGCATGCACCCCCTGAAAAATTTGAATACTGAACGTTGAAAATGGCTTAGAATGACCATTTTTACTAAACTTTTACTTGCCTTTTTTCAGCAAGTTTGTTAGATTTTTTAAGAAAAAGAACGTAAAATCTGTTATGATGTGGTTTAGACGAGAATCGAAAATTTGGAGGTTCTGTATCTAGTTTTCATATTTGATTGGCTGTTTTCATATTTATTATAAATAACTATCACAATTCCAGCTTCCATAACTTTACTTCATTCAAAGCATCAGAAAAGTAGCATCAAACAACAGGTTATTTGCTTTCAATAGGTGCACCAAAGCAAGGCTTTTGCAACTTTGTGCACCAGCTTGTGCACCAACCAGCAACCCTGTCTGGTGCACATCGCCTTCTTTCCATACTGGGTTGATTCTGTCAGTCATTTTGGATTTTGTGCAAGCCAAGCTTCTCTTGGTTTTCTTCTCGGTATCGGAATCGGACACCAAAAACAAATCTAAGACACCAAACCCAAAACTCAGACACCAAACCCAAAACTCGAACACCAAGCCAAAAACTCGGAAACCAAACCAAAAACTCGGACACCAAGCCAAAAACTCGGACACCAAACCAAAAACTCGGACACCAAACCAAAAACTCGGACATCAAAAACAAAACTCGGACACCAAATACGAAACTCGAATACTAAACACAAATCTTGAACATCAAATACAAATCTAAGACATCAAATACAAATCTCAGACACTAAAATGCAAAATTCCAGACACTAACTTCAAAATCTCGAGCAACAAATACAAACTGAACACATAAAATCATTCTCCACCCCCTTTTGTCCACTATCGCTTGCCATAGAATTGGTCAACATTATAAACAAGAAAGCAGGCGTTGTTGGACAAGAGAATACCTTTTCTCCTGATAGTCCTGCCAAGGTTTTAGGGGTGAACTGGAACACCAATGATGATAGAATTTTGTATGATTTCAGCGAGTTACAGATTTATTCAAATGCGTTACCTTTCACAAAGCGATCTTTATTGAAAATAACAGCTAAGATTTTCGATCCGATTGGATCTTTTAATCCCTTTTTGACTATACAAAGAACACTGTACAAAGTTATCTTGAAATTATGTAACAACTCTGGTGAAGTTTGTTTTGCAGCTTGCACTTGTCATGCTGGCACTGGGTTAGGTGGTTTCGGCAACTGCAACCATGTTGGTGGAGTGTTATTTACCCTAGAAGATTAAATGCCCTAACCATGTGTCTTGTACTTCAATGCTGTCTGCTTGGAAGGTCCCAAATGCTTCTCAGATCTCAAACCCTGTTCCCATTGACGAAGTTGTTATTCAAAAGATTAAGTTTGGCAAAAACAATGTAACCTCACAACAACCTAAAATTAATTGCTGTGATTTTTTTTTTTTTTTCATTCTTTATTTTACGTTGGTTTTACAATAGCTTTACAAAATTAATGCTGCAGCTAATAAATACCAACCTACTAAAACAATACAACTACATAGTTAAAAAATTTAACAAAATATGAAAGGTGTGTAATTAATTTACGTCACAAGCTACATACAGGCAGTAGCAACAGAAGAACATTTAGAAATCAAGAAATTATGATCCACGAGCCCCATCTGACAGACAGGCAGACATGATCAGTGTGGACATTTTATCATCAAAGCTTTCTTCATTGACTCCTGGCAGTTGCTATTTTGGCTTCCATGATAAAGACCCTACATCACCATCTGGAGAAGAACAGCCCTTAACAGCTGAGATTATTTGTTCATTAGATTCACCTTGTGGCGATGCAGACGTCAAGCTTGTGGATTTATCAGATTCTTGTGCCTTTGATGACAATTATGACATTTCTACTACTTCTTTTAAAGAGATGATGGACAGTTATTGTGAAAGATTATATATAAATGAAGAAGAGATTGATATGATTGAAAAGGCTACTATTGGTCGGAGTTCAAATGAAGAATGGGAAAAGCATAGAATGTACAGAATCACTGCATCCAATTTCTATTCTGTAGCTGTCAAAACTGTTGAACCCTCATCAAAATTGAATTCTATGATTTACTCATCATTCAGTTCTATAAGCACAGACCATTGGATAGATTTGAAGGCCATGTCCGAAATCTCTACCATAAAACAATGAATGAGAAAGGCTACAATATTTGTATTGATGATGTTGGTTTCAAGATTTCTCACAGTCATCCATATCTTGGTGCTTCACTTGACGGTCTTGTAACCTGTGATGGTGAAGTTTGGGGCTTGGAAATTAAATGCCTTTTCTCTAAATATAATTCTAATTTGCATGAGGCATTGAAAGACAAATATCTTTTCCTGAAAAAAGTCAAAGAAGAAGTTAAATTGAAAAGGAAACATCGCTATTTTTATCAAGTGCAAGGACAAATGCATTTAACTGACCCTATGAGAAGAGATTTTGTGGTATGGTTTGGAGATGAGGAACCTATATACATTGAATCAATATTTTATTTACGTTTCATGACAAAGTTTGTTTTACCCTAGCTGAAGCATTTTTACTCTAGAGCCATTCTGCCAGAATTTTTTACAAGAAGAGTTCAACGTGGTTTACGTGTGTATTTACAAAATGGTTGGGTTAGTTACAGAAAAAAGCAGACAATGAAAAAATAATTTAATTATAACATATTGTAACATCATAAATTTATTCATCAATCTTCTTTTGAAAATTGCATATTTCAGTAACAAAAGCATAACAATTACTTGCAACATAAGCATAGATGTTCTAATTACTCTACAAACTTACTGTTAAAGATGTAACATTAAATCTTAATAAAATTCAAGTGCAGTAGTTCAAAATTTCTCAACAATTTGCAACATTGTTGTGTAATTCAAATTCAAAATTTGAATAGTATTCTTTTCAAGTTCCAAGAGGTGTTAAATGAGCACCAATGCATTATCTAGCTTGATAAACATGGCATGTTTTTGAAATTGATCAACTTCTAGCATTTTTGCTTCTGCAGTACTGCACGAAAAATACTGTTTCTACATTATTATTGTAGTACTATATAATCATTACATTGTTATTATTACTTTTACATTATTCTATTCTACATAATTGTGATCATATATTTGTTTCAAAGACATAGAAAGCATACTGAAGATTGTCTGTTTTTATTTGTTACTGGAAGGTGGAACAAGGAATAGCTGAAAATTGGCCAGAAGGCAGCATGCAGAGAACACTTGATTAATGATAGGTTGCATGGTGAGTGGCATAACTCCATCAAGGATATGATAATTTTTCACTTGACCAATTGCTCTCTCTACATGAATGCGTACAGCAGCAATGCGAGCAGTTTCTTCAACTTCTTGAGGAGTAAGTTGCTGTCGATTACCTTTGAATGGAGGAATGTTCAATGTGACACCAGCAGGAAGTATATCAGCAATGTCAAAGATTCAAAGTATAAAGATTCAAAGATGGGACAGCTTCATCCTATAGGAACTGGTGGAAAATCTAACTGTTGATTCCCTTTTATGCGCATTTTGAAGATTTGTTTCCCCTAGAGGTTTACCAAGATTATTGATATGAGACAATGCGAAAACATTCATATCAGCTTTGAAAGAGGTAAGACAAATCAAAATTTCTAACGAGGTTGAAAAATATCTGGCAAATTACAACATCTCATGGCATTTTAATGTACCCTTAGCTGCATGGCAAGGTAAGTGGCAAGGTACTGAAGAGGTTTCAACTTACATTTTGAGTGACATGATTGCTCAATCCCACGTCAATCAGCCACGCGCAAGTATAACATGGCACCTTCGCAGCAGAATACAGAGAGAGATATACAAAATAGGCAATTTATCAATCAAAAGTTCTTTTTCATTCAAAATTCCACGTCTCCTGCAGCCCATGACTATACTGTACCTTCAAAGTCATTTTATTCGCAAAGAAGAAAGGTCATTCTGTGAAATAATTTGCCAGTGAGCTCTTGGTACTTTTAAGGCTGAATGGCTGATTTGTGCCTGGTAAATTAATCACTTCTTCTTGATCTTTGTACAATAATACGTATTCTTTCTCAAGGTTCACATTATTTTGTTAAAAGTTGCATGTTTGCACTGTGCCGCATGCTTCAGAAATGATGCACCAGATTTTCTGGATAACTCAACAAGTAGAGAAGTACCCCTTCTTCCAGACGATGCACCATTTGTATTTCTATATACAAGAACAACATTCACTGAAAAAAGGATAATAATTAAAGACGTATCAGTACCAGCTATTCAGAGTGAGTGGAGTGGGTGGGGTTACTGGGCCTGCTTGAATGGGTAGAAAATAGGTAATTGTTGATGCATGTTTTACTTACCTTGACATTTTCACTCTTTTTTTTCGCGAATTCGTTTGCTTTTTCCCTTTCATAGGAACGTCCTTTTTCCTGTTCGTCATGAATGCTGAGAAAGAAGATGGTTGTTGTGGTCCGGCTTCACCACTAGTTTCACTTGCCAGGACAGGAGCCGGAGGCATACCAGTTTGCCTAGGCCAACTGCTACTGAATGTGGCACTGGCTTGCCTCAGGTCATCTCGAGTTGCACTTTTGTGAAGATTGCTCCGTCACCTTGAACAATAAAGCCAAGATTCGGAGCAGATTCTTTTGCAATTGCTGCACAACAGAACCATTTTGCCAGGAGAGAAGGCTTACAGAATGGTACTGGCACAGCACGGAACGTATGCTTATGGATTCTGGTGGGAAATAAGCCTAGCCTCGCCTGGGTGCACTTGGAATGGACCACGAATCCATGGTTCCCTCTTTGAAATCATTTACAACTTTTTTCAGGAATCAAAAATTTGAAAAAACTGGAGAGGGACAAAGGGTTCATTTTCGTGAACTTAATATGCATTCATATTAATTGACTAGTTAATTTTTTATGAGTTAATAAACTAGTTTAAGATTTTTCAATTATATTGTGTAATTAGGTTAAAGGCCAACTTGGCCTCAATAGCTACCTCGCAGGGGGGAGGGGGTACCTCAATGTGACCATGATTAGACCTGAATCTGGTCTCTGACAAAAAGATCCATATGTAAGATAGGATTTTCAAGGATTTTTGACCCATTTGCATGAAATGGGGAAATTTCAAGCCCTTGTGTATGAATTTGGTATATTGCACATATTGCACACAACTTCAAGGACATGGTGAACCACGAATTTATTCAAATAGCTGTTATCCTAAATTCCATGTTTGCTTGTAGAATTCTATTACAAACATACGATATAGTTTTGACAGGGGAATAGGGGCACAGAGAAATCAAAGATCAAAAGAACTAAGAAATTCAGGAATAACCTACAAAAGGAACACAAACTGTATGAACTATTTGTTCCTTTATTCACAAAACAAGCATGCTTTCAGTGACAGTGACTTGTTCCTTAGTTCACTGAACAGAGGAACGAAAAATGTGCTCCACTGTTCCTCGTGGCTTTCCTCTATTCCTTTTTATGAATAATGGAACAAATAGACCAATAGAATTTTGGACAGCCAAATGCTACATTGGCTTTCTCATTCTTCGTTAGACGTATAAATGAGTTGCTTGATCCAGAATTAAACACTTCCAATACACTAGCTTTTAAATCACGTTGATTTATTATTTCAACTTCAAATTTTGCTTTCATTGGCCATTTCAATAAAGGATTAAAAGGCCCTTTCATTATTCTTACGAATAATGAAACCAAATTATTTTTTCCTATTCCATCTCCATTCAAATAAATCATACCTTGAATCTTATAACCAAACTGCGATGAAAAAAATGGAAGACTGACAAATTTTCTTAATTCATCTTTTATAGCTGCAGTCGTTTTATTATAAACATCATGAATTCTCCAAACAAAAACTCCTGAATGACTGACTGTATCGCTAGGTGTCGAAGGTGGAAATTGTAATATTGCATTCTTACTTCCTTCTTATTTTTGTTTTAAAATGTCTTCCTCAATAATTTTCTTCAAGTCATAATATCCTATCCTTAAAGCATCTAACTGAGCTTTAAACACCTTATCAATTTCTTTATCTTTATTTGGCTGTATCTCTCTAACTAAATAATTCAAGTCAGAATAAACAGCTCTTAAAGCTTCTACTTCACCTTTCAAATTCTGAATTTCTTTACCTACACTTTCTTCCACTTTCAAAAGCCAAATTTCTTCTTTCAATACTTTAATCTCACTTGTTAAATGCACACATTGCATATTTACAGAATTAGCATCTGTACGCAATGCTCTCAACCTTGCTGCTACATTTTGTTCGTCAAAGTTATTCAATGACTCCATTGGTCGCACATTCAACTCATCAAGCTTATTTAATTACTAAATAACAAAATACATAGTACAAGCGAATATATATTCATTTTTATGACACATGTCAATCATCTAAAACTCTTGTCATATGTCAATCAAAAAAAGACAGGGCAAAGGTCAAGCATTGAGAGACAATATGAATCAGATTTCAAGTTTTAATCTCATAATTCAAACGTCTAATTTGCATTACATTTGTTTCAAAAATTATGAAAACTTTTTCAAATGTTCATTCATTTTTCCGCAATTATCAGCTTGAATCTCATGCAGAACTTTCCTGCCAACTCTCTCCCTCTTGCCTACACTCCACACTAACCCCCTCTTCTACAACCTCTACCTCACTCTCTTCTTCATCAGCTTCCTTTTCAGCTATTGAATCAACAGCTATTTCTACTTCCTTCTTATTCTCCTCTCCTCCTTGCCTCTTGGCCATTCTCATCTCCATTACCTTTATGTTTATGGGATTCCTGCCCATTCTTGGTTTCGGTATTGTCATGGTCAATCTCTGCTCATTTTTATCCATAAGATTATCCACCACATTTTCTATGGTGGATAAAGCAGGAGTTTTAGATGAATCTAGCACCGCTGAAGCTAAATCGTCTAATGGCTTTTTCAGCTCTTTCCTGCTTTCTTCGATGATCTCTTTCATATTGCTTATAGCAGCTTCCATGAATTCTAGAAAAATAAAAACTTATATTCAAACTAATATCACATTAACATTTCAATATAAAATGTTTAAAAGTACATACGATCTCCTATCCTTATAATTTCTCCATTAAATTCAAATTTATCATAACAACCAACCTGTTTTAATGCATGTATATTTGCAATTTCAGTTTTGAATTTTTGCTTTATTGACAAATCCATTTAAACAAATCACCTTCTGCAGATTCCAATACAACAGGCGATGTTATTTGAAAGCCGTTTTGCTCATTATTATCTATAAAAGTAAAAAAGAACTCTTAATAAAATTTTCTGTCAGTATTTAAAACAGAATAATTTTACCATAAGTTTTCTAATACTCACCATGCTCTTGATTATTGACATTAACTTCGGTATTTTGCTCTGTTAAAACTTCATTATTCGTATTTCTCACTATTAACTGTTCTTCTTCTTCATCAATAACGACTATGATTCAAAGAAAAAATATAACTAAAAGAAATAAACAAATTTTTTTAAAAATTGAAAATGAACATTACTAACTTAAATTTCATTTTACCTTCGATCTCTTCATGTAACTCTCCTTCTTTAGCTTTATGAATTTGTTTTGACCTCAAATCGAATTGAGTTTGCTTTTTCAGAAGATTACGAATCTTGCCATTATTTTCATATATACCGATCATTTGACTTCTTAATTTCGTCACGTGTCCAGACCAATTTCGTCATTATCAACTTTTTCAATTCGCGTTCTAAATCCTATAAAAGAAACTTTTTTTTAATTATATAATACTAATGTTAATTTTTTATTAATAAAACCTATGAAGGCAATATTAAACTTAGATCTATAAATGCACCATCCTAGAGCACTTTCCCATTCTCTATTTCAAAAGCCAATAGAACCATATTTATTCTTTGCTTCTCAAAGCCGAAAGGGAGTAATAATTAACTTTCTCCAAAATCATGAATTTCGTTGCATACATGACGAAAAAGACATTCGATAATATTGTCTTTTTGACTGACATCACAGAAGAGCAGAATCTTCGGGCCTTCTGTCATTTTAGCAAGTATATTGTATGAGGACTCCTCCTCCTTTTAAATATCCTACAAATGCACTTCTTTTGCCATAGCTAACTTAAAATGAACCTGAAACTCAAAATAAAATGAATTATATATTCGAATATGAATGATTGACAGCTGTCATCTTTTACTATTAGACTATATATGTTATCAATAAAATTAAAAAGAACTTGGTTTATGATTGATTGATAACTGTCATATTTTAGATCGAATTACATATATGCTTTATAAAAGTTGCGCAAATAGACTAGAAACTTCATAATTTTTGAGCAAGCAAAAACACGAACAAATCATTCTCAACGTATTTCAAATATGGATACAGATTTTGACTATGATGTAAAGATACAGAACTCTGTACCATTGATGTTTATCAGAGACAAAATCCAAGACTTTGGTAGAAAGGCCATTCTATCTTGCAGTTATATTGAACTTGATGATGGACATCAATGTTGTAGAAAGGTAAATATCAATAAATTATTTCTTTCTTTCTATGTTAAATTCACTTTCCGAGTCCGACAAAATATCGAAAAATCAAACACGAACTTAACGGGGCGTTGATGAGCAGCATTATCTGTCTACCAAGGGTCTTCCATGTTCAAGAGTTTCTCATACATAGAAAAGTCTTCAGCCACCTGTTCTGAAGCTCACCAAAAATGGCTGTTGCAACGAACGGCCTACTCTTCCCAAAACTGTATGAGGGTTCTACACAGCCTCTCATCACATTGGCCAGAGCATTCGTCAATAGCCTTTCGAGTCTGAGAGGGGTGGTGTTGATTAAACAAACATATGTCGAACAACTTAATAAAACCAAAAAATTAATAAACTTTGTTTTCGTTCTTTCCTTATCTAGTTCACTCTTCGAATACCAAATAGACAAGCTGAGACAGTTTATGATTGTCATTTCATTCCTTGCAAGGAAGAATGGGATTTGAGCCCATTCTTCCTTGCAAGGATATTTCGGTGACCATTTGGAACAAATAAAATTATTTGTGAAAAAGAAAACATAAACCAGGTGTATTATTTTTCAAGACAAAAAAGATATACTGTCGAAAGTAAAGCATTGGATGCAATTCGCATTCCGTCAGCAAATATCAGTCCAATATTGAAAGCGTTCAATATTGACCGCTTGTGGACCAGAAGCAGCTGCGCAAAAACGTTTTTAATTTTCAAGTTTCTCGAATTTCTTTTTGATTGGCAAGGAAATGCTTCATTCCCGCCTTACAAGTATCAAAAGCCAATAAGGTCTGATTTGTGGCGACTTTTTAATGTCTTATGAACAAAAAAAGATAAATTGAACTTTATAAAGTCAGACAGTTATAAATTTTTCTATCTACTACTTCATAATTTAGCTTATTTATTTATAAAGTCATATCTTTAATATATTCCTTTCTCCTATCTTTTTGACTCATATCTCATTTATTTCTAACTCAATAAGCTCATAAAATCGAAATAAAAAATAAATATGAAGCATAAAAATAAACAAATTAACATAATTGCCAGTAGAAAAGCATAGAATTAGAATTACTAGAATCGCCAGTCCAACCATTCTTCACAAAGACGAGAATTAGAATATCCTAGTTTCGCCACACATGCACTAGACAAGCTAGTCAGACTGGGAGTGACACGTTTTTCAAATTTCTAACTTTGTCAGGAATTGTAGTGTCGCTAGTTTTCCCAGTAGAAAAAGCGCAGAATTAGAATTACCAGAATCGCCAGTTCAACCACTTTTCACAAAGACGAGAATTAGAATATGCTAGTTTCGCCAGACATGCACTAGACAAGCTAGTCAGACTGGGAGTGACACGTTTTTTCAACTTTCTAGCTTCGTTTCGAACCGCAGTATCACCAGATTTCCCAGTAATTTGAAAATGGAAAAATAGAGTGGCATAGATAAAATAAAAAGTCGAACATAAACAGAAAAAATAAAAAGGTAAAACTACTAATACTATTTAAGTAACTAAAAACATAAACTAAAATAGAACAAAAGGAACGAAGGTTCTAAAAACGAAGTAGCGAATTTTGAAAATAAAACTGCGATATAATTGTAAAAAGTAATAACATTTTAATATAAAAGTAATAATCAAATATAAGATGTTTCGAACTGAAATATAACAGAAATAGTTACTTACTTGCACAAAATGAAAAACGTCTGTCTTCTTCGCCTTCTTGAAAACTTATGAAATAAAAACTCTCTTACCTTGTCATATGACTTTCTCGCAACAGTAATTCTATACTTTTTTTTTGTTCGTATGGGATACATTCATCATTCATCATATGGGATACATCTGGGATACATTCATCATGTTACTTCTTTGGGTTAACCTCCAATATGTAAAATAATCTTTTCTACTAGACTAGTGGTTTATCATATTACTTTTTACTCAAATTCGCTGGTGTTTTGTTACAATCGAAATAGAAAGGCTTCTCTTGTTACATTTTGTGAAAAATAAAGAGGAAACCTCTCAAATATTTTTACATTTTAAAACTTTTAAATTATTTGACCAAAAACTCAGAATTTGCTCCATTCAACGTCCCTACCCTATACCCAGAAAAAACTATGAAAAAATTATTCGAACAAAAATCTGGAATTTGCTCGTGACCCTATATATAGCTACTACTTCAAAAATATCAAAGGCTACAGATTATCTAAGAACAAAAAAGTAAATGCAGTCAGCATCTCTGGAGCCACCAGTGAAGACATCAAATACTACATAAAACCACTCGTGAAAAAGAAGCCAGCAGAAATTATAATTCACTGTGGGACAAATGATCTGAGGGTTAACTTGAATACAATGAAAAATATTAAAGATATCAACAACTATGTAAAACTTATGAGCCCACACACCAATGTAAGTTTCAGTTCCATGATTTTTAGGTCTGATTATGAATCACTAAATAATAAGCTGAAAGATATTAATGAAGCTCTGTTAAACTTTTGTAAAAATAACAACCTTAAATTCATAGACAATAGCAATATTACCACGTCTGATCTTAACAGAAGCATGCTGCATCTCAACAGGCAATGCACTACCATGCTTGCTAAAAATCTGATCCAGCACCTTCGCGAGCAATGACTGGCTAGTAATTCAAGTATAATCAATGTATCAGATACAACTAATGATGATTAATCCCCGACCATTCAGCTATATAACCTTAAAATTAAAATGTCCAAAAAGTGTATCACTAGGTCATATGAACATTAACTCAATTCCTAACAAATTTGACGCTCTTATCAATATTATAGATTCTAATTTGGATACCCAGCTCAAATCTGAAACTAAAATAGATGATTCCTTTCCAGATGCACAATTCCTCTGTAAAGGATACTCGAAACCATACCATAAAGATAGGAAATTAGGTGGTGGTGGCTTAGTTCTGGATATAAATGATGAAATTTCTTCCTGCCAACTTGCTACTAGCTCTCTCCCTAGTGATATTGAAATAATCTCAGTTGAACTAAATTTAAAGAAGAAAAGTGGATTTGTATTGGCATATATCACCTCCTTATTGAAGACAATAATTACTTCTTGGATGAGCTTGGAAAAATATTTCATCTCTTTTTGGCCAAGTATGAGAATATTTTTATCATGGGAGACTTTAATCTGGAACCGACGAATCAATTACTTGACAATTTTATAAAAACCTATGGTCTTTATAATGTAATGAAGGAACCTTCTTGCTTCAAAAGTGACACTCCAACATGCATTGATCTAACATTAACAACTGAGGGCCTGTTTACACGAGCCCGGATTGACTGCAACCCGCCTCAGAGGGTCAGCCCTTCTCCAGTCAAATCTCTTCAAGCGTTTACATGAACATAGCAGTCAACCCAGGTCAACCCGCCTAGGCGGGTAACCCTTCTCGAGGGTAGGGTTGACCCTTGTAAACGGGTTACCTTTTTGTAAACTTTTTCCATGTGAAGGCGGGTTGACTCAACCCGGGGTCATTTTCCGCACCAAAAATTCAGCACTTTGTTATTCTGTTTTTTTATATCAACAATATGGCGACAACGAAGCCAAGCGACAGAAAAATTAGTGGCAGTAGACAAGTAAGATGGTGGAACACCTTGTGAAGTGTCTGAAAGATTATAAAGTCCAAATGGACTATCAAAATGTCGATTCACACATCCAATTTGGCGCCTGGGTTTCAGACCCCAACGCATGCGAGGAACAGCAAGCTGACCCGGGCTGAGTCTGCCAGCTGTGGAAGAAGCCACCCCGGGTTCGTGTAAACACTTACAAGTATTTTTATAAAGCAACGAGCTGCCCCAGGTTAAGAGCCAACCGGGGTTCGTGTAAACGGGGCCTAAAAAACACTCATTTTAAAAAAACGATTACTGTAGAAACAGGTCTATCAGATTTTCACAAATTGACAGCTTTAAATCTAAAAACCCAATACTTTAAAGCAGAACCAATTAAAATTAAGCATCGTGACTTTGAAAATTTTGATTTAGATGAATTTAATGCAGATTTAAGCAGTAAACTATACTATGCCAATGTTGAGGACTACAACAAATTCTCAGAAATCATGGTTTCTACTCTAGAAGCACATGCTCCTTAAAAGCTAAAGATGGTGAGAGCAAATAACGCACCTTTTATGAACAAGTCCTTCAAGAAACTTATAATGGCAAGATCAAAAGCCAAAAATAAATATTATAAAGAAAGAACAACTGTTAACTTGGAAAATTTCAAAAAACTGAGAAACAAATGCGTTAAACTTACACATCAAACGAAAAATGAATATTATAGGAACCTAGACATAAAATTTGTTAGCGATAATAAAAGATTCTGGACTTCAGCAAAGTTCAGCTGTTCTATTCTAAGTTTCTAAGTGCTTTATTGGCAAAAAATATCTATGCAGCAATGGAATGGAATGGTTTTTAATGATATGTGCAAACCTCTAATGAGCACTAATTCCCTCACATCGGAGCAAATTGCTGTTGATATTCTAGGGCTCTTCTAGAAAGGCATGTTCTCTGCCTTCAATTGAAATTTTTGAAGAAGTTCATCTGGACATCATAGCCAGAGACTTCTATTCGTAGTTTTACGGAAATTCAAGATAGAAATTTACAAAATTTATAATTAAATTTGGGCTCATTCAGTCTTAGTGGCATTTGAAGTGACCCACAACACCGCCCTTTAACCAAAATGCATCAATTTTGGCCAAACTAACGATTTTGATGTTAATTTCTTTGTTTAACTTTGTTAAAAATAGCCCCCCGCCTCCTACATTCCTTTACACAACTCAAAATGCACAAAACAAAGGTGGATGAATGTTCTTGACTTCTCCTAAAAATTATCTGCGGAACTTGTGATGTGGTAGTTCAAAGGTTACTAATGAACCACAACCATAGCAACCAGGTTGAAAATTGTCATTATGCAGCTAAGGAAATTCGTAATAATTTGATATCTTCATGAAACTTGGGCAATAGCAAACCAATGTCACATGACACCAGCTAATGAACCCTGTTTTTGTGAAATGCATTTGGATTCTATTTTTAGAATATTGCTGATATCAGCATTATTTATCATTTCTGATGCTCTAATGAAATGAATGAAATTTCTCATCACAAATATCAGTGTATTGTTGACTTAGTTATACTTTGCCATCAGAAGCTACTTCAAGAAACCCATATAAGCAAAAATAATGACAGTTTTGTACTGTGCATGCGCAGTATTTCTAAAGTAAAATTGGAAAGTGTAGCTTTTTTCATTCTCAAAATATAACCCAGGTCATAATTTCTGCTTAACTCTTATCAACAATTTCATCACTAGAAACTAAAGGCAATTCTCTACCCTTTAAGGTAATTTGGAGTTTGCTAATGATATTCAGACTTTTAGTGATAAAGGCACACTGTATGCAGCAAGGAACTTCTTGAATGCTTTCCTGCTTTTCCTGAAAGTCTATTCAAGACACTTGACATCCCATTATTGAAGGAATTGATGACCCAGAAGATAAAGAAATAAAGTATTTTGGATGTTTATGATTATAATCAATCGAGATAGACAATATGGTATATTTTAAAAATATTCTGCAAATTTATTTTTATTAATAATTTGTGAACTTATTTCAGTTTAACAACAATTCTATGATTCTATATTAAAGAAGAATTATTTATTTAAACAAAGGTGGCAATTAGCAACAAATAGACAATACCTAAATTATTTCTTTTTGCATTACAATACTTTGCTGTACACACTTTTGTTTATTTATAAAATATAGTTAAAATTGTATGCGAGTTTATGCTGATAATATGTTCACTGAAAAACTTTGTAAAACTATGCATGTACACTGATGAATGAGAGTGAAAAACAAAAGGATGTTATAATTTCTATATAGTGACAAATTGGAGTTATGGTACTCTGAAAGTTTCTTGTAAATATAAGTTGCAGTAAAACCTACTATTCTTTTAAAATTCTTAACCTTTGTAGTAACACAGTGTCTGATTTAAATTGCAAGGGCTGCATTATAAAACATAATTCTCTTTTATTGTTTAATCTAATCTAATTTAGTTTAATTGTCTTTGCGACTTTGATGACATGGCTAAGAGAAATGAATAATTATTTGCTTCAGTATAAAAAAAGTATTAGATACAACAAGTACTTCAAAGTATGTACAAGTATAAGTATGTTCAAACAATCACCTTGTTAATCTGAATCAATAAAGTCATTTGATTCAAATTAAACATTAGCTATTTATTTGGCTTGTCTAGCTACTACTACATCGCTGTGATCAGTATCTGAGTTTGAGTCACTATTCTCTTCATCACTCGTGCCGGATTCTTCTGATTCTCTGAGTTCCTTGTTTTCATTGTTTGCAGCAAAATTCCTTACTAAATATTGTGATCTCACAGTTGCGATTATTTCAAAAATTTCTCCAATAAGTTGCCTGTGAAGCAAACTTGTGTATTTCCAAAGTGCATTTCCATCACCAATTATATGAGCCTTGCAGACTATTTCACTGATGGCAGAAAGTGTAAATCAAGTTAGTATGTCATTTCCAACTAGTAAACTTGAGAAACCCAACACTTTTTCATTTCTAAGTGAAGTCAATTTTGTAGTTAAAACCTTTTTACCAGTCTCAGATATTGAAAATTCTTGCTGTTTACTAGCACCTGGCTTTTCACTCTCTTCGTCACAGAAGATTTGCTCAATAGTAGCCAGAAAGCAAACTTTGTTGTCTCCACTGCAGGCATCACATACACAAATTTTAGCACATATATCACAACAAGTGTGTTTCTCTAAACCATTATTCTCAGTAATGTTTCCGACATATTTCAATAGTGTCTGCCTCCTGCATGTGTTAGTGTTTTTAACATACAACTTGATTGCTAGGCTTGTGTTTGCAGAAGTGCATCTGGGAAACAATACTAACACTGCATTACTATTTATTCCATCTCTGCCAGCCCTGCCACTTTCCTGAACATAATCATCGATATCACTTGGAGGACCATAATGCACAACTAAATGAAGGCCCTTGCAGTCAATGCCCATACCAACTGCTGCTGTTGTTGTTGAACCATCCTCACAAACCATTGACTTAATAATATGATCTTTCACGTCACTCTCTGTCCCTGCATGAAACATGGCATATGGCCTTTTCTTGTAATCAGAATAGATATATTTAAATGAATATCAAAAGTATGGTACAAAGTTCTGCAGTATTTGAGACTTTGAGAAAAAATTATAGCCCTGAATGAATTGTGACCATATACTCTTATTTCTTCAATAATCCATTGGAAAACTGCTGCTGGGTCCTCTTTTCAGCTTTTAAAACCACATATCTTATATTTCTACAATCAGGAATTTCAATTATTCTCAGGACTAACTGCATCTGCAAGTTGGTAATTATGACTTTTTCAACGCTTGGTAGAGCCGTTGCAGTTAATGAGACAAAAGGTATTCCTTTTTGCTGGTAACAAGAGAACAAAGTTCTGCTAATTTTGAGTAGTCTTGTCTGAAAGCTTTAGTATTTTTTCCATTTGCACCCCTACAAGAATTAGAAAATAAATTATTTTCAAATTTTCGCAACCTTAGAACTCTACAAGAAACTCAGGAAAAATAAACTGTATACTGCAAAATATGTGCAGGAGACAACTAGTTAGAATACTCACCATTTCACAATACAAATCCTTCCTCCACTGCAAAACAAACAAAACGTCCTTTGAAATCTTCTTGTTGGAATATGGATCTGTGTGTATCAAATGCTGCCTCTGGAGATGCCAGCATGATTGAGCTGCCTTTCACTTTCTGCTGCACCCCCTTTTGAAAATCATTTCACTGGAAAGCATCAATCGAGAGACTTTGATACCTTTGGCATTCAGTCCAATATTAAGGGCTGTATGACGATGACGATCGATTTCATTGTCTTGGTTTGTATAATTTCTGCTGTCCTCGATTTCTTCTCCTCTTCATCTGTTGTACCATCATTTAAAATGTTGTTAAAATCGAATACATATGGCGCAAGGTGACACACAAGAGACTTCCCAGACCCTGTTGGCTGCGATAAGACTATATCTCGACCTTCCAATAACCCAGTTTTGATTTAATCCCACCCATTTAAGAACTTTGTCTTTTGACTTGATTTCATTTTTATCATCCTCTTCGCCAATTTTAATGTCATAGAAGTAAACTTCAATATCTATATTTCGCTCTTTGTGTATGGCAAACTACACGATGCTATATGACGTCTTCTTGCCCCTGTATCGGATATGAATGTTCTCTTTCAGCCGGGATTTTCACCATGGTATGACTTCATTTTTGATTTGCCATCACGTTCTTCTTGATTTCACTATCAGGAATAGTATATTCTTTAGCTATTTTTTGAGCCAGTTCATTCAAGTATATTTCTTTGGCCACCTCATCATTTTCGTCAGGAAAATCGGCAGCTTTGTCGTCTTTGTCTTTGATGTTGAGTGTCTTCATTGTCGCCAATCCAATGTAGCCATAAGTTACGAAGTTGATGAAGTCACGGCAACTGTTTCTTTTACCTATTTCTTCACATTTCTTCACTCGAATCCTCCTTTAGTTGGCATAGAGTGCCCTTCCTGGAAACTGAGTTGCCACAATAAAGATCGTTGAATAGCATGTACAATATTGTAGAAAATTACAAGTTTTATGTTGCCAATTTGGTACAGCTTTCAGTTACTTCAATCCATTATAAGGTCTTATCCGGGGGCAGGGGTTACTTGACTTAAATCAGACGGAGATAAGGACTCTAAGAAATTTTTTTTGACCCAGTTTTGAATTTTCCCTCTATTAGACAAAATACCTTCTTTCGATACCCAGTGCTAAAAAAAGGGGCCAAATTGATACCCAGGAAGGAGTGCACATCCTGTCAACAAAATATATCAAGTATTCCCCCCCTGGGGGTCTTACCCAGAGTATGTGGTATAAGCTAATTCATTGTAAACAAATAACAGCCTTGTGCGAGCCTTCTGATTTCACTACTAAGCCCTGGAGGGCATCAACTCTAGCATTCTGGGCTTCCATTCCACGTTTGGTTGACAAACCGTCACTGCCACAGAGTATCTTTTCCACAGAATTTTTGTGGACTGAAGGACAATACTGCTGAAAATGCTCAAGTATAAAAATCATATCTTCCCTTTTCATTTCGTTTTTTTTGCAAGATACCAAGTGGAACCTGTATAAAAAAAGACATGTTAAGTTGAAATTAATTGACATTCCAATATTTTTTGTTAGATCTCCAAAATAGGAAACGCAGATAAATTTAGGAATAATACTAATGGAAAGGACATAACAAACGATACACTCACAATGGTTGATTTTTTCTTCATTTCATTTGCATATTTGCTTCTAACAGATTTCAAATTTGTGATAAAAAGTGGAATCATTTTGGGGCATACTTAAAAGCTTTTTTCATCTGACAATCCTCAAGAGTATGATGTCAGAAACAGACCGAGACAATATACTAAGGCAGAATTTATACCCAGATGCAGCTCTAAATGCACCAATCAGAAAGAACCAAAAGCTGAAATGGCATTGTGTTTAAACACCATTCACCTGGTCGGATACAGTGGGAAGACCAATAGAATTATTTGAAGAGTCCAAGTGAGAAAACGAACTCTTTCTGTTCACACAGAACCGGCCTTTTAGTTTTGATGTAGACAGATTCTGAAATCTCTAAGTTAAAAAAGATCTTGCTTTGCCAATGATTGTGAAACAATCCTCGCTGTAATTTTGTGCACAAGTTGGGTTATCGAGTAGATGCTGTCCTATGGCCGAATCATGTTTGAGATTAGGTTGTTGTTTAGACCCACAGGGTGGTTGCTCTCTTTGCCAAAAATTATGCAGACAAATATTAGTCGGGACATGCTGCTTTATGCTATCACCTAATCTCTTGGAAGTACGACCTACGTACGTGGCATCACATCGGCATGAAAACTCATAAATGACAAAAACTTTGCAATAATCAGATTCGGTTGCGAATTTGAAAGCACTTTGCATGTGAATATGAGAGCCAGTACTGTTTATTGTGTTTCATTTTCATTTCAGGGGAAACAACTTCAGGCCAAGTTACCATTAACTTGGGAAATTGCAATCTTTTCTCTCTGAAGATGTATGTTTTGTTGCGCTTACAGCAACTACAATGCAGAAAGTCAAAAACCAGGTATGCTGCACTCTAATTATGTCTACGCCGAGCACTATATATCTACCGTCTGAACGATGCAATATCCTGAGGAGATGAAAATGTACACGGATAACGATGTTGATTGCAGAAGAAAGATTCTTTCGGAGCATTTCAGTCTTAAAATGAGGGCAAATGATGTTGCATTTCATACTGGCTCTACTTCACCCACAGGATGTCATGGCTGTGACATCTGCAAGAAATCCTGCCAATGTGGTGATTGCTTGCCAGTTGCCTGGCCTTTGTTGATAAGTCATATTCAGTGCAGTGAAGAATATGAAAACCTTTGGTTAAGTGATCTTTTTGACCAACATTCATTCTCCTCTGAAATGTCTGATTTGCTCAAGGCATATTTAGACAAATATCAGTCTGAAGTTTGTTTTTGAAGAAGATAATGGCACCGATCCAATTTCGATAAAATTCTGGGAGTCCATTGTCCATCAAATGATGATTTCAGCTGATTTCATATTTAGTGTGGACGATTCAATGTTTGAGCTGCAACTAACTGATGTTGCATTGGCAGAAGACTTTTTCGAGATAATTGAAGATGTTAGAAATTCTTGATTTGAAGTAAATTTTTCAATGTTGGTATTAATATATGTTGAATCATTTAGTATAACTAAAGAAAGAAAAAGACTATTAGTATGCAACTCTGAGTTTCATGATCTCTCAATCATCGGGCATTCAAGATGTTATTGATTTTTTATGATTAACTTATTTTGATGTCTACACTTGCTTATAAATTCTGATTTGCTACTTAGTAAATCACTTTCACCTATGAACCGAATTATGTATAATTTCTCTGTTAAACACAACTTGCAATAATTATTACTTGTTCGTCACTCTTTTTAATATTTTCCATCTTATATTCGACGAGATACCCTTGCACAGCAGGTGGGAGAAGCTCAAGAGCATAATCAAAGATACTGCTGATGAAGTCATAGGATTTAAGAAGAAATCACCTCACCATCAGATTTCAGATAAAGAATTTGAAAGAATGTCAGCAGAACAAAAGCAGTTGAGACTCAAGATAGAAAATTGTGATGATCCTAACAAAATAAAGAATCTCAAAAGAAAGAGGAAAGGCATTCTAAAATCAACGAGAAAGAAAGTGAGAGAGATCAATGAACAGAGAGCACTAGAACTAGTTGAAGAAGTGGAAAATAGCAAAGATGACACAAGAATGTTCAAAGCTGCCAAAGCCTTGCACACACAACACAAAAAGATTAAATTCGTGCATGATCAAGATAAGCACTGTGTGTCCCAACCTCAGGAAGTGCAGACCATCATCGAGAGACACTTCAAAGACCACTTCCACAAAGAACATCTTACAACTGTCAACAAGTTCATAATTGGAGCTAAGAAACTCAACAAAGAAATCACCAAGGGCCTATTTATATGGAGGCGGGTTGACTCGGTCAGGCGAGTTGATTCCCTTGGGCGAGATCCAGCTGAACAATACAGTCTTTTATTATTTCTACTTGCATTTACATGAGAGACGGGTCAACCCGGTTGTCCGTGATCCGCGAAGAAGGAAGACGGATCACGCCTGACGAAAAACGAGAGAACAATAAATGCCTTTGTTTGTTTCGATTGCGTTTACATGTGATGTGTGCAACTCGGTCAGCCGGGTTGACGCATGCGTGAACTAAACAACAACAAGGCCTTTTTGGCGCGCTACTCAACACACCACCTTACTTCACAAAATGGCGACCAACTCCAATAGTTCTCTTGAATCGTCAACAAGCAAGCAATTTAAGTGGACCTCACAAATGGTGGGCGATCTAATAAAGTGTTTGAAGCAGTACAAAATCAAATTGGAGTTTCAAGGTCTGGATTTTGATAGTGACCGGCCTGCTTTATATCGAGCAGTAAGAGAAGACATGGCAAGAATTTATGTTGAAAAAGAGTATTTCAGGCCTAAAGAGATCTCGATATCACCAATACCACTCGGCAAATTAACGAAGGAGGAGAGGGAAGATTTTTCGAAAAAGCAAAAGCGGAAGCAAACAGTATAAAGAAGGGTCACAATCGAATTGTTGAAAAATTGAAGCAAATTCGTAAGAATTTCTCGAAAGCAGTTACAGCTGGAGCCAGGAGTGGTAGTGGTAAATTTGTATACGAGTTTTATGATGATTTGGTTGGTATTTGGGGTAGTTCTGCTGCAACAGAGCCCCTTGGCTTTGGAGTGAGCTCCTTGGCACCTCCTGAAATTGAAGTGATAGAAAACTTACCAGAATTAAGTGAGTCTCCAGTTCAGGATGAAAATTCTTCTATTTACAATGATGATTAGGATGAAGAGAAAGCAACACCAGAAAGAGATTCACCAAAAGCAAGTGAAACAGATGCCAACCCATTAAAAACAAGAAAAAGGCAAGCTTCTGCCAGTACAGTGCCTCGTTTGATTGACAATAAAAGAAAACATCTGGAGAAAACATTGTCGTCTGCCCAAAGAGACCAAATTTTTCTTGCTGAGTCAAGGGAAGACAAAGATATTCACCGTGAATTAGCCAATTCTGTCCGCCAATCATCAGAAATATTCAACATAGCTCTTGGGAATGTAAGTTCATCCATGAATCAGCTGGGTAACAGCATTTGTAAATCCATTGAAATGCTTGCACATGCCATGATTTCTGCAAATATGCCAAATCAAAATCAGCCAGTGCATCAAAACTTATTTTACCAAAATCATGGTGCCACAGCTGTACAGCCTGTACCTGGAATTTATGGAAATAATGCATACAGCCAACAAGCCAATCATTCTTTTCAACAGCAACCAAGTGCAGGTACTGCTGACAAAGACTTTTACCAAATTTGAAAACCTTTGAACATTCTTAGTTATTCCTTACTTAACACACACTTTGCTACAACCCTGTGAATTTTTTTTAGTCAGGTTTCAAAAAAGATCAATAAATAATAAAATTTCAAACAACCTCTTTAATTAGCATTTATTAACTCAATCAAAAAAGTCCATGCTTCTATTACCCTCAAGGTACCAGGTAAACAGGAAGGTTGAGTGCCACATACTTTTTAGAATGTCTCTGACAAGTTCACCTTCACTATTGTCACATGAATATATTGGGTCAGGCAAGCTCTTTTCCTCTGTTACTCTTGCTACTTGAAATTGGGATTTGACAGTTTCTTCATCAATATATGTCTTGTTTTTTTCGCAAAAATTGTGTAGTACAAAACAAGAAAACATTGGAACTGGAATTGGAACAGTTGGAACTATTGTTAGGTTTAAATAAACTTTTTTAGTAAGAAGTGCCCATCTTGCTTTGAGGCCTTGGCTTACTGCCACCGGGTCTTCCACCTAGGCCCATGTCATCATAGAATACTTCTAGACCCCAAACTACAGGAACAATGCAGGCCAATCGTACCTTCCTATGCGCCATTCAGATCTGGCTCATCAAATTGCCTTCGGTATCAGGCCTGATGAAATCAGTTCTTTGAATTGACAAGTTGCTTTGTTCGTGTTCATTCGTGTTCAATCCAAAGAAACCAGAGAAAACTCGCGTCGTATTTGACTGTTCAGCAAAATATCAAAATGTGTCGCTTAACAGCCAGCTCTCACAGGGGCCGGATTTAACAAGCACGTTAGTTGGAGTGTTGACAAGATTTCGAACTGGACCAGTGGCTTTAATGGCAGACATAGAAGGTATGTTTTTGCAAGTTAAAGTTCCTGATAAAGATGCTGATAGTCTTCGATTCCTTTGGTGGCCAGACGGAGATTTGAATTCAGATCCAGAAGAATATCAAATGCTTGTGCATTTTGTTTGGGGGCAAATCATCTCCAAGTTGTGCCAGCTTTGCTTTGCAGCAGACGGCAGAGCAGAACAAGAAAGACTTCGATCCAGTTACTATAGAAACAGTAAAGCGAAATTTTTATGTCGATGACTGTTTGAAGTCAGTCCATTCTGAAGAACAAGCCATACAGCTTCAAAGAGAGCTACGACAGTTACTATCTAGAGGTGGGTTTCGACTTACCAAATGGATGTCAAACTCTGTCAACGTATTAGAAGCAGTACCTGAACTAGAAAGAGCTGCATCAGTAAAGAATCTTGACCTCGAAAATTCGAAGTCTGAGCGAGCACTTGGAGTTTGTTGGGATGTCTCGAACGATGAATTCGGGTTTAAAATTATAATGAAAGAAAAACAGCCTACAAGAAGAGGAATTCTCTCAGTCGTTAGTTCAATCTACGATCCACTCGGGTTTGCAGCACCCTTCATTCTACAAGCAAAGGCAATTCTTCAAGAGCTGTGTCGTCAAAAGTTAAACTGGGATGACAACATATCTGAGAAAGATCTACAGTATTGGAATAGCTGGCTGCGTGATTTGCCCAAGCTAGAAGATTATAAAATCGATCGTTGTATTCAACCTAAAGGACCTAATGAAATCGCAACAGTTCAGCTGCATCACTTCTCAGATGCATCGCAAATAGGTTATGGTGCAGTATCGTACATAAGAATCGTAAATGCAAGAGGTGATATACATTGTTGCTTTATTATGGCAAAGTCAAGACTGGCTCCAATCAAATCAGTTACCATTCCTAGAATGGAACTCTCTGCAGCAGTCGTTGCTACCAGACTAGATACCATGATCCGACAAGAGACTGATCTTCACATCGATCAGTCTTATTTCTGGACAGATAGCACTTGTGTACTTAGATACATTGAGAACGAAGAAAAGAGATTTCAAACATTCGTGGCCAACCGAATTTCTACAATACGCAACGTTAGTGTGCCGTCACAGTGGTATTACGTTGATACCAAAGCTAACCCAGCAGATGATGCTTCTAGAGGTCTTACTGCAAAAGATCTGATTGAGAACAAGCGATGGTTATACGGTCCAGAATTCCTATGGGGTCCAGAAGAAGCATGGCCTCAACGACCAGCTAGTATGGGCAGTATTCCAAATAACGACCCAGAGATCAAGAAATCCGCGAAATCATTTGCTACAGAATCTGAAGAAGGAAAAGATACAGTATTGGATAATATTATCAATCGACATTCTTCATGGTATAACTTGAAGAAAACTATCGCATGGTTAATTCGATACAAAACCAATCTTAAAGAAGCCGTCAGTAAAAGGAAGATGGGAGCATCTACGAAATCAAGAGTTATAAAGCCTTTAGAGATCAGCGAGTTGAGAAAGGCAGAGAAAGTGATTCTACAATTTGTTCAGAAACGAAGCTTTCCATCCGAGATGAAATTGTTGTCTACGAATCAACGGAAAGAAAATGGCTCAACAACTAGTCAAAGAGCAAAGAACCCAGTGGGCAAAAATAGTTCATTGCAGCGATTAGATCCATTTATATCGGATGATGGTCTTTTACGTGTCGGAGGTCGCTTGCGACGTGCTCCAATCAGTGATGAGTCGAAACATCAAATTATCCTTCCGAAACGTCATCACATCGTTGAGCTGATTGTTCGCTACTACCATGAAGTATCCGGTCATTCAGGAATAGAGTATGTATTAGCTCTAACTCGTCAACGTTACTGGATTATCAGGGCGAGATCTACATTGAAACAGATCTTTAACAAATGTTTTAGTTGCAGAAGAAGACAGTCGCCAGTGGAAGCACAAAAGATGGCTGATTTACCCAAGGACCGAGTTACACCGTCAAACCCACCCATCTCGTTCGTGGGTATCGACTGCTTTGGTCCGTTTCAAGTTCGTCGTGGGAGAACAATGGTTAAAAGGTACGGAGTTATCTTAACCTGTTTATCTTTTAGAGCAATCCATATTGAAATTGCACATGCCTTAGATACCTCATCTTTCATAAATGCATTTAGAAGATTCATTGCCAGAAGAGGTTGCCCAGAAGAAATCAGATCAGATAACGGAACTAACTTTGTCGGCGGGAACAAAGAATTGTCACAAGCTATTTCAGAATGGAATGAGAGCAAAATGCAAGAATTCTTGTTACAGAAGTCAATCAAATGGACTTTCAACCCACCAGCAGGTTCCCATCACGGTGGAGTGTGGGAGCGCTGCATTCGGACAGTGAGGAAAGTAATGAATGCAATTCTAAAGGAGCAGACGCTAGACGACGAAGGGCTTCTTACTCTCATGTGTGAAGTCGAAGCTATAGTCAATGGTCGTCCCATAACTAAGGTTTCAGATGATCCTAGTGACTGGGAGGCGCTTACTCCAAATCATCTACTTCTACTTAGAGCTGGACCAACACTACCACCTGGAATTTTCGACAAAAATGATTGCTACACTCGACGAAGGTGGCGACAAGTACAATACTTAGCTGATATATTTTGGCGTCGATGGCTTAAAGAGTACCTGCCAACATTACAGCAGCGTCAGCGATGGAATAAGTCCAAAAGGAATCTACAAGTGGATGACATCGTGTTGATTGTCGATGAGAATTTGCCAAGAAACCAATGGCAGCTTGGTCGTATCGTCGAGGTTCATAAGAGTAGTCAAGATGGTTATGTAAGATCTATCAAAGTGAAAACAAGAACATCTCTACTCGCTCGTCCAATTGACAAAATCGTTCTTCTTGAATCAGTGGAACAAGAAGATAAAAAGACTCAAGATCATTGACTCACAGATAAGCAAACATTTCTTTATTGTCACATTTATCTACATTACTATTTGTTTGTTAACCTTTATTAACATTTATCGTTAGTTATGGACATTCTAAAGGCTATCGCCTTTAAGGGGCCGGTATGTTAGCTGTCATCGCTAACAATCGTCTTTGTTTTCAATCTGGCTTCCGGTTGCTGGGAGGCGTAGCTTCCGCTGCATGCGGTTGGCGTCACTCTCTCTCTCTCGCTGCACTTTTGAATTCGAATGACATGGACGAAATAATTTTCGTCATCTATCTATCTATCTATTCTATGGAGAGATCATGAATTTAAATACAGTGTATCGCAGTCTACCGTGTCTATCTTTCTACATTTGAACCTGGCAATCGGGAGACCAAAGTAAGTTTTATTTAGCAATAATTTTCTAGTTTTGTTGTTAGCTTTAGGCTCTTAGGCTTGCTGTCTTCGCTGTCGATTTATCATAATTAATCATAGAGTTAAGTTTAGTTTATTTTTATTTCGTTTCTTCCTAGTCAAACCAGATTACAGATTTCAGATAAAAGATTACAGATTTCAGATTACAGATTAGAGATTTCAGATTACAGATCTTAAAGTTTCATAACAATTTGTTTTCGTCTTTGTATCATCAATCTGCGTTTATTTGAAAAACGATTGCCGGTGTGAATTCTATACTGTAAAAGGGGGAATCTGTAAAAGGGGAATCTGTAAAAGGGGGAATCTTGCAGATTGTAGATTTTAAGGTTGAAATTGCCATTGATGTTAGCATGTTAACACCCTTTCCGTCTTTGTGGTCCATCGTCTTTGTGGTCCACAAGAGCAAAAATTGGGTGAAAAATCAAAGTTGTGCGATGTTACTGAAAATTGGCAGAAAGGGGTAATTTCGAGTGCTTATTTCGAATCTGCAATTTATTTTTCAAAATTTTTAAGTTTTGGGGTCGAATGGGGGCAAATTAGGTGAATGTGGGCATTGAAATGAAAGTGATATGATTTTTTCTGAAAATTTACAGGAAGAGGTAATTTCGGGTCTGATTTCGAATCTAGAAATTGTTTTTTAAATTTTCTAAGTTTTGGGGGTCAATTGGGGGCAAATAAGGCAAATAAGGTGAATTGACAGAAGGGGGTAATTGTATTTATTGATATTTCCAAATTCCATAATATTTCATTGGAAGGGATGCTACATATTATGCTTGTTACATAAAGAAAAAAATTCATTAATTTGATTTTCGAGATGTCATTTAGATTTTTCTCAAGTTGTGACTTGTTTTGCCCCGAATTACGCTATGAATTTGGAAAACACCGTTTGTTTCACTTTTTTGATTTTGCTAAGGCAAGAAACAAACAAGCTGTAGATAGCGAAGGATCAGATATTTATATCTTAATTACCCATTTAATAAAACTAAAGATCGTTAATAAACATGTTCATGTCGAATTCACTTAACATTAAATGCCCATCCAAATGCAGATGCAAGCCTTTCAAAGTATGGCAGTGAAAGTATTGAATTTGCCGTAAAGTGTTACTTGGATAGCATCCAGGCTTCATAGAAAGTTAGTAACATGAATCATTAGAAATATAGCTGACTCCCAATCCCCATAAATTTGTCTACTGAAGAGAAAGGTAACAATCGGAACCAACTATAATAATACCAAAACAAACTATAACAAACTAAAATATAACAAACTGAAACTAAAATATTGCTATAAGCTTCTTTGTTGGCTATGAGATGTGTATGAGGCTTTTCGTGATTGATAGGAAACAATAGCAGGAAAAGGACCATTAGAGCCACAGCCAATAACAGCACAGGATAGCTGGTTAATTGATTTTCAGAGGGATCAGGAGAAAGAGCAAGGGCAAAGGTTGTGTCATGTGTATGGCTATGGCATTTGATAATGCGTGCCAAATCCCGCCCCTCCGAGACAGCACGGCGTTTATGAACCTCCCATGTATCTTTTCCTTTCAACTAAATCAAGCTGAGTTTTTTACGGGATGCAAAAACAAAGTCAGCGTACATATCTGCAATGGCGTTTGCAAAATTTGCCAGTTTTCCGAAACCGAAAGCCAACGTAAAAAGCCGTCTTGAAAATATCAAGCTCTATGACTGGCATGATGTCAAAATAACAAATCAGATTGGTTTCTTGTGCAGATATTAAAGGAAGAAAAGAAAATGTTATTTTGAAAAGGCCGCACGATGCTTTTTCTCACGAGAAAGAATTCAGCAAAGAAGTTCTACTGCTTGAAAGCTTAAAGGGGCACTAGAATATAGTTGAGTTAAAATCAAGCAGCTCCCTGTCCCCTTCTGCCAGTTTTCAGCGAATTGCATAACTATCATTTTTCTGCCCCGCATTTACCTGATTTGCCGCCATTTTGTCCATGTTCGACCATCAAAGTTAAAAACTTTTGAAAAATAGACTTAAAATTCGAAATTAGCATTCCAAATTACCCCTTTCTGTCAATTTCCAGCGAAATCTCACAGCTTTCATTTTTCTGCCCCGATTCACCTTATTTGCCTTATTTGCCCCCAATTGATCCCCAAAACTTAGAAAATTTAAAAAATAATTTCTAGATTCGAAATCAGACCCGAAATTACCTCTTCCTGTAAATTTTCAGAAAAAATCATATCACTTTCATTTCGATGCCCACATTCACATAATTTGCCCCCATTCGACCCCAAAACTTAAAAATTTTGAAAAATAAATTGCAGATTCGAAATAAGCACTCGAAATTACCCCTTTCTGCCAATTTTCAGTAACATCGCACAACTTTCATTTTTCACCCAATTTTTGCTCTTGTGGACCACAAAGACGATGGACCACAAAGACGGAAAGGGTGTTAACATGCTAACATCAATGGCAATTTCAACCTTAAAATCTACAATCTGCAAGATTCCCCCTTTTACAGATTCCCCCTTTTACAGATTCCCCGGGGAATCGGGGAATGCAAAGACGATTTGTTGTCATTCCCCCTTTTACAGATTGGGAAAAGGGGGAATATGATGTCATATTCCCCGATTCCCCGTTCCCCGATTCCTCGTTCCCCCTTTTACAGATAGCCAATACTAAATAGTGTAGAAATCTACCTTTGATTGTGCTCTTGATTTGAATAGACAAACACTGATTGTTTTTGGAACCGCATTCAATTTCTGGTTCCTTTCATTCATAGGAATAGCAAATGATGTTGCAATTTGAATCTTGGTCCTTTTATTTGTTTATTCTGCTTTGGATTCTTTTGGCAGATAGAGGAGAGAACTTTGCATGTAAGCGGTGCATTTGATTCTAGATCCTCGTAGAGTGAAATAAGCTTTACCTGATAAAATAGAAATGAGTAAAATAGGAGGGTTTTTCCAATGCCACCAAGCCAAGCCCCTGGGATAACTAGCATGGTATTACAGGATGTCCAATTTAAATTGTTGCAATTATTTTTTGCATAACAAATTGTAAACATAAATTATACGGTAACTTTAAGGTATTTTCGAAAATTTTAGAGAAGCTTTCTTGAAAATTTAATACATAACACAACATGTGTTTGCGCCCTAATATTTTTCAAAGATAAATTTCAAGTGTAGTTGTTTTGCCACAAACCTCCTGTTGGAATAACGTGCCAGCAAAAGTCCATTGGGAGTCAGTTGGGGACAGCATTCTCCGTTTTCAAAGCACAGGACCAAGTTTGAAAATCTAAATTGATTACAAAAATTCAGTGAGCAGATTCATGTTCTTCACCTTTCTTGTTAAGATCATCATCACTTTTTATTCTGTACTTTGAAGCGCATTTGGAGATGATAAGAATTCCCATTCTTCCGTCATTTTGTGACATAGAGATTTAGGCAACGATTCATTCAGGTTGCTTTCACTGATCAATTGTTTGCTGGCAGACTGAAACCTCTTTGTTCCAAGAGCAGTGATTGCCTTTTCAAGACTTCCTGTTACTCTCCTGTTTTCACTTGAATTACAGACCTGAATAGTTCAGAATTTAGTTAATGAACGGCTGATGCACAAAAATGAGATTACTCATGTAGCTAGTGTCCCAGGTGATGTACTCGAAAAAAATATGGACGGGGCAGCTCAATTTACTTTCTTTGTTTGGGGAAAATTTACTTTTTTGGGTAAGATATTTTTACAATTAATTACTTTGGGTCACTGATTAGTTTTTTCTTTGTTTCTTCTTTGTTTGGGGAAAATTTACTTTTTTGGGTAAGATATTTTTACAATTAATTACTTTGGGTCACTGATTAGTTTTTGGGCTTGAAAAAATGGTTTTTACGTTTTTCTGGATACTGGACTTTTGCTTCGACTGAGCCCCTTGTCCACAATATTTGAAGTGCCCCCTCCTGGGGCTAGTGTACAACTTTCCCAAAAACCATTGGTTAGCTCAACCTTGGACCAGTAGCATAGCCACACACCAAACATTAGTGGCGTAAAAGGGTGTAGTAGTTTAAAAAAATCACTACCCTGTTTCTACCATATTTTCTGCAAGAGTTTGCAAGCAGGGTTGGTAAATTAACTTTTTAAAAGCAAAATTTCATTAAAAGTTAAAAATATAGCTTTCTTGAGCTTTAGTAGAAAACCTTCAGCACTGTTCATTGGCAAAAAAATGCAATTCTATTAAATCTTTCACAAATAAATTTCAGGTAAACATAGTAAGGTAAGTAGAAAGAAATTTAGCCAGAAAATTTAACATTCTTCTGATTTAAACTTTTAAAGAATGAAACTCAATGTACAATTGATGAGTTGGAAACAATAACAGTCTTTAAATGTTCATAACTGCTGTCATAAAATTGCAATAAATAATCTCCAACAAGCTCAGTTGATGACAAATCTTGTGAAAGAAAACATAAGTCAAAGAAACAAATAATTTCAAAACTATTTCACCTGCGATCTTCTATCAGACTCTGAATGTGCTGAATCTATGGATACATCCAATTGCAATCTTTTTCTTGAAGGAGAAGCTTTTTCAGAAAAAAATGCTTCATCATGATTTGGAGTGTTGATTCAGCCTCCTCAATGTAATGCTGAAACAACTTTTTTTCGTTTCCCCTTGCACAATTTAATGATTCTATGATATTTGTTGCTTTCTCTCATACATTTCTCAAGCTTTGAGCTTTTCCGGATGCATGTTTGGCATGTGAAATGTACTTCTGATTGAGTTTCCAACCACTTTCCAAAACCCGTAAAATTTCTTCCATTTATTTCCGATAGCAAATTTTTTTGGCATAATAGAAGCTCGAAACATTGATCTCTGTTTCTCTTTCATTAAGACACGACAATTAACGCATATGTGTTGATCTTTTTTTGTTTTGGCTTCATTGCAGTGACATTATTTTTGTGCAACGAAAACTCCAAAATATATACTGCGCTTTGGCAACATAAACACAGTAAAATTTGTTACATTACTTACCTTCACTGCTATAATCCAAAATAGAATTGAATCTGTAGTAACAGGTCGCCAAGTCGCTAGCCAAATGACTGAAAAACTAAGAAGAAAGTGCCGGTTAGGCCACTCTCTTCGAAGCCAGTTCAAAATTTCGATATTTTTACCAGAATGAGGCTCAACAATTTTGACCACTTGTTCTGCTGAAAAGTTATGAGTCTTAGTTTGAGCATCCAGCATAGACTCAATAGTGATAACTACAACTCTTGTCATAAGTCTGCTTTAAAGGTACAAAATGCTACTGGGCCAGGAATCATAAAGTGCTGCGCATGGGTGAGCTTCATGTTGTCTTTGCAGCATTACATGCTCTTGGATAATACATTGAGGGTTCTTCACTGGATCAAATAAGGAAAGAGCAGGGAATATCAAATCAGCGAAAATACGGCAGCTGTTTCGTGGAAAACACTACAAAGGAGGCAAAGAGGCTCATCTAATGTTCCCATTGAAGATAACTACGCCAAAATTATCTAGTAATAATAACCTTGATGTTATTTTGTGAGGGGTGGAATTTTTGTAATGTCAATAAAAAAATACATGTCAAAATTGCAGTGAAAAGTCAGAAAAGTGCCCCTTGAAAAAAGTTAAGAAACATTTCTCCAAACCTTTTGTCCTGTTAACATTCCTCCACGATGTCATCTAAATCAGAAACAAATTTGTTGCTGTCAACAGAGCATTGCACGAAACCATGCTTAGCAAGTCTGTAAATTAAATTATGGTTATTGTAAATTTCATAAAGCGATGTATATTACACTTGGCTTTATGTGGAGCTTTTTACACAGGGACATTGACATTCTTCTGGAAACCACAATGCAAGATCCAGTTGATTGGGCATATAGAGGGGACGCATTAACTCCTGTATTACAAAGGACAAAAATAAGGTATATGTGACAAGAGCTTCTGGCAATCGTAACAGCTGATTATTCACCACAACATCTATGTATGCAGCCACCTCTTAATGTAGAGCACAGTGATGGATAACAAGGGATAGACAATGATATGCAATGATATGGGAGTCTGATACTTCTAAGGGTCGCCTATTATTTACCTTCACACTCCTAACAATAAAGATGGCAAACTTACAGATGCGAAAGGCTGGAAGGGATGCCTAATAGTTCAAGTGAGCAGATTTCAGACAGTGTACTGAAAAGGCTCTACCATGTGAAAGCCTGAAACCTCAAATGTCACAAAATCCTTTCAAATCTGCAAGGTACTAAAAACAACATCGCTGTTTTGCTGTAAACTGTGATAACTTATATATAAATTAAACATTTGTTTATCTTTACAGGTGAAAGAGGGAGGTCCAGAGATTACAGTACCTTGTGCAGTATTGGATGATAAGGAGCACCAGATCATGCATAGAAAAAACATGGAAATGCCAACAATGCCGTTACCTATACAAGAACATATCCTAGCGTTGTACAGAAGATCAAGTCATCAATATATGAGAAAACCATACTGTGAGACAGGTTTTTGGAAAATCTTTATCAATTAGTTGGTGATGTTATTGATGCAAGAAGTGCTGCACAACTTGCACCAGGACCGGCAATCACATGGTTCCAAATACTTCTTGCAACTATGGTCAGTTGTGGCTCATTCTTGAAAGAGCAAAACGGTAGGAAAAGTGCTCTAAAGATGATATCTTAATACTTTCCTGTAAGATACGTCTTAGTCTCTATATCATATTAGCTTCTGATAACCAATTGCAACATATGGAGAAGTTCTGCACAAATACACAGAGGTTTTCAATCCTCCATGTAGATCCGAGATTTGATATATGATATGTGATAACAATTTGAGCTTTTCTGTCACTACGTACAGGAACCTAGCCATACACCAAGAAAAAAAGACGTCCTCCAGTTTTCTTTGGACCAACACTATTATAGCGAGCAGGAGCTAGGTGTATTAGCTTCTGGTATGGATGGTGAAGAGGCATGTATTACGTGTTTTCAGCGTAATTTCCGGTATTCAATTTTCTTATGTTGCTTCATTAATTTTAGGGACAATATTCTATGATTAAATATTTACAACAATGCAGGATACAGTCAAGCTTTGTCTACTTGTTGATTGCAAGTTACAAGTAATTTGAAAAGCTATTCTTGTATCTTTTGTTGCTGTTCATTGGACAGAAGAGGAGAGCAAAATTTTCCTAGTGCCAACAAAAACATTCCAATACAAGAAGTCTCTACGACATCCTTTCTGAATTTCGTTCTTTGAATAACAGCTAGTAACTGTCTTGGCTGCTGTATTGAAATGTTAAATCCACCCATAGGAGCCCCGGATGATGCCATTATTGTGCATGGGAATTTTCGGAGCTAAAGAGATTAGGTAACTGGACAATAAAGATTCACAAACAAGCAGCAGAATGTTAATTTCCATGTAAGAAAAATTATTCAAAGATGTCCCAATTTCCGTCCAAGTGATCTTGTGATTCAGCAGGATTTCTCATATTTACTATGACATGAAACTTCCAGAGATTACATGGTAAATTTGGTCTAGCAATGTGGACATGGTAAAGCCGAAAGTTTAATGTTTATACCGACTGGAATTTTTTATATTATTCTTCATGTACAAAGACTTCACATTTATTAATTAATTATCGCGTCATTTGTTTCGAATCGTTCCCAACTATCGAAAATCTCTAAAACGTGGAGTGCCCCCATATCTGTCCTAATGTTTTTCAAAAATTCACTGACATTGGTGTTTGGCATGTGAATTTACATATACCTGACTACCTTAGGCGCATTTAGTAAATGCATAAGTCAAGATATAACCAAATATCAAAAATATTTAAAACATGAAATGCACTCGTATGTGTTGCCATTTTTTTCAGAATTCATTCATAATCGTGTCTGGGACATGAGTTAAGAAATAAGTGACTTTATTTCTACCAGGCACGATAAAGGACAAGGTTTTCTCCGTAGGCACAGTGTAGGCAACCTACACTGCCTACACCTGCATGGACAGGTTACAAGAGTCGGCCTTATTTGCGTAACAATGGATATGCATATGCCTGGAGTCAAGTTTGCCTGTGTGTTTGTGCAGAGTAGTAGAGCACACGCCTAAGCTGCCTACAGAATGCCTATATTACTTTCACAGCCCACACTCCCTACAATGCCCACACTACCCACACTCCCTTAACAGCCTACACTGCCCACACAGCCCACGCTCCCTACACTGCTTACATAGCCTACACTGCCTACATAGACTACACTGCGTACAATCCCTACACTCCCTACACAGCCTACACTACCGACACAGCCTACAGACTACACTGCCAACACTGCCTACACAGCCTACACTCCCTACAAAGTCTACACTCCCTACACTGCCTACACTCTGTACATAGCATACAGTGCCTACATAGCCTACACTCCCTACACAGCCTACACTGCCAACACTCCCTACACAGCCTATACTCCATACACTGCCTACACAGCCTACACTACCTACACTCCCTACACAGCCTATTCTCCATACACTGCCTACACAGCCTACACTACCTACACAGCCTACACTGTCAACACTGCCTACACAGCCTACACTCCCTACAAAGCCTACACTCCCTACACTGCCTACACTGCCAACACTCCCTACACAGCCCATACTCCATACACTACCTACACAGCCTACACTACCTATACAGCCTACACTGCCAACACTGCCTACACAGCCTACACTCCCTACAAAGCCTACACTCCCTACACTGCCTACACTCCCTACACAGCCTACACTGCCAACACTCCCTACCCAGCCTATACTCCATACACTGCCTACATAGCCTACACTCCCTACACTGCCTACACAGCCTACACTCCCTACAGTGCCTACACTCTTTACACAGCCTACACTCCCTACACTCCCTACACTGCCTACACAGCCTACACTCCCTACACTGCCTACACAGCCTACACTGCCTACACAGCCTACACTACCTACACAGCCTACACTGCCTACATTGCATACACAGTCCACACTGCAAGACAGTTTTCTCTATGCTATAGTCAACTTGTTCTTGTCTTGCAGTTTCTCTCCCAAATACAATTCATTTTCTGTGTTTTGTATTTTGAAACAAGTCTCAAAGTTGGCCAACTTTGAGAATTGTTTCAAAATTCAAAACAAACAGAAATTCATTGTTACTAGGAAAACAAAGAAAGTAGAAAAGAGGATTTGTGTTTGTTTTGTATTTTGAAACAATTCTCAAAGTTGGATTGTTAATAGGAAAACAAAGAAAGTAGAAAAGAGGATTTCTGTTCGTTTTGAAATTTGAAACAATTCTCAAAGTTGGCCGCCAACTTTGAGAATTGTTTCAAAAAACAACCAACTTTGAGAATTGTTTAAAAATACAAAAAAAACAGAATTCCTCTCTTTTCTACTTCCTTTGTTTTCCAAGTAACAATGAATTTGGGTGGGTTGTCTTCTCTTGCGGATTTGATGGGCCTAATTTCGTTTTAGAGTGTGGCTGAAGTCTGAAGTGAAAGTATCTTCTCTTTTCAATAACATGCTGCCCAGATTTGCTAACCATTTGCTGTTTTTTCTCAGTCTCTTAACAAAAAGTAGCAAAGTAAACAAATGGTTTCATCTCAAGAATGAAACAACGCTGCAAGATGCGATGCAATCAGCAGTTAGGCCCCAACAGGTTACAACAATCCTATCCTTGCGCGCGCATGTGTAGGGTGTAGGGTACAAACATGACAACCTACACAGGTTAGCCCTGTCCTATCTCTGTGAGGATGGTTTCAGATGGACCCTCCAATAGAAAAGTTTATTTTGCAAGCACTAGTTTGGGTATGCTGTAGGTTGCTAATTGTGAAACAGTTTGCGAGCATTGTTTAGCGCTGGACGGTTTGCGCAGAGTAAGGCTCAACAAAGCAAATAATAAGGTTGATGGTTGTACTGTTTCAAAATCTTCTGGTTTGTGCTATCTTAGCATCAATCAGCTTACAAATCGGTTGATCGACGAAAAAAAGGAGACAAAACGCTTAGAGGAGAGACACCTATTCCAAAAGGAAACTTGTGCACAAATTTTATTTGCCCTCAGACGTCCATGGACTTCCAGCTTTTGAATCAAGCTTAGATCTAAATAATATACCAAACTTAGGAGATTACGACATTGATGAAAACTTGCCTCAAAGTATTCAATCCAAATACTTTACAGTATAGATTTGGAAGAAATCGTCTATGTCCTTACACGATAACAAAAATTCCGTTATGGTATAAAGAAAGTCAAATCAAACGATTGTTCAGTTCAGCAATAAAGAAATATATCAGGATAACAAGGATGCTGATGCTGGGAAAAGAGTGGCATAGATTTTCAGGTCTGCTCTCGAAAGCATTGAGCAAATTTTAAGTGGGACAACAGTCCAGGGAGTAACAAGTTCCAGATCAAGTGAAGTCCAAAGGCATCTCTGTATGATTTAAACTACTATAAAAGAGAAAAATTACAACGCAGTTGCTTTTTCTTTGATTCTCCATTTAACGGAACATGAAACTGGTATCCATTTCATCAGGCTTTATACCAGCTTCATACCAGGACATGAAAGTGGTATGCAGTACATAGGTATATAATATCTACATATGAAATTCATATATCATACCAGCTTCATGGCCTACCTTCCTGCAAAATCGTAGACAATAAAAACTCACAATGCACTGGAAGCATAGCTGCAAGACTGCACAGGAAGTAGAAAAGGTATTACAGCTGTTTTCACACTTCCAAGCCTCTATACTCCCTTCATTCCCTGCTTAACTCCATGCCACCAAGACCAAGTCAAGAAACCGGTTTTGTAAATTTTGTTTTGTATTTGACTAAATTTCGATTATATCAAAGATGCGTTTTTTTATAGAATGAATTGATCTCATATCTGATTTAGTGAAAAAAAGAGCAAAGCACCAAATTTGCAATAGATGAAATACGGCAGGGTCACTGTTGAAAGAGACTACATATAGAAAGATGCCATAAAACACTATAAGCAGAAAGTCAATGACGTTGAAAGCCTTAAAAAGAGCTTGGAAGTTTCATTCAAAAATGAAGACAGACTTGACAGGGGAACAATGAAGACAGAGTTTTTTAATTGATTGTAGCTGAAGTTACAAAGCGTTTGTTTGAAGGAGACCCTATGAATTCGCTTCCCATCAAAGATTGCAGCAAATTGCTCCCATTCCGCATGACAGGGGTTTTGACTGTATATGTAATTTCGGAAAATAGTCCTGCCTATTGTATTCCACCCCTTCTTCTAAGTGTGGCAGAATCAGTCTTGACTAACAGCCTGGATAAAATCATGGTTTTTAGCCAAGCATCACATTCCGTTAAATGCCTCCACAGAGTCCTTGCGTGACTTCATCTAGCCACTTGATTTAGCCAAAACATCAGAAAATCTCGATATGCTACTATTCGAAGATGCCAACAAGGATATGTACTGACAACTAATCCATAGCTGTCACTGGTCAGCAACAAAGAAGATAACTGTCACCAGCAAAGGTTTGCTAGTGCAGATTTCCTGGTTCAAGAGCTCATATATAACAAGCTTGTTGCCTCTCGAGGCCATGAAATTGGTAAGCTTTAGGCCGGGTTGGAGATGCTGGGCTCTCTTGATTCTGCAAAGAAGCACCCGGTGCTAGCAAAAGAGGTTCTAAGAAATGACGTTCTAAGAAATTCATTGAATATAGACGAGTTTAAATCCCTTCTGACTGTGGACGCCAAGCTGTTCGAGTAAAAGAAAGCAGAGAAGTGGCTTTATGAGTACATCCGGCAACCTCTGGTAGACAAGTAGTTGGTCAGTGGTTCCAGGATCAATGCTCTCCTGGTGTTTTGCACTGGACATAGCCATCTTTCAAGAAATGGTTTCCAAAACAAAATTCAAGTCCAGTTCCCACCGGATACTGTACTGCCCACTTCATCTGCCTGTTTGCAAATTTTGCGTCTTCCAACCGTCCACTCAAGCAAATCAAAATTTTAACTTGCAATGGAAACTTCTTTATTATTGTTGGGAAGTTTTGTTTGAGGTAAATTGTTTGATTTGTTTTGTTTAGATTGTATTTTTCGTATAGCATTAAGGGCCAATTGACTCGTTAACTGAAAACTTGCACTAAGTCTTCTTGTAAAGCTCGGGGTGTGAAGTATTAATTTAACAATCTGCAACAAGTGGAATACAGTATAGTAGGTATGGAAACCTGTTGGAGGTCCAGGGGTGTTTTCAGTTATTTAGCCAACATGTAGCAACAAAATGTTTTGCAAATCATTAACATAGCTCTGTCTTAAAATTTGTGCATCTTGTACCCATAAAACAATGCTTGATCAACTAGTCACCCTGTCCCAATTGGAAAGAGATCCGGGGGAATTATTCCCTTCATTGTTTTTTCTAATCTCACATAAATCATATTATTCATACACATATATCTCTTATAAGGCACGACTAAATGCAATTTATTCGGGTTTAATATGTGACAGGGGCTTTTATGTTATTATTGCCCTCTTGCATCGCATTAGAGGTAGAGAAGCTATTGAGGTGTCTCATGATTGGTGGAAGCTTTTTCATACAAAGCAATTCCTTATACAGCAGTGTTGCTATGGTGAATCGGGTTAACTCGTGTGTTTAAATTTGGCGGCTATAAATTTTTGCCACGTGGTCTGTGCTTATCATTAAAACCGAATATGAACTGTGAACGGAGAACGTTTCAAAGTGCTTGACAAGGTTCTTCCACCTCTGCCATTGTAATTTCACCATTTCTGATGCTTTGAGCAAAGATTTCTTCAATGGGCTCATCATTTAGAGGATATTTAATTCTTCAGGCACTTCTTTGGCTTTATTGCAAAGCGCTTTTCTGAGTAACACTGCTGTTTTTGCCGACTTCTTTAGCTTGTCCTCAATGAAATATGTATTCTTGGCTGTTCTTAAAGCATCGTTCATATGCACAGCCAGGCCAAATTTGAACTCTGGAAGTTTGCTATGTACAATGGAAATTTCATAATTCGAATAATTGGCATGCGACCTTTGGTGATAAAAATGTTCAAGTAGTTCAACATTATAAGTGGTATGCACAGAATGGCAGGGCTGCTTGTTGGCAGTGTCTTGTGATCATACACTGTCAGAAGCATCATTTCTCCATCTTTTCATCCCTGATTTTACATTGTCAATTGTTAAATCAGCAGCTGGTCCAGAGCAAGGTACATTGTCTATTATTATTGACCTAATGAAGTAATCTATAATGAAAGAGAATCCTGCTATTGAAACAGGACAGCTTGAAGCCATAAGATAAGACAGTATCTTCGCTGCTTTTTGCAATGGCACAGACTTTTCAAATTTGAGATAATCATCCGTTGTAGCCAGTCTCTTAAGGTCTTCCTCTTTCTTTAACCATTTCCTTTTTGTCACATCTTTCTGAATTGCTTTTGACCAGTAGCTGACTTTTTGATCTCACTTTTCCAACTAACTCGTGTTCTATGTGAAACATAGCTTGGTTTTTAGCAGCAAAGTCACAACAATGCAGAAGGGAATGTAAATATCCTTTGACAGTTCCAGGCTTCTTCTCCTTTTGAAATAAACGTAACCATTTCCTGTTCAAGACTTTGGAATTTAAAGGTGCAAGAATATTGTTCGCAGTTGGGTCTTCTGTGTCAACATATTGCAACATTCTTTTATGTTGTGCAGCATGAAGTGACGCATCCCTCTCAGTTTCTTGAAAATCTTGTTAAGCCTTAGCAGCTTAAGCAGCACAAATCTCCAAATCAACTGTGGATACAAGGACTTCTGGAGGGAAAAGGACCTGTGAGCAATGAAGGAATACCAGAGGTAAACTGAGAATATGCAACTATCAATAGCTACCAAGGAAGTAGCAGAAATGGAAGAATGTAACCAGATGAGTTGTACAAAGTGTTTCAAAGGAACTTGCACTAGACTCGACAGAAGATACTCTAAGGTACTGAATAAGTGCACCCCCCGCTTGTTAATTGTTGAAAAATGTTCCAGCCCCCCAGTCGTATTCCAACCCCCCTTTTATTAGTTAAACATAATTTGCTAAATGAATAAATTAAAATTCGATCAAAATAACTTTTCTTTGCTGTCCAACAAGTTATATCTTCTCCCTATCTTGCAAAATAGGTTTCATTTGTTATCAAGCAATATGGTACGAACATTAGAGCTTTGTGTTAAGGGATTGGTTTGTATTTTACAACCCCCAAGTTTAATAATTTTTTATGACATTTCCAAGGCCTCCCCGAATATTCCCACCCCACCCCCCAATAATTCACCCATTCTTCAGCTCTTGATGGGATTCATCCACATATAATTCTCAATGAACTATGACACGTTTTTTTATAAGAAACACCTTTATAAATAAAAATTAGTATTCAAACATATCTCATGACAACGAACAGTATAAACAATTTTCAGCCTCATTTTGTTGAAAAATTAAGGAACTCCAGCCTCAGATCGAAAACAATAAGAAAAACGTTTGAAAAATAGTTGAAATCAATTATACCTTAGATTTCTAGGTTGTAATTCCTTCGACACTGTGACAAATTTTCAGCCTTGATCATTATCATCCTTTTGGGTTGTTTCTTTTTTACACCAATCTCTTCTTCGATACCTTTGAGATTCTAGAATGCTCGCCATTCTTTTGGCTCTATTTTTTTCAGAGGACTTTTTTCCATGACGCACAAAGCGCAGAAGAGAGAATGATATAATAGACATCAAAATGGCAAACTAACCTCATTTTTAGTTACTAATATTTCACTCCGTAATTAGCAAGCATGATCGGAGTGAAGGATTCGGTTTCCTTCATTCGTTAAAAGTTTTATCGATGCTTCGCATTCGTTGTATTCATCGTAACGGCTTCCAAAAATTATTCAATCTATTGTTTTTCTGCTCTCCTCCTCCAGTCATAGAAAAATGATCTCCACGAATTAGATTTCACAAAATTCCCGGCATCTCGATTTACACCATTGGCACCAAGTGGACCAACTTTCATGCATTGTATTTCAAGGGACTCTCTAACCTTTCTTGTATAAAAATCGCTTTCTATACTTTGAGTTGGTGCTGACAACCAATTAAACTGTCCATGGCAGACTTTTGAATGTTCTGTTGCTCCAGAAGACGACCAGTTTCCTCTCATAGCTTGTTGTAGATGCTACAAGCATCTGGTCAGGATCTTTTTCTTTGTTTCTCCAACATAAGATTTCCAACAAGTGCAATCAAGCTTGTATACCCCGGGATGACTGTTCGGCAGTAGTTTATCTTTATGATTACACAGAATGGATTTAAGATTTGAACCAGAAGTAAACACAGTCTTAATTCCAGCCTGTTTAAAAATGCGCTTAAGCTTTGGACCTAATACAGGGACCCACAGAAGTTTTACAACCTTTGGTTTTTCTGCAACTCGATTTTGATCTTGACTTTGGTCTGGTCTCAATTCAGGTGGTTTGTAACTTTAAGCTATCGATTTTAGTTTATCAATGTCATGTTAAGTGAGAATGATAATAAGATACCAGTATTTGGTCTACTTTTTACTATTATTCGTTCCTGCAGCTCAATGCAGCATTAACATGGGTTTTTATCAAATATCATACCTCCGTTTTCATGCTGGGATCTGAAATATCAAGTTGTCAATAAAAATGTTTGGTGACAGTTGATTTAACGGTACAATCTATGAGTCAATGGAGGAACTGCCAATCACGTTAGCATTGTCTTATGATGGATGATCTCATAGATCGGGCCATGAAAATCAATGGTCTGGTGTTTTGTCGTGTCGTGATCAATGACTCCATCTATGCAGCATGGTTGAACTCCTCATAGATCGTGTCGCCATTGTTGATACAATCTACATATCACAACAGGACATTTCAGTCAATGATTTCAGTAGCTACTGCATGTGTCCCTCATACATGGAAAATTGCAATGGTCAGTCCTATCCATAAAAGTTACTTGAACAATGACATACAAAATTACAGACCAATTTCACTGTTGTCTTTGCTATCAAACGTCCTTGAAAAGTAATATGCTAGCAACTATTACTGTATGTTGATGAAAATGAAATACTCCAGAAATATTTTTCAGGGTTCAGGAAACATCACTCTACCCAAACAGCCCTTTTAAAAATAACTGATAATCTCTCGGCGAACATGGATAAAGGGCTAGTAACTACTCTTATCCTGATGGATCTAAGTAAAGCTTTTGACACTTTAGACCATGGAATTCTGTTATCAAAACTAGTTAAGTATGGTTTTGACCATCACAAATTTGTATTGACTTACTTTTCAAAGATACTCCCACCATAAGGTATAATGAATGCACTTTTACTCGGCAACAATTCACTAAATTACTTGAGCTTTCTGTAAAGGATAACCACTTTATTTTTAATGGATGTCTTTATGACCAAATTGATGAAGTAGCTATGGGCTCACCCCTTGGGCCAACTCTTGCTAATTTGTTTATGTGCAATTTAGAAACCAAATTTCTCTCCCAATGTCCTATCGAGTTAAAACCCATTCTTTATCACCGATATGTTGACGACACGTTTTGTCTGTTCAAGCACCCTGACCAGGGGGATGGGAAGCGGGCTCGCGCATGCCCAATAGGCCACTTTTTGAGGAAAAGCTCATGGCGGAAAGTTGAAGTAATTTTTTAGCCAACTTTACGAGTTAGTATCTTCGAAATATCTTTATTTGTTTAATTTTTTTAAAGTAATTCATTAATTTTCAATCTTATCTAGCTTGAATTATAGAAATATTTTAGCGATTGTTTCGATTTTTCATTGTAAACAATGTGATTAGAAATCGGCACATTTTGGCCTATTTTTCAGAGCGCCACAGTGCCTCTCTTCAACAGGATATTTTTTTGCAAATTGTTTCGGGTTCTTTTAAATAGAAACTTGGAAAGGATAGAGTAAGCTTTAAACTTTTGAAGAACCCCATAGAGCCCCATGGCCAAGTGGTGAAATCGCACTTTCAAAGTGTGGGTTTTTTTCGGAATTTTTGTTGTCCATTTTTAAGTTGATGGTCAACTATGCCATACAAGTTGTGACCACCTGAACAACACTGGCAGTTAAAAACATTGATCAATTGCATAGAAGGCTTTTTTAATATAATAATCTTGCCTTTATGAAATTTTGAAGAGAATGGACATATTTTGAAGATATGAATATTGAGATTTATTGACTCATTTTGCAGAGCAAAACATGCAAAACAGGAGCTCATCTTGGCTGCAATAGTGGATGCAAAGAAGCCCTTCTAGAAAGGATACCTTGATATCTGATGAATTCAGTTGGTGATACAAACCCATTTGATGTTCAAAAGTCATAGAATATGTTATCTGGAGAAATCACCAAAACTATATTTGACTTTCAACTTGGACTTAACCTTAACTTTAGTCTCTATGTTGCAGTTTACCAGTGTAACTTCCTGTTAAAAATTATATTAATGCTGTATTTGAATTAAATTGTTTCTTGCCTACATATTTCTGCTTCTCTTAGTTTTTGATTTGTTATAACAGCTTTAAAAGTTGTCATTTTTTGTAATTAAAAGTTTTTTGTCATAGGTACGGGAAGATTCTTCAAATAATCATTGCCTGATAGAATAAAATTTCACTAAACAGTTTTTTAAAGCCATGTTGCATGTGCATCATTTATAAAACAAAATATACAATTTTAGTTAATTGGTGAATGTACCAAGAAAGTTCAAAATTATATGAGTTAGATATATACATATTTACATCTAAGGACAGTCACAAAGCATTGTATTTGTATCCCTACATTTACTTCAGCCATACCAAATTTTTACCCTAATGCTAACACCTAATTTAAACTTAAAATGTGACCGTCCATGTCTTGAAACATTAGGGTGAGTGGTTCAAAGCCTTTGTAAGCTGCAAAAACATTAGAATTTTCAACAAACAAGTATATATAGTATATAAAGTGTAATATAACAGAGTTGAGTTGGTACAGGTAGGTAGAGACTGATTGACTTGGCTCAGTTCAGTCCATTTTCATTGTCATGATGGCTTGCTTCGCATGCCTATGAGTTTCGGGTATGACCCACACAAACACACAACAACTGTCAGGATTGACTGGCTTGATGGCCTTTGCCCCAAATTAAAGTAACTTTTCAATCTAACTCAAAGTTTAATTTGTTTGTTCGTCATAAAATGTCCATCACCACTTGATAGGAGCAGCACATACCACAAAACTAGAGCAGCAGATGAAAAACCTTCCATGTTCAATGACTGTTCAAGTTCAGGCCGTTCAAATCAACCTCTGATAAAGAGATCTCTTTTTTCATTTTAAAAATGTTTTTTATTCAAGAATAGTAAGCCATTGAAATGATATTATGCGTGATTGCAAAGAATTACGCAGATATTTGCAACAGCCTATACCATTGCAAGGTTCTTCAAGATCCGCACACTAACATGACAAGATGGAACTGAACGGTTGTAGCCTCTTTCTCGTGCGTCTGAAATGAGCATTCGCTAACCCGCTTCCCACCCCCCTGCACCCTGACCATGTTCTTTCTTTTCTTAATTATATAAATTCTCAACATGTTATTATCAAATTTACCGTTGAAACTGAAAATGATAATTCTTTGCCTTTTTTGGATACTCTTGTCACTAACACAGGTTTTGACTTCTCTACTAGTCTTTTTAGAAAGAAAACATTCACTGGTCTATACACTGATTTTTCTAGTCTTTCTCCTATCAAATACAAGATTAATCTTATTAGTGTTCTTATTTTTCGAGCGTTTCACATTTGTTCCTCATATGCTTCTTTCCATAATGAGGTCCTATGTATCAAACAGGTTCTTTCTTATAATTCATATCCTCTTTCACTTGTTGATCGGGTCATTAAATCTTTTCTTAACCAACAATATCAACATTCCCCTGTCAACACACAAGAACCTAAACCTGCTGTCCTGTTCTACCTACCATTTTTAGGGCAGTGCAGCCTGCAACTTAAGAGAAACCTTAATTAAATCTTTAAACAATGCTATTCAAACCTCAAAATCAATGTCATTTTCCTCACCCCCTAGACGCATTTCATCATTCTTTTCCTTTAAAGACCATTTCCCGCCTCCCGTTTGCTCCACTGTTATTTACAAATTTAAGTGCCAAAGCTGTAATGCTTTGTATTATGCCAAAACATCTAACCATTTCATGGTACGCGTCAGAGAGCACTTGGGAATGAACAAAAATGGCCAAAAAATCAAGACCACTCCTTCTTCAATCACTGATCATTTATCTCGAAAAAACCATGAATCTTCCATTGAAAACTTCTCCATAATCAATAAAACCAATAAATGCATTGACATCCTTATTCATGAAAGCCTTCTCATTCTTAGTGATCGACCTTCTCTCAATTCCCAAACGTCGTCAATCCCTTTAAATATTTCCAAATTTTCGAGCATTCAATAAATAAGTAAGAAATTTCAAAAGAAAACGACAACTTTTAAACGGCAAAACATGTTTCGAACATTCTATGTTCATCTTCAGTTGCAAAAATTGTTATAAGCTAATCAAGATATTACAAGGGTTAAATAGAGCTATAAAATATTACATAACTTAATAACACACGTGAGGTAAATAATCAAATCGGTAACATTAAAGGTAAATAAAACGTACAAATGGGAATAAGTAAATAATAACGAATGAAAAAAATAAAAGTAATTAAAAGAAAGATTCAATTTGTAATGATAAAGTTGTTTGTTAAGCGTAGGTTTGACCCAAGAGATATGTAGCGCTTCCTTGATCTTAAGACAAAAGCTGCTATTAGCGCTGTCAAGAATAGAGAAACTATCCTCAGAGCAAAGAGGGCGGCAAGAAGGGACTCATTAAGGTGTTTAAAAATATGTGAGTTTTGTCTGTGACCAAATGCTCCCTGAATTCGTGTTGAAAGATGTCGAGAAGTTTCACCGACATAAGATGCAACCTAAAAGCCATTAACTGGAAGTCTGTCATCTATTTCTCCAGGGGGTGCGCTTACGAGCACTAACAGCTAACGATGGTTGCCAAAAATGTAGCTAAAAGCCCGCTGAGAAGTAAATTGTATGATGGGTACAAATTGTATTCTTGATTGTTTATTCTATTTTAATTCTGTAAGTCTTGAGACTTGAGTCTCTTAATTCTATAAATTCCTGAGTCATTTAATTCTATAAATTCATCGCTAATAAGTTAGTCATCATTTTAAAACTCAAATTATTATAAGTGAATGGATTCAAATATTAAATAAGTACTCACCGTGGATTTCAATAGGGTTGGCGGTAGGGTGGTTTACTTAGCCTTGATTTAGTTAATAAGTTTATTGTATGCAACCAGGCCCTGTATTCTATGTAATAAATTCATATTATTGTAAAAACATGACGGTTTGGCACCATAACAGAGTGGCCGATTTAACGTGAAAGGATCAGTATTTATGGCCAATTTTTAGGGCCAAAAATGTGGCCATAATAACGAGTTGCCATATTATCAAAGTATACGAGCAACAGTTCCACTGTACAGAATAGTTTATTCTCCGCTCTGGCACCCGAAAGATGTGTCAAACAGTGCACTGAGGCCTACGGTTTTGAGATTGTCCTGCCGTTATCTTACAAACAATTGAGGGCTGTATCAATAATTTCAAAATTACTAGTCTTTAAACGTCAAGATTATTTGTTTCCTTCATTTCCAAATAGCCAGCTGCAACACCTGCTTCGATTTTATTCAGTAGCACACTCTTTTTTTCTTTTCGCCTTAAATTGATACATTTGGGTCTCCTAACTAAGTTAAGAAAGTCTAAAAAAATTCCTGTAATACAGTAGCAGCGCATATCTGCAGAAGCCTTGCTGTAAATAAGGTATCAAAGGTGTCTTTCGTCTAGACTTATTACATTTGTCATAGTCTCTCAAGTCAAGTCAAAGTCAATATTTTTTCATAAGAATTCAAATTAATCACAGGAATAGTTATGCGAACCAGGAAAAGCAAAGCTTATCTAGCCTGGGCCGCTTTATACAACAAAACAGAACAACTTAAAGCATTAACCCTATTCCACACGAGGGGTGCAAACTTGCCCCCCTCCTTTTAAGGTTTTTACCCGGTTTTCTCAAATAAATCTTGTAATATTAATTTTGATGAGCCCAAACTGTCTGACAATTACTTTTTATATTTAAGAAACCTGGGGAAAAAATTTGAAAACAATAGTCAACACTGGGGGTCACCACCGTAATTTTGTTGACGCTTGTCAAGTAATTTTTTTTACATACATATTTTTTAGCTTTTTTTTCATTGAAAAGTTGCTAAATCCACAGAAAATCAGGAATATTTATTGGAAGATGCAAGAAATACAGCAAAGGACTAAAAAATTAGTGTTTATATATCATATATTAATTGTATTATATATTATTAATAGTTATATATATTATATATTATATGTAATATATAATATTCATATAATTTTATGTTTAATAAGTTACAAACATGATTTCGCCAATTCGTTTGAAGATTGGAGATCTTTATTTTGCAGGTTTTTTACTAGCCTTAAAAAAAGATACTTTATATAACCGAAAATTCATCAACAATTTGGCGCTTCAACAATAATAAGCTGCCAGTTATCCAGGAATGACTAATAGGCGAACCAAAATATTTCTCCCCTAACTAATCAAGTCTTGACTAGCACATTTGAACCAAAGTTGCTAAAGAAAGTCTTCCAACATGTTTTAAAATTTTTTCCCATTTGGACCAAAAATCAGACATTTTTTGAGACAACGCCGCACAATTAACACCTAATCAATAGATTAGGGTGTGGCAAAAAACTGTCCGCGATTTTTATATAAAATATAATGCCCAGAGCACCAGTCCAGAAAGTTTGAGCCTAAGTTTGATGCCTTTCTTAATAAAGATACAGATATGGTATGTAGTGAATTACAAAAAGATATAGTTTACATAATTGTATAATCATTAATGTAACTAACTGGACAGCTTGAATTTCATCAAATATCTAAGGAGATAATAAAATCTTTCATAGGTGCTGAAAGACATGGACATGGGTAGGAATAATTTGTTAGGAATAAATTTAATATTTTTACAAAATATCTATTTTTAGTTTCTTGACAAAACATTATTGGGAAGATATTGCTTTAGGGAACTTAGGTAGCTTATTCCATAACTTGGCACCTTTGTTTTTAATCTTTAAATTTTTCCAGCGACGATTTGCTTTATCAACTCTAAAACCTGTGATTTTTCTGGTTTTATACTTATGTTTACCTTCATTTGTCTCGAAGAAGCTAATGAAGATAAGGTGATGTGAATTATCATTAAATTTTGCCCAGTGCATTATCTTTAGTATTTTTAATTCAAGTTGATCTTTAACTTTCAGCAATCCTGCTCCAACTACGACTTATAAACTTTCATGATACCACTCTGAGGAAACAGCTGTATGCTGTTGTAGTAGTTACAAGCTGTTTCTGAAAGAGTAGTAGGAAGGTAATAAGTCTAGGTTTCATCTACAAGGTCTACCCAGGAGGTCTATGTCGTAATTTTCGAACCACTTTCGAACATTTTATCAATAATATTATAGACATCAAAACGGCAAACTAACCTCATGTTTAGTTACTAATATTCCACTCCGCCATTAACAGGGAGCACAAAGAACAAGGATGGGAATGGAATAGAGAGCAAGATTGTCTGATGCCTCTTTGGTTTACTTGAAGGCAGTTGCCACCTTAGTTTGGAGGCAGAATGACGAGAAATAAGACAGCTTAGCCGCAAGTTTTTGAAGTATCTAAAAGAGAAGATTTGCCTAGGCTGAAAAGGAATGCGAGAAAGAGACCTAAACCAATTGTAACTTGTGAAAGTTTGAGAGATACCAATGAAGGCAATGACGATGTTGGTGAAATAGAATGCATGCAGGAAGACTCTGCAACCGGTGAACTACAAACTGAAGCTATGACTGATAATAAAAGCGAATGGGAAGTATCAGACTTTCCAGTGACGATACTAACAACAAGTGGTTCCCTTGCAGTCAAGGCGCACGGTATAAAAGTTCTACACACTAACCCGACATGACTTAATAATCTTTCAATTGCATTATTCTGTTGCCGTCTAATGTTCTATTATGGCTCGAAGCTTGAATGCTTTGAGCCATTATTTTTCCGAATCGGAACTCAATCACTGCAGCTCCTTCTACAGCGTTTAATTCATAAACCGTGCGTCTGATAGCAAAGGCCTTTAAGAATGTTTTTCTTAGCGTTTAATTTCCTGTCAAATGATACCATTGAAATAAAAAAATGTCGATTTTTTAATTTTTTGAAATGGTAAAAATGACGTCATCAATCACATGACTTAGAGACCACACCCAAAAAGCGCCAAACGGCTTTCGAACTGCCTTGTCAAACTAAACTTAGACCAAGTGGAAAATTTGTGATTAGGTAGTTTGCTAGATGGTTACAGCAATTTCTCTGCCTAAATGAAATTTCAAATTTGATTAAGTCAGCTTCAATCTTTTATTGACGAAGTTAAATATGAATAGAATGACTACTAGGTGAAGTAAATAAAATCAAATTATACAATATAATTTGTAGCGGCAGTATTCTAAGTAGACTGTACTGTTTTTGACGAGAAAAGCCGGAGACCCTGGAAATCAAAATCAGCCAAACTACTGCGGAAAAAATTGAAGAAAGTGTCAGAAAGCTGAATTAAATTCCACTTTCCACAGGCAGTGAGCCGTGAGACATCTACCAACGTTCTTTTCCATTCAAATATCGGGTGGGCCAATAAAGTAACCCCCCAAAGTAAATAGTTAATATAAAATCTTTCCTTTTCCAGAATCTTACCAAATTTAAAACCACGTAAACTTCTCAAACCTAAACTTAATGAACATTTCTCATAGAAGAAGGAAAATCCTATCTGCTCTTCAGTCAGAGTATTCTAAAGTCGGAAATCTGTAGTCACAAATGCAGGTGTTATGACACAAGCAAAAAGCAATGTACAAAAGAAAGGATAAGAAACGTTTGTAATGTTTGAGATATGGTCTGAATGTCCTCCGTCCTTTCCATGTAACTCCAGCTTTGTTGTAATGAATCGATTGTTCTTTCCATTTTTCGATTTGAAAAGGAGTCCAGGGGCAGTGGCTTTATGCAAAGACTGGAGATGCCAAATGTTGCTTTCTGATGCCTTTCTTAATTTAACGATTACCATACCGAGTTGTCCAGAAGATTTAAATCAGGGTTATTTTATGGCCACTGGTTTTTTTGCAATCACAATGAAGTCAGGATCATTTTTTTTTATTATTTCCCATGAATGGAGCGTATATTTCTTTTCGTAATTGTGGTAAGATTTTGCAGCAGGACAGATTTTACATCGATTATTTTGTTTCGGGGTTTACTTTTTTTTGGGCCACCCTAATAACAAAATTTGAAAAATATGAACTGTTGAGCTTCCTTGTCGGATTTCAGTTATTTGTTCCCACTTCAGTTGGCCAGGTCTAAAAAGCGGACACGGACACAGAAATATTCTTTTGTGGTTATCATACAATTTCTACATTATCAAGGGTACATGAACTCCACCCCTCTATAGTAGTTTGTCTCCCTCTTGCTTTTGAAAACCTGGCTCCCTGGCCTGATTGATTAGAACATTTAAAAGCGCTAAACGCCGTATATGGGTATTCTGAGGAAGCATATCCTAACAATGCTTGACCAAACGGCCTGATTGATTAGGACATTTAAAAACGCTATACGCCGCATATGGGTATTCTGAGAAAGCATATCCTAACAATGCTTGACCAAACGGCCTGATTGATTAAGACATTTAATTACGCTAAAACGCCGCATATGGGTATTCTGAGGAAGCATATTCTAACAATGCTTGACCAAACGGCCTGATTGATTAGGACATTTCAAACCGCTAAATGCTGCATATGGGTATTCTGAGGAAGCATATCCTAACAATTCTTGACCAAACGGCCTGATTGATTAAGACATTTAAAAACGCTAAACGTCGCATATGGGTATTCTAAAGAAGGATATCCTAATAATGCTTGACCAGTCGGAAAATGGAAAAATGTAAGAGAGCTCAAAACATTAACAGCAACCACACTTTCCAAAACGGGGCTGCATTTCTGGTATTTTTCATTCAATCTTTTGCAATAGTTTATTCATCTAATGATGTTAAATTTGAAAGCATTTAGGTAATCTATATTTTCTTAACATTCAATTAAACATTTAACAGTTATTCAGTGATAAGTGCTAGCGCTGTTCTTCAGAAGTCTTGAAAGTGGTAGTCCTTCCCATGCAGAATAGAGGAGCTCGTACAAAAACAGCTTGTAATTTCCATAATACTTCATATTCATAAAGAATGAATCTGCCAACAGTTCTTACAGAGAAATCATGTAAACCTAGAAGTTGAAGATCAATGGTGTTTTAAGCATCAGGTACTAGGCATTCAGATGAAAGTTACCAGTCAATGGCTGCCATGCTACCGTGGCTTGAGCTGGATCCCTAACTCCTCTTATCCCATGGGAGCATAACCATGCTGGACTATAGAGAGATTGTAAAGTTCCATTTCTATAGCTGAAGTTGGGGCCCTTAAACTCTGTGTGCCCTTTTTGTGGGAAAAAAGTGGCATTGAAAAAAACGCCCAAAGGCACCATACATGGCAAACAATTTCATGCCATTGATACTAAAATGGGAGTCTGCAGAAAAGTAAAAAATTATAAGCAATACCATACACAAATGGAGGGCCAAAGCAGCAAAGCCACAGAGTTCTATATTGGAAATTATAGTAGTTTGCACACTAGATATGGTCTTAAAATTCCTTTGTACACCTGAAGGGCATTGTACATTCTGGAATCGGTATTTACTCTGCACCTTCACCTTCACCTTCACAATTACTTAATTATTTTCCAACCTCATTCAGATATTAAAAGCTACTTTCAGTCGTAAAAGAGTAACATCCATTTTAAAAAATCTGCATTATTTAAGAAAACTGAAAAGACAGAAGAATGATTTGTTTTCCTCCAGCTTTCTAAATGAAAAATTACCCTGACATGTCAACAAACACTGAGAGGGCTAGGGCTAGGGAGGGTATAGGCCTAGGTCAAAAGAAGAAACATACGAATTTGCCTTAACACTGGAAGTTGATTGGAGGCCACAATTTCGTACAAAGAAATATTAGGCATTTTCAAAAGGGGTCCTTATCTGTCCCTATTGTTCATATAGACAGTTATAGGCCTAGGCCAGGCATATTACCTATACCATACCTACCTATCAGCTAGGCCCATATTGAACTCAATGAAAAGATATAGTAATGAGTAAAAGGCCCGAATAGGCCTAGACAATATTATCAATTTATCTTCCGACTTTCATAGTATGTACCTCAAAAAAGTCTGTGCTGACTGTTTGATATACTACTGTGGCTTTCAATCTGCTGATCAGTTTCAAAGTCTTTCTGGTGAAGCTAAGGACAGTGAGGATCTTCTCGGCTTTTTCCGCTCCCCGCCACAAAAAGTGAGATACTGGGTCTACTACTGTCAGGTGTAGCGTACCCCTGGTTTTCTTCAAGAAAAGATAGCTCTTTATTGCTTTTTGGATTTTGGCTTCCCAATTTATGAATAAATATCCAAAAAAGCGTTCCACAAATGTGGGATTTCTGAATTTCGTAAGTGAATTTATTCCTGTGGAAAACAGAGATAATAAAAACCGTCAATCTTGAGATCAATTAGCTTTTTGCTCCATACAGTCACGAAGGGAAAATTTGGAAGCCAGGAATCACCAAAATTGACTATGAAATTCCATTTCCGTCAATAGGTATACGTCTTTATTTTTTGTACATAGTATGGCCACTTTTACCCACTCATCGTCGCCATTATCTGCATATTTTAGAAATCACTTTTACAAATGCAACAAGAGCTAGAGTCAAAGGATTCAATTTCTTAAATTTAATTCATGTTATTCACTGAACGTCGAAAATAGGTCATTTCAAAAATAAATATAAGCTGGTGTGTTGAGGGTGAAAGAAAGAAAGAACTCTTTTGAGACATTACAGTACACCCTCTCAAATCTATCATCAGAAGTCGAATTGATTGATTAAGTCTAGTGTGCAAAGGGCCTTATTCTTTTTGCTTTGTTTGTAAAATCTGTCATTAGCTGCTTAAAATATAATAAAGTAATCTGTTATTATGCTATTAATAGATAAATGAAATTCTGAAATTATCACCTCACTGGCTACACCAGTCCTTTTACTAAATATACTAAATGAGTCATTGTTACGCTGTTGAATTGAATTGCTCCATGCTCAAACTAACTGAGCTGAAGCAAACAAAAACAGCATCAATTCAGACTTGTTGCATACGCCGTCGCGTGAAAAGATTTTAAGTGTCATCCATGGTGTCGTCTGGCTAGGCCACTTTTGGAGATCGCATGGAAATTTCCAAAATTTCCAAATTTATAGCTCCTTAATCATCGTTTTATCTTGGAAAATACATTCCGATTGTTTATATTTTAATCGGGGAAGAAAAAGTAGACATCCAACAGACCTGTTGCGTAGGCCGAAAGACAAACTGGAGTTCAAACTGCATGCAGTTCAAACAGACTTGTTAAAGAAAGCATTCACTCAGTTCTATCAACTCCTTGTATCAATCATCTTACTTAATCCCAGAAATCTGGTTGAATAACATCAAAAGTTGCACTGAACGCAATTTTGCGGCCACAAATCTTAGAAATTGAGCGCCGAAAAATTCCCATGCTTCCTTGCAGGTCCGGTCAATTTCACACCTTTTGATCCAACCTTTACAATAATTAGGAAAGAAACCACATTTCTCATTGTCCGATGATGGGAGAGGGATCCCTCCCGAAACGTTGCCCAACTAAATAAGGCTTGTCATGATAAGTGGTGACTATCATGTCTAACACAGTGTCAGAAACAGCCTTGATAAGTCCAAATATATTTACCAAGTGAGTAAAGGTTAGTCCTATATTTCAAAACTGCAGTTACCGTAAATATTTGAAATGACTTTTGAAGCTAGTAAACGGTCAAAAAAGTATCAATTTTTATCAAGATAACTGTGTGATTTATTTATGCCTATATCGCTAGGGTACTGTTTACCACCCTTTGAGATTAATTGTTGCAGTACTTTTGTACCCTCCCTGAGTGTAGATCATCTTTAAGATTAAGCATTGCAGTACTTTTGTACCCTCCCTAAGTGTAGATCATCTATTCACTTGACCTAACAAAAGTTTGGTGGCTGCGTGCAGGCTTAGTAATATACAGCCTGATAATATTTCCATATCATAAACCAGCATGAAGGCTCTCTAATATAAGCCCCATAGGCCCCTGCCCAGAGGGCTTGTTTTGGACATTTTTGAGAGAGAACTTATTAGAGGGGCTCATTAGATAGGGGGGTTAATAAATACTGGAATATATTTAGATTTCATTAGTCAAGATGGCAAGACAGACTGTGATCTTCTTGATCATTATCATCATCATGATCATCAACAATTCAATGACAAACTCTAGCAAATGGGATAGTGGCAACCTTTTCCACATCCACAACCAAAACCGCACAATAACTACAATCAGACACAATCACAACCACACAATCTAAATTACATCATCATCACAACCATCATCATCATCATCATCATCACCATCATCATCATCGCCAAGATCATCATGATCATAATAATCATCATCATCATTTAGAACGGCATGGAAAACAATGGATAAGGGAAACCACACAACAATAACAACTTTGGCTGTCATCATGATCATCATCATGACACGTTAATTAGAAATTATACAGCAATATATTATACAGCTTTGTCAAAGTAGGTAAATATAAAAGTCACCAATTAAGAGTACTCATAACAATATAGTGCTTTATGGCTTCTTGCATAGTATCTATTCTTTCGTTGCAGAGATCAGAAAATATATTTGCACATTAAAACTGGTACTGAATTGATGATCAATCTCTGCTCTTGCGAAGTCATCCAGATGGTCTTTCCCAAAGCTTCTGGTCTCTGTTAATGAACCTCCAGTCTCCTGCTCATACCATTCTTGTGCCTCGTTTGGAATTAGAAGGCTTGTTGGTAGATCTGCACAATTTTCTGGCCGTAGAAATTCATTTGGAATTCTTTTTCCTGAAAGAGCAAGAGAGGAAGTGTTCACAGCCCTTTTGCACGTAGTATCCAATCAGTGTGGAGAACAACTGACATTTCTTAGAACGATTGTAACGTGTTGGTCCTTTGATAGCACGAAAGGAAAAACATGCTTAGGCCCTGAGGCCTAAAGCTAAGAAAGACTGCTACTTTTTTAAAGTGCAAGATGAGATTCAATTCCAATTAAGACGAAGACTAAAATAAATTATGATTACAAACAAATATATAACACTGACAATTCACGATTTATAATTCAAATCAGGTTAATTCTCTTTACTGATCGAAACTGGAGAGAAAAAATAAAAAAGTGTGTTGCAGAGTGAAATAGCAAGTTAATGTTTCCGAAATAGAATCAGAAAAAACCTGCACAAAATTTTCATAGTCTACACTTTGGCTCCGTTGGGCTTTTGGACTTAATGCTAATTCACAACTCGCTTTGAAAAGTAAAGTGGAACAGAAACGTTATTCTTAATTCATTGTTACTTCCTATAATTTCTAACTCTACATCTTTGTTATTTTTTTACAAATTTCTGACATTCTTGGTTTTAAATCGGTTGTAATGTCTAAAAGGCCAAAGCCTCACCATTTTAGGTTGCAGCTTTTATTGGATAGTTTATACTCTTGTTTATCTCAAACCACAACCTCTCAACTGTGTGGTTCTGTAAATGATAGAATAGTTTATCAAAGAGTGTAACATAGTCGCAATGCAAAAATAGGATGTTCGGGTATCTTATCCCTAAACTCGAAGGTTCATATCATGCAGGTTGACATTTTTCATTGTCATTGAGAAGCTAGACTGAAAGATGAGAGAAATATATTTTGCATTCTTTTTAATACAGTAGCTATTTTCTTTACTTCTTCCTATTCTCATCTTTATTTATATACTCAAACTTTTCATCAGTTGGCTGATGAAAAACGCTGAAAATTATTCTGTGCTGTTGTGTGATGCACCCCTTAAGATGTTATCTTTTTGTATGGCTCTGGTGTTCTTTCTGTAATCTCTGAGCTTGCCTTGAATAAAATTTATTAACACCAATTCTTTTCCATGGTCAACTCTAATAGGATTCCAAACACCATAAAGCTGAATCATCCAAACATGAAACCATATTAGGAATTTGCTACTGTTTTCCAGATAGGAGAAAAAATACATTGTCAGTAATTAAGCTCCTTTTAAGAATATGAGACACTACAAATAGAGCTGTTGGAATGGTTATTTCATATAAAAACAGCAGTACTGCACCCTCAAATGCAAATTCAATTCTTATATATTCATAAGACTTACAAGATTAATTATAGGTATATATCCTATACGATACAAGAAAAGACTAAGCTTCAGAAAACAAATGATATGTAACTTAGTTAGATAAAAATAGAACAATAGTTCACTTTCATTGCTTTATCAACAAACAAAGATGACTTTACAATTTTGCACATAACAGTTATTGGTTAAGTACTGCAATCAATGTTATAGGCTTTTTACAAATTGTCGCATTCATAAAAAGCAACTAAAACTAAGTCAACCCAGGCCTTTCAATTGCCTAGGCTTCTGCAATATTTTGATCCAATTTATTTTTGCTGACTCATTTGGTAAGAATGGGAAATTCGAAATCTTTTCTATCCCTACACTATTCTAGTCATTTCTTTCAGCTTCCTTATGACAGTCAATATTGACGAATTTTTAAAGATTTATGATATAAGTGATGGTTAAGTAGAACCAACAAAATTGGGCTGGGATTGCTACCATTGAATGACTTGTGCCCTGAAGGTTTTGTCAAACTTTGGTCTTGATGTTAAGTATAATAATTTGTTACGAAGAGCCACATATCTATCAAGAAGCCTAGCTAGTAAAACCCAACAAACGTCGAACGCAGGAAATGGATGTGGAAGAAGAGTGGTGAACTGTTGAAATGTCGTATTGGTAATTTTTCAACAACTTAATGGGTGACTCTTGAGAACTATGAAATACAACAAAAAGAATACTAACCTAATTGATATGATTCATGATACAAACCAATCTTTGCAAGCTGTATTATCTATCATGCTGTTGTGTGCATAATCAGATTGATAATCTCATGACATTAGCTTCATTCATATTCGTTTGTTTGGAGTTTGTTACAACCTGGAGCAATGTCAAATTGGGCCAATACATTGACACAGAATAAGCACTGATTGTGCTCAAACTCAAGCCAAAAATTCCAAGAGGTTTGTTCTTGACATGACTCAACAGTTGATGGCCATTTAACAACAGCTGAAAATCTATTGAGTTGTCTGCTGCCCATTCTTCTTTCCTGTGTACTTGTTTTACCCCTGTCCCAGTTGCTATCATTGATTCTAAGAGTATCTTTCAAAGTACATACAATCCCCACACATTATTATCACAGTTTGAACTATGTACTGCATAACTAGCTAGCAAAGGTTGTGTCTTGGAAAATGCAAAAGCTTGCACCATATTTTGATTCCCCAAGGTCAATAAGTCTACAAGTGTTTCTATTCTCTGAACTTCACACTTATGGTCTGATTTTCCTATGTAACTCTCAATGAATTGAGTCTTTTTCCAGAATTTCTTCTTTTCTGTGATAAATTTCTTTGTCTTCTACTAAAATATTTCCCTCAATTGTCAACGCATACGACAATGAAGATATAATTTTTGCTTAAGTCCTTTATAATATGGCATTGGTTAAGCAAGTCCTGATTAGATTGTCATGTAAGATTTATTTTGAGATGAATCTCTGAATAGTGTCTACTCTGTTAAATCAATTGACTTTTGGCTTTGATTCTTCCAAAGGGAAAGGATTGTTGCTCTATTTTCAGCAATTGCCCTTAAACTTTCCTCCTCTAGTAAGTGCCTGTTAGTCTTATGTCCCCTCTTGTGCAGAGACTTCTTCCTCAATCTTTCTATATTAGAGTTACTTCAATTAAATCATGGAGTTTTCAAGGTTCAAATTAAGGAGCTTTAACTGTCCAGTCTTTGATGAACAACTAAGAATCACTTTTGTCAAGAGCAAGACGGTTTGTACAAATAAATAACAGGATAACAATATCTTTTCTATTTTCCCCCCTCCCCCCAAATAGCTCAATTTATATTTAAAGGTATAAAATGAATGAAGTTTATATGTATATGAATTTGCTGTAAAACTTAGTATTCAAACATATCTCATGACAAGAAACAATGTTAGTACCTTTCAGTCTTATTTTATTGAAAAGGTAAGGAACTTGAGCCTCAACTCAGATTAAAGGCTCCTTATAAACAAACCTGTATAAATTTCATTTGCTTTGTCCAGTCCATTGATATCAATGTCTTTATTGCTATTATTATTATTGCTTATTTTTTTTTGATAGCCTTATGCTGTTATTGTTGTTATTATTGTGACAAAAACAGTTGCAAAACTTTCCAGTGACTTACGTAGCAAAAATTTGGGACTGCAGATGTAAATGAAAAGTTTAAGGCATTACCACATTTTCCATGGAAAAGACTAGTTTAATACCTATAGTCAGGGCACTGACGTAAAAGAAAAATTGGAGGCATGCCGACAAACCACATGTTAGCTTAAGCTTGACTTCCGGATGACAGAATCGTGTGTTGTCTGATTTCTAACTAACAAAAATTGACTATTTTGGGCTATTAATTTTTTGCAGTATGATATCATCAGGTGCAATATAAAAATGTTTGTTTAAAAAATTTTCAAAAACCACCCATACCAAATGAAAGAGCACAAAAAAATGTTAGTTGTAGTTTTGAAAATATCGGCCTTAAGATTTTATTGATGACGTCTCAAAGGTCTAAAACAAAAAACCTTAGAAATTTAAATAATAAAATTCCTAGGCAAAACAAAAACCAACAAATTAATGAATAGGAAAAAGAGATATAAAATAAGATAGCATCCGATTGATACACAGCTTGCCATCCATGACTTTCCAGCCATGACCATTTAGTGAGGGCATCGTTAAATTTCCATCCAATGCTGATTTTACCATTTCTGTAACTTACAATATGCATAACAGGTATAACAGAATAGCTGGTATTGGACAAAGTTTTATTGAATTTGCAGTTTTCAGGTTTTTTGAAGCACATAAATTTGGAAAATTTGACCTGGATGTGATTTTCACAGTGCTTATAATGCCTTCTCAATTCACGAAAAGGGGTGTAAAGTATGACCCTGCCCTCTGTTACCATGTGTGGGACATGGTGAATCTTAAACCTCCTGAGAAAAATATCATAACAAACATCTGGCTGTCTAACAAGACAAATGATCCAGGTCAATGTCGGCTCCAGGATCAAAACTTAGAGGCTTTGTTCAATAACATTGCTAACTGTTTTAGGATAGGAAATGTGCAAAATGGGCTAAAAACCGCCTCCATAATCCAAGTAAGAGAGCTATGCTGATAGTTGGTAGTTCTGTTTTACGGCCAGTTATACACTCTTTGTACACTCTTTTAGAGCAGACTCATATTGAGCTAAGAGCCAGCTGGCATAAAGGTGATTTCAAACCTCTACATTCTTTTCCTATACATTAATGTAGGGAAAAAATTTCTTTTTCTGAAATCTAGGCCCAAAATTTTGCTGAACACTGCAGTTGGAATAATTGCAATTACCTACCTGCCTATTCACAAAATTGGCTATGTTGCATGTTTACTGTCAATCGCTCAACGGCTGCAATAACGTTTGGTGCTTTTCCTTCCTTTTGCAGTAATGGCTGCTATAAAGAGCTAAGTATTTTCCAAACATCTTCACCATTAGTATCATGAAGATAAATCAGAGCATTTTTTCTGCAACTTCAACACTTTCGCTTGCTTTTAGAAATGCTCTCATTTATCTCACCTTACCTAGTTCTATACAACAGCTTTGCTTTACTGACACCTTCTTATTCTGCTGCTTCATTTTGATACCTTGTGCAGGAGACTTCTTTGCTTATTAAGGCACCAAATTCATAACTCTTATCATTGGCACTCACCTGAAAATCATACGTTGCTATGAAAAATGATAGCTAGATGGCATAAATGTTGGTGACAAAGTTCGAATTATGCTTAGTCAGATAAAGTTAAATGTAGGTACAGATATGAAGAAGCAGCTTAATAACGTCTGCATAATAAAGTTAATCCTTCACTCCCTTCCTGAAGTACCTCACCTAATCACAAAAATATCGTCCAAAAAGTGAAGTTCAGTGAAATGTTCAGTTTAATTGGCTACTAGGCAATGAACATAGTGTAAAATGTCCAATACCCTGTGCAATGAATTGCTCTGTTCATTTTTCCAGGGCCTAACAAGTGTCTAATTTAGATAAAAGAGTTGATAAAGTAGTCTTGCGCCGCAGCTGCTGCTTCATCCTCTCTGGCAGGAACTTTGTGTAATAAAGTACCTTCTCTTTTTTCATTGTCTGGAATTTGTTAACACAAAATCTTTTGATACTTATTTAGCAGTTTTTAGCATTTTGTCCCAAAGATACAATTCTCCTGCTATTCTGCATAGACCATAAATGGTTTGGTTGAAATCTCTGACTGTAATTGCTTCAAATGAGTAAAGCTTTTGTAAGGAAGTTTCTTGATGTCTCAAAGTCAACCTTAGATCTGGGTGCTTGCTCTGAAAAAGGCATAAACATGATATGAAACTAGTGCAGGAATGGAGGATGACAGTAGTGGTAGAAGCGAACAACAACATGAAGATACAAATCCTTCAAGTTACACAGTTCCAAGAAACATAAAAGTGGAGCCCAAAAGAAAAAAGACAAAGAAACTCAAAGCCGCCTTGAGAGTGTGAAGTTCCCGAGACTTCTGGAGAATTTTTTCAATAAAGATACACCAATTTCAGCAGGTATGTGGGCCTATGCTCAGGCAGATTTTATTTCTTGATAATCGCTAACGTATCACTTAATTTGCAGTGTTTATTATTTATCAATTCTCTTACGACCAGTTGTCTTACGACCGATAAACTATTTGTACATAGGAGCCAATGAAAAGCCAAGTAATAAAGATGATCCACAATATGAACAAGACCCTAGCCCCTTCAATCTTAGTGACGGAGCTGCTTCAGCAAGTGAATCACGTATATCGGCTGCCCAATCATTGATCCAAGATGGATCAGGTGAAAAATCACCAAAGGACTTAATGTTCGTCAAACCCTCAGTTAGTCAAATCGATGAATTTTTTGAATATCATCCACAAGTTCCTCTGCGGAGTGTACCATTTAGCGTTGAGAAAGCCTTTACAAGAAAAACACCAGCAGGTACAGTACTGGAAAGACGCTGGTTGACTTTTCAAAATTCAACCCAGGCTCTGTACTGCAGCTTATGCCTAGCATACTCCAACTATCCTGTCTTTAAAGTGGTCTTAAGAATTTCACGCATGTTCACCAGAGAATCGAGGAGCATGAATCTTCTAACTCCCATTCAGCTTCTGTTGAGGCGTTTATGATGCACCGTTCAGACCGAGGTACGGTGCAATTGATTAGCAGTTTCTCTATTGACGCGAGAAGGAAGAAGGTCAAGAAAAAGAGAGACGTTGTGCAGAAACTGATTTGCATTATCCTATTTTTAGGTAAACAAGGGCTTGCTTATCGCGGAAAAAGGCACGAAGCTGCACATGAAATAAAGAATGAGAATGTCAACCATGGTAATTACATAGAATTAGTAAAGCTGGTTTCCGAGTTTGATATTGCATTAAAAGAAGACAACTGGAAAGTTTCATGGAAGCCTTTCCAAGACTCGTCAGGTCCCTTTCTGGAGAATTTGAAACTACAACGATTTCCGAAAAGTATGAGGATGCAAACGAGTCTACTACAGAAATGCAGACAAATGGAAGATGCAGATCCTGATTTACGTGTGCCTATCAAGTTCTATATAATCACAGTCTCAACAGTGCTGCATACTCAGAAGTATACAGAAGTCTATCACTTCTTGCTGACGTTGGCCGTCACCCAGGTAGAATGTGAACGTTCTTTCTCAAAACATAAGCTCATAAAGACCAGGCTACGTGCTACTCTTACACAAGAGAACCTGGAATGCTTCATGCTGATGGGAATAGAAAGTGACATTCTAAATAGAATTCCCCTCGGAAAAATTGTTGACCGCCTTGCATCAACTTCAAGTAAATTAAAGAGACTTCTCTTGTCGCACTTATAGGTTCATCTAACGATGTACTTTTTCTTTGCTTGTTTATCGTTATAGCCATCGCACAATTTGCTGCTTGGCAGTGTTTTGTTATGTTCCAGGATACAGAATGTTTATTTTCAGATCTTTACATGACTATAGTATCTTTTGAATATAACCAATGAAATATTGTGGCAGATTATTTACAAATTTACTTGTAATTTTTGATATCTCTAAAACTTGATTAGTTTCCCCATACCTTATGACAGGATTATCTTGGAAGTGCAGATTTTACTAAAATGTTAATGTTTTGTTATTCAAAGGTATAGTTACCGTTTCGTTAGAAAGAAATATTACATTTCTACGCCTGTTAATTCATCAAAAGTGTTAAGTCATCAAAAGTGGCTTTATCCTGAAAAAATTCTCGCACCAAGAAGTGCAGCGACGTTTCTAAGGGGGCCCCAGAATTGTTTCAGCACCTTCATTTGCCCCACCACTTTTCTAAGGAGATTTTTGGTTATTACTTATCTATTGATTTCGAGTAACTGTTTTTCTATTAGAATATGCAGAAAGAGAAATTGAAGGATCCTAAGCCATTTTGAGGCCTCAGAAATGACCAAATCTCAGGAGCTTCCGGGGGCTTCGCCCCCTGCACCCCTACCAGGGCGCTGCCCTGGACCCGCTTGGAAGCTTGCAGCGCCCCCACACCCCCAGCTGTTTTAGGCAATGACCTTCGGCCAGCGTGCTGGCATTCTAGAAGTGGGCCCCACGCCGCCGCTGAATTATAAACTTCTGCAGAGCTCAATTAGAGTTCAATACTGACTGCAAAGCATGCCCTTACGAGCATTAAAGAACTAAACATTCGTCTTACAGTGGGAAATCTGTCAGAAATAAAAAAGAACTGCAAAGTTCCGAACATCTTGAAGATTTTGTCATTTATTCCCAGGCTCCAATCGAGATTTCTTAGATTTCTGAGAAAAGAGACTTAAATGAATTTTTAGAAGCGGTTGGTGCTATAAACCTAAAGAGTTTGCTGATCAGTGTGATCACAGACATTTAGGAGGTATAGATGAGTGTTTGATTATACCCTAGAAACTGAATCCGTAACCACTTGTGCAGCAAACAAGGAACATCATCAGAAAAACTGGCGCAGTTTTCTCACTTGATCATGATCATCTTAGATTTGCTGGCTAGAGAGCTGCAAGAGTTACTGGTGTGCATAAAGATCTACATTAAGGAAGTCTCTGTACCGATCAGGAGAGTTGCAAAGGCAGATATTTTATGTTATATCCTGCAGTCAAAAGAATTTAGAAAAGAATGCATGCCCGAGGTATAAGCTACATTTCCGTGATCCTTGCACCTGCAACTGCAGAGTGCACTTTCATTGTCATGAGCCATTTAGAGTCAGCCCGAATTTCAAAGAAACTGACAACATAATAGTTTTAGCGGCATGCATAGCATATATCAAAGCAACGAACAGACTTAATTAAGAGTCACCGGGGACCTTGTGGACTTATGGTGCCCCAGGGCATGGGGCTGCTTTCTTCATTACCAGGCTTCCACGGGCTGGGCGTGGCCTGGGGGCCTTTTTTGGGTGGATCCCTGGTTCTGTGGTGCCTGTTGCCCCTTTAGGGTCTGGGCCCCACTCACTTGGGCCCTTAGGGCAGTGTCTGGTTTGTGATTCTCGGGGGTAGGGTTGCGGCTCTCTTTCCTCATGCATCATTGGTTTGCAGGGTCTTCCTATTTGAATAGCTTAAGGGACCGAACAATCAGTGACCTATTGTATTGTTTTGCGTTTTTTGTCCGTCTTTGTTGTTGTGAATTGCCATTTTTCAACTTGTGAGATAATTAAAGAAATTGTTAAGTGCCATCCATAGGAAGAACCAGATGACGTCATGTCTATTTCTGCTATTGGCGGCACAGAATATTGTATTGTATTCTTCTATTTCATTGATATAAAAAAAATATAGAGTCATATTCGCATTCAAAGGTGACAGTGAACAGCCTAAGCAACCGAATGTTTGCTGCATACAGGAGGCATTTAAAGTATTGATACCTACCGAGCAGGTTTAAAAGATCTGTTGTGAGAACTGGGAGAGACCAAGGCCAAAAACTATTTTGGACTATTTTAGAATACAAATTTTGTTATTAGAAGTTAAGACATTCTGCTCCTGTTTAGTTTTCACGTTTCCATCATTTGTAAAAGTCAGTGTAGAGTGCCCTTTCTAAGCAGCTGCCCCTGCCGCCCCAAGTTGCTTCCAGGGCCCCTGAGCAATACTGTCCGAATTTGCAAAATCTTATATTTCAACCTTCATAAAACTTTGGGCAAATATTGGATCCACTGCTTTTAGCACTCATCTGTGTGCCTGCAAGTGAAAGACTCATCGATCCTCAGGCAAACTCCATGATGCTGAACACATTCTTGGTTGTAACAAATTTTATCACCCTCAGTTACAAGTATAAAGCAATGGTTATCTTATATAGTTGTCTGAATAAGAAAAATTCTGCTAAAACCAACATCATCAACACAGTCTTCTTGTGCTCTGTTGGAATAATTTTTCATCCTGGATTTTCTCAACAACTTGGACACCAAAATTCTTTTAAGTAGCATGGACAGTGCAAGAATGTCACAGAATTTTTTTCAAGTAATATTTTTTATTAATACAGTAGTTTATTGCTATCAGCTATATCATATGTCATTGTCACTGCTTTAATCAAGCTTTTGCCTTTTTATTTTTAGATTGGGCATGTGGAGCCAGAAGTCATGGGTGTTGCAACTCTCTTTTAGATGCACTATCACCAGTGCTTTGTATTGAAATATCTTGGTCTTCAAGATTTCCAACCAGAGGGTGGCTGGCATTATCGTCGTTATCTAGGAAGACGTAAAGGCAAAGCATTCAATATGCAGTAGACACACATTAGCGAATCTATATGCACTACTGTGGTGGATACACACTACTGTGGTGGTGTATTTTGCGTACTGGCCTGGGGTTTTTTGCGTAATGTGGTGGATAAGCTCTACTTTGGTGGTATATTTTGCCTACTGTGGTGGATAAGCACTACTGTGGTGAGTTATTATAATTGATGTGGTGGGTTATTATGCTTGTTGTGGTGGGGTTTTTTGCATACTGTGGTGGATAAGCACTACTGTGGTGGGTTATTATGCTTATTGTGGTGGGTTATTATACTTGGTGTGGTGGTGTTTATTGGGTGATGTGGTGGATAAGCACTACTGTGGTGGGTTATTATGCTTGTTGTGGCGGGTTATTTTGCTTGATGTGGTGGTGTTTATTGTGTACTGTGGTGGATAAGCACTATTGTGGTTGGTTATTATGCTTGATGCGGTGACATTCTTTTGCTGTCTGTGGTCTGTGGTTGATACCCACTATTTGGGTGGTGTTTTCCCTTCAAATTGTATGGATACGGCTTTGACAAACTGGTCATTTTTTATTATCACTGATCTTTTGATCATCTACAAATAGATGATTTGACCTTTTAAATTTGAAATTTGAAAATTTGACCAACTGTTGGAAATTGATGACAGTCCTAGCTAAAAGAATATCCCAAAAACACACTGAAAGTCTTATTGCTTAGCCTGGATTTTTAGTCTAAAAATATTCTTTTTCTCTTAATACTTCACACATTTGGAATAATGCGGGCAGGCCCAAACCACATCGAAAGTACTTTTTTGATTTATCTGAGATTTTTTACAATCTTTGAGAGTTTTTAATATGCTACGTCTTTTCAAAAGCCAAGCTCAGAAAAAAATAAGACTTTCTGTATGTATTGGGGATATGCTTTTAGCACAGGACTGTCATGATTTCCTACAGTTGGTAAAATTTTCCAATTTACAATTCAAATAGTCAAAATATCTGTTTGTAGTTGATCAAAAGATCAGTGACCATCAAAATGACCTGTTTTTTCAAAACCGTATCCATACAATATGAAGCAAACAAACCACCCAAATAGTGAGTATCGACCACAGACCACAGGAATGTCACCGCTTCAAGCATAATAACACACCACAGTAGTGCTTATCCACCACAGAACGCAGAAACGCCACCACAAGAGCATAATAACTCACCACATCAAGCATAATAACCCACCACAGTAGTGCTTATCCACCACAGTACCCAAAAAACCCCACCACAACAAGCATAATAACCCACCACATCAAGCATAATAACCCACCACAGTAGTGCTTATCCACCACAGTACGCAAAAGACCCCACCACAGTATGCAAAATACACCACCACAGTAGTGTGCATCCATCACAGTAGTGTGTATAGATTCGCTAGCTTGAGACATGTTGATAAAGTGAAACAGCAATATTTGTTTAAGCCTGACTTTTCAGTCAGAATATGCATTATCTCACAGGTGTGAACGCCACAATTTTGTCTCACTGGCGTAATTTCAGCGAGAAAAGCAATGAGTGCAAAAAACATTTTGATATTAATCTCACTTATAATCTCACTGAACAATAGAAAATCACTAATCCACTTGTGCCATCCCCAATTTTTCCATCTGGAGGGACAATTTTTGTTCAGAATCATACAAGATTGCAGGTGTTTGATATCCATGGCCTCGGCTTTTTGGGCCCTTGTTTTGGAGCTCGTGGGGCCTTATTTTTTTAGCAATATTTCATGTCAAGGCCTCCAAATGTAGACGTTTTTATGGTGAAAACAAAGCAATGTAGAAGTTTTTATGGTGAAACCGAACAGAAAGGCAATAAAGTACACTTTAATATCAAAATGTTTAAAACACCATATTTGGAGAGGTTGATTCGATTGATTGATGGATGGCGGCACGAAAAAAATTAAGCTGTGAGAAAAGAAGTTAATTTTATTGAAATCTAAGAAAGAATAATGCTTGAAGAAGCAATCATTTGCTCAAAACTAGTTAAGTAAGTAAGTTAATTTCTTTTAGCTGTGAAATTTTTTTGTGTTTTCTATTCGTATTTTGTGCAAAGCTGGTTTACTTCTTCGAATGGGCCATTAAAATAACTGGCAACAAGAAGACGTACGTCGAACCGGTAAGTTTTTCATTTTGCTTCGCTATTGGCAATGGAAATAGTTGCCTTATCTTCAAATGAAGTCAAAAACTGTGGCTGAAAGACCAACTAATGAGAGAACAACCACAGTCAACTTGTTGCCTGCAGTCTCGCAACAGCACTCTTCAACCAGCTCAATCTCAACTTAGACATGTCAAAGATGCAGAAAAACTTTCAAATCACCAAGAGGTCTACATCAACACAAACGAAAATGCCAACATGAGTTAAATCCATCTCAACTGCTTCATGAACCAGTGCAGCTTACGACATCCACAACAAGTACTGACCAGCATCTTTCCCTTGCTTGGGGGAAATTGAACATAGATGAACTTACTGACATCATCAATAAGATATACGAGGAAAGCGCTTTCTGGAGACAGAATGTATTTCTGCTTCTGTCTGGCAATGCAGGTTGATGAATGCTCTTGCCTGATAAACTCATAGGTGAACGATGCTCCACTTAAACAAGTTGCCATAAAAGCTCAATTTATGATGACATCGTTATGGCTACAGAAAGCAAGCAAGAGTTCAAAAGCTGAAGACCATTCTGAGCAGCTCAGAAAACGTTTAGAAAAGTGGCAATCCGGAGACTTTGACAGCGTAGTAATGGAATTCAGGTATGTACAAAGCAAGCTCAAAACCCAGGAAAATTCAAACAGTATTGAACAGCTAGCCAAAAAGTTCAATGACCTGATACTAGCTGGAAAAGTAAATGTTGCACTTTGCCTTTTGTCGAACAGCAAATCATGTGGCCTACTTCCTCTGAATGACTTTAACATCAAGCTGCTACACAATAAACATCCAATGGGTGATGAAAAACACACTGATCTTTTACTCGAAGGTCTTGAGCCTCTATTTGGTTCGTGCGCTTATGAGTATATTGATGGATCTTTCATCCAAAAAATGGCAAGGGAGGTGAAAGGTGGGTCTGGTCTATCCGATGTTGATTCTTATGGGTGGCGTCGCATCTTAACATCTTCATCTTTCGGGATCCATAGTACAAATTTATGCGAGTCAATAAACTGAGGTTCATTTGGTGATGATATTCTTTTGAAATAAGAAACATTACTCGATGGTTGTTTCTCTGTCCTGTAACGCAAAATTTATTGGGATATACAACGGCATATCAATTTTGGTTGAACCTTGGTGTCAGTTTGTTTTGTTTCTCTTGTTGAACAAGGACATGATTACCAACTTTGAATTCACTTTCTTTTGCATTTCTTCATCGATCAGCATATTGCTTGTTGTATTGCTTAGAACATTGTTCATTTTTCTCTGCCTCACTATGTCTACTCTGTACCCTTTCCTTGTATAAAGTAGGCAGTTTGCCATTTACAGTGCGATTGCATAAGAGTTTAGCCGGAGGTACCTTTGTAGTACTATGCGGTGTTCATCTGTACTGAAGTAAAAAGCGTTGCAATTCTTGCTGCCACACTTTGCCTTCAATTTTTGCTGTGCGAAGCGTTTTACCAAGAGACTGGCTGAAGCGTTCCAGAGTTGCCTTGCGGCCACTTAGGTATAGCTGGATCTTTCTTTATTCCTAGAGTTTTAAGATAACGGTCATAGTCATTGCTGTTTAACGGAGGTCCATTGTCCGTGGTTATTTACAAAGGTAGTCCATGAGTAGCAAAGATTTTGTCCAATTTAGGAATAACAGTCGCAGCTTTTGTTGATGGTACAATTTCTACTTCAGAGAATCACAAGTATCTGAACTACAGATTCAGGGTATTTGCAACCTTGGGATATTTAAAATGGCAGAGTAAAAGGTCTGCAAGATTCAACCTGTAATTATTGTCCGTTGTCCGATGTTGTTCAAACAACCTGATGATTAGTCGTTAGGCCAAACCATCCGGCTGCAAATTCTTGGTAGCAAGGGACTTTATAGTTGAAGCAAGAAAGATGAAAGAAAAGTCGGGAATTTATGAGATTGTACGGGGAACCTCTTAGGGGAAATCCTTTTTTTTGTGCTATGATATTGATAATGAAATTTGTTCTGGTGTTTGTATAAAGCAATGTCAATAGGCCAATGTATCTAGGTTTCTTTGGAAAAGAAATTTTTCTCTATGCTTTGGGCAAGGCAAATATTATGGATGGGTTTTAAAAATAGCTTTCTCACTTTTGTTATTTTTTATACCTCTAAACATATATATAAACTTTGAAATTTTCATGCTAGGTTATTATTAGTACTATTGTTTTGACGTAAAATAAAATACCCCTTTGAAAAGAGTTTAATAGCCTGCTGTAGTTATTTGTTTTTAACACCAAATAAATTCCCCTCACCTATGCTGCCCACTTATTAAACATGGAAAACAAGCATTACCCCAAGCAAACACTGCCTGCCTGTTGAGAGATGGACAGCAACTGCTGTTTCAAATAATTGCCTGGTTATTTAGGATTGAAAACAGCCTTAGGCCCTTTGCACACGAGACCTAAGACTGTGCCAAAATTCTACCAAACAGTGGGGCACATTTGCTAATTATTCAGTTCCGAGCATAAATTCCTGATGCACTGATAAATTCTCTGTCAATCATTTTGACTTCTGATGACAGATTTGATAGGGCTCACCGTAACGTCTGAGAAGAATTCTTTCTTTCACCCTCAATGCACCATTGACTTGAATTATATTTATTTTGAAATGGCCTATTTTCGACATTTAGGTATCCCTCCACTGTACTGATGATATCCCTCCACCGTATTGAACATCCTCTGCTGTACTGATGGTATCCCTCTACTGTACTGATGGTATCCTTCCACAGTACTGAATATCCTCTAGAGTACTTCTAATATCCCTCCACTGTACTGATGGTATCCCTCCACTGTACTGCTGATATCCCTCAACGGTACTGAACATCCTCCACTGTACTGATGATATCCCTCCACCATACTGATGATATTCCTCCACTGTACTGAACACCCTCCACTGTACTGATGGTATCCCTCCTCTGTACTTATGATATCCTTCCACCGTACTGAACATCCTCCACAGTACTTCTGGTATCCCTCCACTGTACTGATGGTATCCCTCCACTGTACTGCTGATATCCCTCCACCGTACTGAACATCCTCCACCGTACTGATGATATCCCTCCACTGTACTGATGATATCCCTCCACTGTACTGATGGTATCCCTCCACTGTACTGCTGATATCCCTCCACCGTACTGAGCATCCTCCACCGTACTGATGGTATCCCTCCACTGTACTGCTGATATCCCTCGGAAAAAAAGCCTTTACCCCCAACAAACATTCCCCGGTTATTAAAAGATAGATAAGACACCCGTTACCCCTCAACGAATATTGCCCATTTATTAAAGGACGGAAACAAAGCCTTTACCCCCAACAAACATTCCCCGGTTATTAAAAGATAGATAAGACACCCGTTACCCCTCAAGGAATATTGCCCGTTTATTAAAGGACGGAAACAAACTTTGTAACCTGAAAGATTTTTCTTTACCCACAGCATTGTCAATAGAAGAAACTCTGTTTTTGCCCACAGTGCGTACTCTGCTGAACATCACAGGTATATTGGTGATGTTGACACCAATGTTCGCAGCGTAGCCCCGGATAGGCTGCTACCCTCACAACCACGCCAATGATATCAAAACATGTGTGTATCACTTCTGAAAACGGCGTACGAGATTTATATGATGTATATACATATCTTTGCCTTTTGTGGCAAGATTAATGGCTGTTGTTGCGATATATGAAGATGGAAATTGGACAAATTCTTCACTTTTTGTAAATGTTCGCAAACTTGCTTTAGAAAATGGTATTTAATAATTAATGTTAACAAGAAACAAGACTGAAAGGGGTCTGGACCATTATAGTTATACTTTGAATTATATGTTACACAAGCAAACACCGTTCTCTTTCAATCATTTTATTGCATATTCTTACACAGGCTAACTAAGACTTGTGCAGGTGCGCAGTAAATAACACTCAAGGTTTTTTAAGAGATTTAAAAGAGATGTATATGCTTCAGAACATATGTAGGATTGATGAAGATTTATCATCAAAGTGTAGGAGATTTTTTGAGTAAAAAGTGTAGGAGATTTTTTGAGTAATAGACCCCATGCTATATCAATAACAACCTGCAATAAGTAACGATTCACTTCCATGTCATCTATGATGTCATCTACATTTTTCAGGTATTGTAGCTGTGTATCGCCGTGGATAACTAAATGTTGCTTTGTGCAAGTCAAAGGACAATAACTGTGCATGAATAATATATGTTCTTAATTGATTTTGAAGGGAATCGACAAGGTTACAGCTGGAACAGGCCAGTCCCTGTTAGATGCCTGTTCATATACTATGGATACTATTGAAATATTAGTAACCTATTGATATGTACTAACAGACAATTAACTAACTCTATTGTGCTCTGGAGAGAATCATAACCATGACTAACTTGCTTTCCAATTCAAAGTGATTGAACAGGCCATTCTTAAAATGCACTGCCTTAGCCTTGTCGATTCCTTTTCGAGATGTGTTAACATGGAAGCAGGCATAAGAATATCCTTAATTGTCTCAAGTAATTGCATAGACATTCATGTAGTCTAGATAGATGACTTAAGATTCTGAAATAGGTAGAAGACATTCTGCCTGCACTTCCTAGTCCGTGCGCTACAGCTATAGCAACTGGTTTTCTAAACAAGGACCTGTTATAAGAAAAGAACCAAGGCCCTGAACAGCAACCATAAATCAACACCATTTTTATCAGAGAATTTCCTTGTAAAAATGTAAGATGTGTACACTCTTTCAGCAGAAAGTTGCATTGCATAGCTAAATGAGGTTTGTTACACACAACAGTATAATATACTGTATTATGAATTCTGCATTGAAAATATGCCTATTTTCGAGAGATTGCAGCAACACCCTTTTGTGCTGCCCCAACATCTCCTTGAAGTCCTATAAATTTTTCTCAATTTTCAGCCTTGCATTCTTTAGAAAGGAGATGGTGTTGCTCATAAAACGGAAATGTGTATTCCGATATCAGGTCAGCTATAAACGTCTTTGTTGATAACAAACACCGTAAAAAAGAGCTTGAGGCTCAGAATTGCCAAGAAAATAAGAAACTGTTAGGACAGTAGTTAGGTTGAGCTTTTGGGAAAATTGAGGAACAAGGAAAGCCGCTAACAAGGTTGAAACAACAACAACAAAATCGTCTTTTCCGTAAATTTCATATTGTAAGTAACAACAATAGGATATCGACAATAGCAAGAAGTGCTGTCAGACCAGTAAAACAGATGACGCTTGAAAGGAGGAAACGCTTATTTAATGATCTTGTTTATCGATCTTACAACTTGGTTTTGAAATGTTAATTAGTTTGATACGTATAGGAAAAATATTTCTCATACTCTTCATTATTGAAGGGACATACACCTTTTTCTTATAAGAAACCTGGCTGGGGGCCTAGCTCTAAAAGTCTCTTAATTTTTGGCCCAATTTTAGTTCTAAAAGTTTCTTAACAGTTTCTTGATTTAATGGAAAGAAATTGCAGTAAAAAGGATAAAAAACATGAATATAGCAAGCAAATTATTGATATTATTGTATTACAAAGAATTAGCCATGCTGGTGCGAGAAATCGAACAGAAATGGTTGAGAATTGATTACTACGTCCACAAATGTGAAATCAGTATGTTGGAAAACTGACGCAAAGATGTCTCCAGTTTCTTAACTTCTTCCTCCTAGTTCTAAAATTTTCTTAACTTTTGGGATGTCGAGCTCTAGGTTTCTTATAAACCGGTTTCTTATAACAAAACGTGTATGGCGGGTTAAAGAGGCCAAGAACTTTTTTTAAATTTGTCTCCCAGCTCTGGCTTCTTTTCATGTCGACGTAATTGAACATATCCTTATTTGCTAGAGACTTTCAATTCATACTATGACAAATGGAACTTGAGGTGATTACCCTGGAAAAAATGTTGTCACAAAAGAATGCAATAACTGTTTATGGAAAGCTATCTTTGTTTCTGACTGAGAAAAGTCGTTTGGACATTCAAAGGTGATTCAAACAGCAAAGGGAGACATTTCGATTAAAGTATGGGCATTTAATTTACGAAAGACAGTTTACGAAATATATAGCTATTGTATTTTTTTATTTTCCTGTAGATTATGCTTTATGAGTCGTAATATTCACGAACAAAAACAGAAGTCATTGTCGGCCTGGATAAAAAGGTCTGCAATTTGCATTTTACGTATTTCAGTAATAAGGATACTTTCAATGACGCTGAGAGTTCTAAACTGAAACGGAGGCTTCTCTACTTGAATCCCTTTTATTTTGAACATTGTTGAAGTATTGCAGGAAGATGACTGTAGATTTGGATTCACGGTCTCAAATTTTACCATTTCCCCTAGTTATTGTTCACTCAGTAAAAATCGTCCAACAAGGCCTTTAAGATATTGTGCAATTAAAAATATAAGGAAGACATAAGGAAGTTTGATGCGCAAGCCGTCAATAGAAAAAGGGAACTTCAGGCTCAGACAAAACGTAAGGTCCCTTACACGCAGTTTTTTTATAAGCAGCTTCGCCCGGGTCTAGTTCAAAATGTTGCTTATTTGCCGACCTCTTATGGCCACCTTTTAGTAGCAAAAGTTGCTTAGTAGTTGCTTAATTTTAGCTATATATTTTGCCCTAAGAATTGTATAGAGGCTAGAAAAACAGGAAAATTTGGAATTATCCTATAGCTTGTTATGCAACATAACGCTAGAACACCTACTACAGCGAAGAAATACTATAAATAACATTAGTCAAGAAGTACCATATAAGCGGTTGCTTATAAAGAAAACGTGTATAAAGAAAGAGCGCACACGTTTCATGCCAAGCAGAAAGGCTTCTTTGTTCTACAACCTTTATTGCTACAATTAATGAGAAAAACTGCAGAAATATCTTTGTTGATAGCCAAAAGTCATTGATAAGTTCCTTCTTTACTCGTGAACTCTTTTCAGTTTGCTCTTTTCTATTGCTTGAAATGCGCCAGCCCTCTGCGGCATGTCGTCACTTCCTGCAATGTGCAAACGCCAATTAAACGGGAGTAACACTTAGCGTATCTTTGTACAGGGGGCAAACCTCTAATCATTTGATAAAAGGGTATATTTCAATTGGGGGCAACTTTCTAATAGAGATTTCTCATAAACGAGGTTTATATCAAAAGGCAGGCCTCTCCGTGAGAATTTTAGAGGGTGCGTGGAAGATCGCGCACCTCGATATATTTAGGCGCGCGTTTTTTAGAAACGGCGACTTTGACATATTCTCGCATTGACGCATTATTTGACTTTTTTATAAGATGTTTTTAACAAATGACCAAGTTCATCTAAACAGTTCCAATAATCAGTTTCAACATCACACAGAGAATCAGAAGAATTGGGATTCGATGATGAAAAATCGACGAGATTTCTTCAAATCTTTTTTTTCTTGTCGCTTCTCCACGCTTCAGATTCAACGCCTGCAGCATGACGACACCGAATAAGACCAGATTTTCTTCGTTTTTGCAAATAAAGCTTAACTGTAGGAGATATTATACAAAGAACTCGGATATCACTACGCAAACCACGTAAACACACAACGCAGATGATTAACATCATCAATCTATCAGCGGTTGGATTGTTTTTATTCAATGACAGCCACTAAATATCAATTATGTGATTAGCAGAATCAAGATATTTTTTATTCAAAGATCACTAAAAACTTTTGAGAAGCGTGATTTTAAGGAATCACAAGAAACGAGGTGCGTGAAATTACGCTCGTCTTGACCAGACGAGGAGCGTGTGGAGGCGCGCGCGCACGATCGCGCGCCTTAAACTAAGAGGACTGAAAAGGACAGACTAGAGACTTGTGAACGAGCTGTATTTGTGTTAGGGCAACTCTCTAGTGTGGCCTTTTGCTAAACGAGGTGTATTTATGTTGGGAGCAACTCTCGAGTCTGTCCTTTTAATAAGTGAAGTATATTTGTTTTTGCGTATATTTGTATAGGAGGGTAATTCTGTAATCTTTTTGTAAATGGGTATATTTTCATTGGGGCCAACTCTCACTTTTGAAAACTGAGGCATATTTATGTTAAGAGCAACTCTCTAGTCTATCTTTTTTATAAACGAGGTCTACTTATGTTGGGGGCAACTCTCTAGTCTGCCCTTTTGATAAATGAGGTATATTCATTTTGGGGGCAACTCTCTAGTCTGTCCTTTTGATAAACGAGGTATATTCATTTTGGGGGCAACCCTCTAGTCTGTCCTTTTGATAAACAAGGAATATTTATATTGGGGGCAACCCTCTAGTCTGTCCTTTTGATAAACGAGGTATATTCATTTTGGGGGCAACTCTCTAGTCTGTCCTTTTGATAAATGAGGTATATTCATATTGGGGGGCAACTCTCTAGTCTGTCCTTTTGATAAACGAGGTATATTTATATTGGGGGCAACTCTCTAGTCTGTCCTTTTGATAAACGAGGTATATTCATATTTGGGGCAACTCTCTAGTTTGTCCTTTTGATAAACAGGGTATATTTATATTGGGGGCAACCCTCTCGTCTGTCCTTTTGATCAACAAGGTATATTCATTTTGAGGGCAGCTCTCTAGTCTGTCCTTTTGATAAACGAGGTGTACTTAGGTTGGGGGCAACTCTCTAGTCTGTCCTTTTGATAAACAGGGTATATTTATATTGGGGCAACTGTCTAGTCTGTCCTTTTGATAAACGAGGTATATTCATTTTGGGGGCAACTCTCTAGTCTGTCCTGTTGATAAACAAGGTGTATTTATATTTGGGGCAACTCTCTAGTCTGTCCTTTTGATAAACAAGGAATATTTATATTGGGGGCAACCCTCTAGTCTGCCCTTTTGGAAAAGAAATATATTTATTTTGGGGGCAACTCTCTAGTCTGTCCTTTTGATAAATGAGGTATATTCATATTGGGGGCAACTCTCTAGTCTGTCCTTTTGATAAATGAGGTATATTTACATTGGGGGCAACTCTCTAGTCTGTCCTTTTGATAAACAAGGTATATTAATATTGGGGGCCACTCTCTAGTCTGTCCTTTTGATAAATGAGGTATATTCATATTGGGGGCCACTCTCTAGTCTGTCCTTTTGACAAACGAGGTATATTTACATTGGGGGCAACTCTCTAGTCTGTCCTTTTGATAAATGAGGTATATTCATATTGGGGGCAACTCTCTAGTCTGTCCTTTTGGTAAACAAGGTATATTCATATTGGGGGCAACTCTCTAGTCTGTCCTTTTGATAAACAGGGTATATTTATATTGGGGCCAACTCTCACTTTTGAAAACCGAGGCATATTTATGTTAAGAGCAACTCTCTAGTCTATCTTTTTTATAAACGAGGTCTACTTATGTTGGGGGCAACTCTCTAGTCTGCCCTTTTGATAAACGAGGTATCTTTATATTTGGAGCAACTCTCTAGTCTGTCCTTTTGATAAACGAGGTATCTTTATATTGGGGGCAACTCTCTAGTCGGTCCTTTTGATAAATGAGGTATATTCATTTTGGGGGCAACTCTCTAGTCTGTCCTTTTGATAAACGAGGTATCTTTATATTGGGGGCAACTCTCTAGTCGGTCCTTTTGATAAATGAGGTATATTCAATTTGGGGGCAACTCTCTAGTCTGTCCTTTTGATAAACGAGGTATATTCATATTGGGGGCAACTCTCTAGTCTGTCCTTTTGATAAACGAGGTATATTTATATTGGGGGCAACTCTCTAGTTTGTCCTTTTGATAAACGCGGTATATTCATATTGGGGCAACTCTCTAGTCTGTCCTTTTGATAAACAGGGTATATTTATATTTGGGGCAACCCTCTAGTCTATCCTTTTGATAAACGAGGTATATTCATTTTGGGGGCAGCTCTCTAGTCTGTCCTCTTGATAAACGAGGTGTACTTATGTTGGGGGCAAAATATATTTACTTTAGAAAAATATATTTCAAATTGGTTATGTTTGAAAAATCTTTATGGTTTGTGGGTAAATATTAGGTAACATATATGTATGAGAAATAGAGTTGTTAGTGATTATAGAGCAATTTATTCATATGAGGATATAATATAACGAAAATGGGAAGAGATAATTAAATTGATTGTTTATGTACATATGTATAAATAAGGTGCGAGAATGAGTATTTTGAATGTAGAGGTGGAGACAGGTGGAAAGAAGAAAGGCGGAGCTGAATTATAGAAATTGTAACATTCGAGTGTAAGTAATAATTTTTTTTTAAAGTTTACAGTGGTTGTTTTATAGTGTTGGGCTGAGAGGTATGATCAATGTAGGGGTGTGTTTGGGTTTTTGCAAGTGTACCGGTCGGTATTCGTAATAATGTACTGTGTACTGGTGTTCACTTACGCTGATGTTGTGGCTTTGACTTTTCAATAGACCTTTTTCCCAATTCATTTTGGTTGCGAGACTGGCAATTGAAAACGAGGCAATGGTTGTAGTTGACCAAAGCGCACATTTGTCAACCCAGTTCTTTGGTTAGCTTTGTCTGGTTTGGCTGGTGACATTCTTGTGTTATTTATTGGTAATAATGGATCAGTTCAAATCACTTTTACCTGAAAAGAAGGCTTTTAGTTCTCTTGAAGATTTAAAAAGTTTAACTATAAAGCAACTGAAAGTGATTTTAGCTGCTTACAAGGAAAAAATATCTGGGTCAAAGGCGGACCTTATTCTGAGGGCCTACGCTATCCTTTCTCGGATACAGAGGCAAGAAGACGACAGTTTTTGTTCAACAACCCAAGCTGAAGCACCAAACCAAGATCAATGCACTTATGAAGCAATTTTTAAGAATAAATGCAGCCATTTGCCGTGGACATCCGATCTCAGAGGCACTCCAGTTTTTTCTTTTGTCCAACTGTATGATTATCTAGTCATTCGAACAACGAAATTCAAGCACATCAAATTGAAAAGTACAGCCTACAAAAAGCTTAAATCCTTCCAATTCTTCTATGAAGGCTATATAAGATCGTTCTCTGTGGCAAAAGATGTAAATTCAACCTATTTTGATGTTGGTATGAAAGCTTCAGTGAAGAACACCTTGTACAAAGTTATCGTTGTTCTATCAAATGATTCTGGTGATGTTTTCTCTGCAGCTTGCACATGTCCTGCTGGTGCCGGTGTAGCTGGTTTTGGAAACTGTAATCATGTTGGTGGTGTGCTTTTTGCATTGGAGGATTTCAACAGAAAAGGTTATCAGAACCGTCCCGAGCCCGTATCTTGCACATCTAAGTTAGCTGCTTGGAATGTTCCTTCCCCATCAAGTAAAATCTCTCCTGCTTCAATTGATCAAGTTATAATTGAGAAAATAAAATTTGGAAAAGATAATAGTGTAGTAACAAATCCACAAGTAAATCAAAATGATCCCCATAGAAGAAAAGATTGCCAATTGCATGATGCAGATTTTGAAAAGTTAAAGAATTCCTTGCTTCATCAACACCCAACAGATGTTTTTTTGCCTTTCATCCCATACCTGTGACACAGTCATCTGGTAATACATCCGTCCTAACTGAAACAGTCAATTCACTGGACTCTCCATTTGAAAATGTGTTTCTTCAGTTAAATGTCTCTAATGATGCTGATTGCTATTCTGTACCCTTCACTGATGATTATGATATATCTTGCTCCAGTTTTAAAGAAATGATGGAACACCATGCCAAGTCTCACATGATCCTCAGCCCATCCAAAATTTCTGAAATTGAAAAATCTAATCGAGGTCAATCAACAAATGACTCTTGGAAACAACACAGACTATATCAAATAACTGCATCAAATTTTTACTCAGCTGCAGTCAATACAGTTGAGCCCTCTTCAAGGCTGAAATCAATGTTCTATTCAAGTTTTACTTCTGCTGCTACACAGCATGGGAAATTATATGAGCCACATGTTTGTTCTTTGTATCTTGATTCTCTGATAAGTCAAGGCTATCAAAATGTATCAGTAGATGAACCTGGTCGTATCATCTCTAAATCTCATTCTTTCTTGGGTGCATCTTTGGATGGTATTGTTCATCATGGTAATACTTCTTGGGGTCTGGAAATCAAATGCCCTTTTTCAAAGTTTTCGTCTTCTCTTGAGGTTGCCCTTGGTGACAAGAGCTTCTTTCTAACAAGAACAGGTGAGAAAATCCATCTTAAAAGGAAAGATCGTTATTTTTTTCAAGTTCAAGGTCAAATGTTTTGTTCTGGTTTGAAGAGAGTGAATCTGGTGGTGTGGTTTGGAGACCATGAGCAACTATTCATCGAATCAATTGAATACTATGCTGATTTCTTCCAGAGATCCATTCTTCCTCAAGTTCATCATTTTTATTGTAAAGCTGTTTTACCAGAGTTTTTCACAAAACGTGTCAAAAGAGGACCTCCATTATATATTCATGGTTGTTGGGAAAAGTGTTCTTCCTAAATAATTACATTTACGTAGACAATAACAATAGTGAACTAGTTGAGATAAGGAACTGTTTTTTGTCTTCTGATGCTTTTTATATATTCAATTTATTTCCAGGATGAGTTCAGATATAAATGTTAATAATAACACAATCTTTTGATAAAAATATAAGCATATATAAAAAGAGACATAATATGAAAGTATACATATAAAAACTATAGCAGTTTTATTAAATTTTTTATCCAAATAATGTTACATCTACGGAACAGTATTTTAATCAAACACTGTCGAAATAGAAAGATCCTGCTGTAAAATCCACCTATATCCTGAAAAAAGGTTTCAGGGACCCAAAAACACATTGTTTTATAGCTCAAAATGATTGTTTATTTCAAGCTTAGTAATATCTAAAGTAATCTTATAGCATTTTATGGTAACATTAATCGCTTTTTAATTAATACTAAATTGTATAAATATACTAAAAAAAAATTGAAATTATGCAGTGGGATATACAACTGTATGATGAAAGGTATATTTAGAAGCTTAAAATATTTGAACATGAAATCAAAGAAAATATGAAATTTTTTTCTTATCAAATCTTAATTGGACCGTAAAGTAAAAGGGTTGAATTATTTGTTTTTCGTGTTCAAATATTTTAAGCTTCTTCTTTCATCAAAACCGAATTACATTATAGTTTAATTATAATACTAATTATATTTACACTCACACTATAGCTCATAATTCCATATTACTTGGTTACTTTAGTTACTTTTTAATAATTTTTTACTTCTAAATTTGTTATAGTATCTTGTATCACTAATATTAGGTATTTATGTACTACTCGTGAGCTGAAGACATTACAAGAAATGGCAAGAAATTAGTTAACAAGCAACAGGCTGTAAAAATTTGATTAGCAACTGGATATAATGTTAAGGGTAGAACACCATCGAGAATATGAAAGTTCTTGACTCTACCAATTGCCCTTTCTACATGGATTCTTACAGCTGATATACGGGGGGTTTCTTCACTTTCTTTGGGGGTCAGCTGTGCACGAGAACCTTTCAAAGGAGGAATGTTGAGGGTGACACCAATGGGGAGAATATCTGCAAGGTCGAATCCACGGTCTGCCACAACATTGTCACCAGGCTTGAGGAGAGATAAAATGCCACATTTTTCAGTGATTTCTTTGTTAGAAACACGTCCTGACCAGAGCTTTGCTACATATGTAATTGCACCAGTAGGAGATATTCCCACTAGCGCTTTCCAGGTATTGTGATGCTTATACTCAGACCATTTTTGTGACTGAGCTTTCATGGATGATGGGACCTCGATGAAGATTTTGGTGCAGTCAATGATCACTCTTGTGGAAGGGTATATCTTGAACTCTTTAGGCATTAGTTTCTGAATCATTTCTTTTAGAGGAAAGGGAAAAAGCAGTGGCAATTCATGATATAGGAAGTTGATCCAGGTGGTAAAGATTCTTGAAGCGTGGCCAGTAGAAATACCAAATCTGTCTCCAATATCAGTCAAAAACAAACCAACTTTAAGACGCATCAAAACAAGTACAAATGCTTCAAAGTTTGAAAGGAATCGTTTACGGCCACGCTTAATGTCAGACTCTTGCCTTTCAACCTTCTTCTTGGATGCCTCATGAGACTATGGGCCACGCCAGTAGGAAATATTTTTCAGTTTCGGCTCCAAATACTCAAAGACAGATTGCAATGAAAAATAATTTTGAAAGCCCGTGTAGAACTTGACTGCAGAATCATCATTTTGTAAATTTTCGATTGAGAATAGTGCTTTTTTTGCCACAGATAAATCAGCATCCAATTGTGAAATTTTAAGAGAAAGTTCATCAATTTTCTGCTGAATGTTGTCATAACATTTCTGATCATTCTCATTTGCAGGTTCAGTGAAATAACAATGATCAGTCATAAAATCACCAGAGTCATCACTCTCGCTTAATAGCATGGGGCTATCAACAAAAGAAAAATCAGTTTGGGTGGAACACGTTACATACTTTGAATCACTTTCCACAAAAGAAATATCATCAAATTCATCAATTTCTTCCAATACAGCAGAAAAACAAGGTTGCCGCTCTTGATCATTGACAGATCTGCGATCTTTGGGAGGTTTGCCGCTAACTTTACCGCCCCTCCTGGTGGGATCAATGTTGTGCAACTTCAAAGAGGGAACTGCACCACGGACTAAATTCCAACGACTTGGACCTCGCTTGATATCTGAATCTTTAAAGTGATCTTGACACAAAACTGTGCTTAGAGTCACCTTGAAACCATCCAAACCATCAACTCTTTTGATTAAACTTCACCATAACCTTTTCTCTGGATTCTTTTGAGGAAAGTGTAGGCCAGTCAGAGTACCATCACTTTTGTAAAAGAAATTATAACAGCCAAAAGCTGCACACTGTTTACCAAAAGATTATTTCTTCTTCACCTCAGCACTAACAGTTTGACTATTGCTATTTTCAGGCACAAATAATCAAAGTGAAACACAAGTAAAGCGACAAATGCTATCTATAAACTTTCGATATCACTAGATGCCAGCAAGCTAACATTATGTGTGAGATTATGAGAAGCACTACAACCATTGCCTTGCTTTGGTTTGCCAGTCTCGTAATCAAAATGAATTGGGAAAAAGGTCTATTGTACCATGTAGCGAGATGTGTTTGTATGTGGTGCGTCGATTTTTAGCCTGTTGTACGGTGTAGCAGGTGCTCTGTACCAGGGTATCGGGAAGTTGTCACGCCCCACTACAGCGTGTTATAAGAACATTTTAACTTTGTTTGAACTGAAATGAATGGAAATGAAATGGACTGACATGTGCTGAAACATGATGCTATTTTCACAAAAAACGGAGTTATGTTTTCGTTTTAAGTAGATTTTGGGGGATATATGTATAGGTTATATAGAAAAGGTTGCATATATATGTCTATCAATATAGATTGTTCTGTATTTAGACTGGTACACAAGTTTCTATGAAGAATAAATGAGTTTGGTACTTTTAGGTGGTTAATTGCCGTCCCTCCCCCGCTAATTAATTTTTTGAAAAATTTCCAATCCTGCCATTCTTATTAGGACTCGCCAGCTTATTAAGTTTGCATTAATATTAATGTTGATATTTTTTTGTTAAGTTAGTTTCACATTCTTTGTGTGAAATTTCACTTGTATAATGAATTTGTTGGTTAGAACTATGGATTTTCTTAGGCTATACTAAGTACTACAGGGCCCCTCCCCTTGGATTTCAACAGTTTCCAGACAATGTTTGTCAAACAAAGTGGGAGCTCATTTCTTCTCATCCCTTGCCAATTCCATTGGGACGGTAGTTGAAATCCCCTCCCCCGCCTATTGCAACCTCTGAGCAAATAGGCACCTAAGAGCATGTGTTGCATATTGTTCTATTTGGTAACTGTATGGTTGTGCTTTGTGAAGATGAGATTATGTGTAAAAATGCATTTTTTTGCTTGTTATTTTTTATGTTAGTTTTTTTAGTGTTTTAGTGTGTACATGTTTGTTATTGTTGTTATTTTTGGCAAATGGAGGCTCGATGTTGTTATAAAAGTGTGTTGTGATAAAAAAGACTGTAGGAGAATGTATAGGGTGAGAATTGGTAAAGATGCTGGTTGAGCATGTTGGTATATTTTTTCCTGTTGCATTTTTTTTAGAAAAATGGCCGAGAAAAGAAGTTTCACTATTTCTGGTTATGTGAATGATGTTTCTACAAAGAAAATCTCGAGAAATAAAAAATATTATTTTGACGTTTAAATTAATGTTGGGGAGAAAGTTGGGAAAAAAGCACGAGTCATGGAAACAAGATCTATCAAACGAACTTTGTTCATGGAGAAAACCGAGTTGAAAACCCTTGTAAAATAAAGTAATCTGAGTGAATCTACACAGGGGATCCAATTTCTCCGCGAAAACGCGGGAAGTAAATTGGAATATCCAGATGAGCCTCTATCATTTAAATATACAGAGCTATTACCATTAGGTATAGCTGAGATCATGGAATTCACAGTGAGCAGTTTGTTTGACATTGACAGAGAAATCAAATGGAAAGAAGAAGAAAGGGAATTGAGTATTGGTGTAGAAAGGGAGGGAGGAAGAGTGAGGGATGGGATATTAGCTGATGCGTCTGGGCATTTGATAATTTCAGTCTGGGGTGATCTAATAGATCAAATCCAGGATGAAAAGAGCTATCATTTAAAAAATATCTGTGTAACGAAATTTCACAGGATTAGACTTTCCACGACTGGAATTACTAAGGTTGCAGAAAGAGAGGTAATTGTAGTTGATTGGGGAAAGGTAGAGGTATTGTCAAATTTTCTGAAGAAATTATCATCGCCAAACATAGTTTCGGTCGGAGTTAACGTGTTCGCGCTGTGTGCTAACATGGGCTGCAAACGGAAGTTGATTGATTATCCAGGAGTCCAGGAGCAAAAATAGTGTCTTGTGCTAAATGCAAAAGAAAAATGCTCAAGAAAAAGTGCCCTGAAAGTTTTGCAGTGCATCTTAAAATTGAAGAAGAGAGCGGCAAACAGGTAGAGTTAACTGTGTTTCCCAGGGTCATCTCGGAAAGCTTTGGGGAAATTGATGAAAGTGAAATCAACGAGAAGTTGCTGTTTTTGGAGAACTTTAATTCAACATAGGATGAGGAAACTGATATGGTGAATAAAATTGAATGTTGCGAATTAGTAACAGAGGCCTGACTGAGATTATTTAAGAGTTGATTTCGTAGAGTATATGATACAGGTTTTTTTAATAAGAAACAGGTTCATAAGAAAGCTAGTGCCGGTGTAGCTGGTGCCGGTGTAGCTGGTTTTGGAAACTGTAATCATGTTGGTGGTGTGCTTTTTGCATTGGAGGATTTCAACAGAAAAGGTTATCAGAACTGTCCCGAGCCCGTATCTTGCACATCTAAGTTAGCTGCTTGGAATGTTCCCTCCCCATCAAGTAAAATCTCTCCTGCTTCAATTGATCAAGTTATAATTAAGAAAATAAAATTTGGAAAAGATAATAGTGTAGTAACAAATCCACAAGTAAATCAAAATGATCCCCATAGAGGAAAAGATCGCCAATTGCATGATGCAGATTTTGAGAAGTTAAAGAATTCCCTTGCTTCATCAACACCCAACAGCTGTTTTTTTGCCTTTCATCCCATTCCTGTGACACAGTCATCGGGTGATTCATCCGTCCTAACTGAAACAGTCAATTCACTGGACTCTCCATTTGAAAATGTGTTTGTTCAGTTAAATGTCTCTAATGATGCTGATTGCGATTCTGTACCTTTCACTGATGATTATGATATATCTTGCTCCAGTTTTAAAGAAATGATGGAACACCATGCCAAGTCTCACATGATCCTCAGCCCATCCCAAATTTCTGAAATTGAAAAATCTAATCAAGGTCAATCAACAAATGACTCTTAGAAACAACACAGACTATATCGAATAACTGCATCAAATTTTTACTCAGCTGCAGTCAATACAGTTGAGCCCTCTTCAAAGCTGAAATCAATGTTCTATTCAAGTTTTACTTCTGCTGCTACACAGCATGGGAAATTATATGAGCCACATGTTTGTTCTTTGTATCTTAATTCTCTGATAAGTCAAGGCTATCAAAATGTATCAGTAGATGAACCTGGTCTTATCATCTCTAAATCTCATTCTTTCTTGGGTGCATCTTTGGATGGTATTTTTCATCATGGTAATACTTCTTGGGGTCTGGAAATCAAATGCCCTTTTTCAAAGTTTTCGTCTTCTCTTGAGGTTGCCCTTGGTGACAAGAGCTTCTTTCTAACAAGAACAGGCGAGAAAGTCCATCTTAAAAGGAAAGATCGTTATTTTTTTCAAGTTCAAGGTCAAATGTTTTGTTCTGGTTTGAAGAGAGTGGATCTGGTGGTGTGGTTTGGAGACAATGAGCCACTATTCATCAAATCAATTGAATACGATGCTGATTTCGTCCAGAGATCCATTCTTCCTCAAGTTCATCATTTTTATTGTAAAGCTGTTTTACCAGAGTTTTTCACAAAACGTGTCAAAAGAGGACCTCCATTATATATTCATGGTTGTTGGAAAAAGTTTTCTTCCTAAATAATTACATTTACGTAGACAATAACAATAGTGAACTAGTTGGGATAAGGAACTCTTTTTTGTCTTCTGATGCTTTTTATATATTCAATTTATTTCCAGGATGAGTTCAGATATAAATGTTAATAATAACACAATTTTTTGATAAAAATATAAGCATATATAAAAAGAGACATAATATGAAAGTATATCATATAAAAACTATAGCAGTTTTATTAAATTTTTTATCCAAATAATGTTACATCTACGTAACAGTATTTTAATCAAACACTGTCGAAATAGAAAGATCCTGCTGTAAAATCCACCTATACCCTGAAAAAAGGTTTCAGGGACCATTGTTTTATAGCTCAAAATGATTGTTTATTTCAAGCTTAGTAATATCTAAAGTAATCTTATAGCATTTTATGGTAACATTAATCGCTTTTTAATTAATACTACATTGTATAAATATACTAAAAAAAATTGAAATTATGCAGTGGGATATACAACTGTATGATGAAAGGTATATTTAGAAGCTTAAAATATTTGAACATGAAATCAAAGAAAATAGGAAATTTTTTTCTTATCAAATCTTAATTGGACCGTAAAGTAAAAGAGTTGAATTATTTGTTTTTCGTGTTCAAATATTTTAAGCTTCTTCTTTCATCAAAACCGAATTACATTGTAGTTTAATTATAATACTAATTATATTTACACTCACACTATAGCTCATAATTCCATATTACTTGGTTACTTTAGTTACTTTTTAATAATTTTTTACTTCTAAATTTGTTATAGTATCTTGTATCACTAATATTAGGTATTTATGTACTACTCGTGAGCTGAAGACATTACAAGAAATGGCAAGAAATTAGTTAACAAGCAACAGGCTGTAAAAATTTGATTAGCAACTGGATATAATGTTAAGGGTAGAACACCATCGAGAATATGAAAGTTCTTGACTCTACCAATTGCCCTTTCTACATGGATTCTTACAGCTGATATACGGGGGGTTTCTTCACTTTCTTTGGGGGTCAGCTGTGCACGAGAACATTTAAAAGGAGGAATATTGAGGGTGACACCAATGGGGAGAATATCTGCAATGTCGAATCCACGGTCTGCCACAACATTGTCACCAGGCTTGAGGAGAGATAAAATGCCACATTTTTCAGTGATTTCTTTGTCAGAAACACGTCCTGACCAGAGCTTTGATACATATGTAATTGCACCAGTAGGAGATATTCCCACTAGCGCTTTCCAGGTATTGTGATGCTTATACTCAGACCATTTTTGTGACTGAGCTTTCATGGATGATGGGACCTCGATGAAGATTTTGGTGCAGTCAATGATCACTCTTGTGGAAGGGTATATCTTGAACTCTTTAGGCATTAGTTTCTGAATCATTTCTTTTAGAGGAAAGGGAAAAAGCAGTGGCAATTCATGATATAGGAAGTTGATCCAGGTGGTAAAGATTCTTGAAGCGTGGCCAGTAGAAATACCAAATCTGTCTCCAATATCAGTCAAAAACAAACCAATTTTAAGACGCATCAAAACAAGTACAAATGCTTCAAAGTTTGAAAGGAATCGTTTACGGCCACGCTTAATGTCAGACTCTTGCCTTTCAACCTTCTTCTTGGATGCCTCATGAGACTATGGGCCACGCCAGTAGGAAATATTTTTCAGTTTCGGCTCCAAATACTCAAAGACAGATTGCAATGAAAAAATAATTTTGAAAGCCCGTGTAGAACTTGACTGCAGAATCATAATTTTGTAAATTTTCGATTGAGAATAGTGCTTTTTTTTGCCACAGATAAATCAGCATCCAATTGTGAAATTTTAAGAGAAAGTTCATCAATTTTCTGCTGAATGTTGTCATAACATTTCTGATCATTCTCATTTGCAGGTTCAGTGAAATAACAATGATCAGTCATAAAATCACCAGAGTCATCACTCTCGCTTAATAGCATGGGGCTATCAACAAAAGAAAAATCAGTTTGGGTGGAACACGTTACATACTTTGAATCACTTTCCACAAAAGAAATATCATCAAATTCATCAATTTCTTCCAATACAGCAGAAAAACAAGGTTGCCGCTCTTGATCATTGACAGATCTGCGATCTTTGGGAGGTTTGCCGCTAACTTTACCGCCCCTCCTGGTGGGATCAATGTTGTGCAACTTCAAAGAGGGAACTGCACCACGGACTAAATTCCAACGACTTGGACCTCGCTTGATATCTGAATCTTTAAAGTGATCTTGACACAAAACTGTGCTTAGAGTCACCTTGAAACCATCCAAACCATCAACTCTTTTGATTAAACTTCACCATAACCTTTTCTCTGGATTCTTTTGAGGAAAGTGTAGGCCAGTCAGAGTACCATCACTTTTGTAAAAGAAATTATAACAGCCAAAAGCTGCACACTGTTTACCAAAAGATTATTTCTTCTTCACCTCAGCACTAACAGTTTGACTATTGCTATTTTCAGGCACAAATAATCAAAGTGAAACACAAGTAAAGCGACAAATGCTATCTATAAACTTTCGATATCACTAGATGCCAGCAAGCTAACATTATGTGTGAGATTATGAGAAGCGCACTACAACCATTGCCTTGCTTTGGTTTGCCAGTCTCGTAATCAAAATGAATTGGGAAAAAGGTCTATTGTACCATGTAGCGAGATGTGTTTGTATGTGGTGCGTCGATTTTAGCCTGTTGTACGGTGTAGCAGGTGCTCTGTACCAGGGTATCGGGAAGTTGTCACGCCCCACTACAGCGTGTTATAAGAACATTTTAACTTTGTTTGAACTGAAATGAATGGAAATGAAATGGACTGACATGTGCTGAAACATGATGCTATTTTCACAAAAAACGGAGTTATGTTTTCGTTTTAAGTAGATTTTGGGGGATATATGTATAGGTTATATAGAAAAGGTTGCATATATATGTCTATCAATATAGATTGTTCTGTATTTAGACTGGTACACAAGTTTCTATGAAGAATAAATGAGTTTGGTACTTTTAGGTGGTTAATTGCCGTCCCTCCCCCGCTAATTAATTTTTTGAAAAATTTCCAATCCTGCCATTCTTATTAGGACTCGCCAGCTTATTAAGTTTGCATTAATATTAATGTTGATATTTTTTTGTTAAGTTAGTTTCACATTCTTTGTGTGAAATTTCACTTGTATAATGAATTTGTTGGTTAGAACTATGGATTTTCTTAGGCTATACTAAGTACTACAGGGCCCTCCTTGGATTTCAACAGTTTCAGACAATGTTTGTCAAACAAAGTGGGAGCTCATTTCTTCTCATCCCTTGCCAATTCCATTGGGACGGTAGTTGAAATCCTCCCCGCCTATTGCAACCTCTGAGCAAATAGGCACCTAAGAGCATGTGTTGCATATTGTTCTATTTGGTAACTGTATGGTTGTGCTTTGTGAAGATGAGATTATGTGTAAAAATGCATTTTTTTGCTTGTTATTTTTTATGTTAGTTTTTTTAGTGTTTTAGTGTGTACATGTTTGTTATTGTTGTTATTTTTGGCAAATGGAGGCTCGATGTTGTTATAAAAGTGTGTTGTGATAAAAAAGACTGTAGGAGAATGTATAGGGTGAGAATTGGTAAAGATGCTGGTTGAGCATGTTGGTATATTTTTTCCTGTTGCTATTTTTTTAGAAAAATGGCCGAGAAAAGAAGTTTCACTATTGCTGGTTATGTGAATGATGTTTCTACAAAGAAAATCTCGAGAAATAAAAAATATTATTTTGACGTTTAAATTAATGTTGGGGAGAAAGTTGGGAAAAAAGCACGAGTCATGGAAACAAGATCTATCAAACGAACTTTGTTCATGGAGAAACCGAGTTGAAAACCCTTGTAAAATAAAGTAATCTGAGTGAATCTACACAGGGATCCAATTTCTCCATGAAAACGGGAAGTAAATTGGAATATCCAGATGAGCCTCTATCATTTAAATATACAGAGCTATTACCATTAGGTATAGCTGAGATCATGGAATTCACAGTGAGCAGTTTGTTTGACATTGACAGAGAAATCAAATGGAAAGAAGAAGAAAGGAATTGAGTATTGGTGTAGAAAGGAGGGAGGAAGAGTGAGGGATGGGATATTAGCTGATGCGTCTGGGCATTTGATAATTTCAGTCTGGGGTGATCTAATAGATCAAATCCAGGATGAAAAGAGCTATCATTTAAAAAATATCTGTGTAACGAAATTTCACAGGATTAGACTTTCCACGACTGGAATTACTAAGGTTGCAGAAAGAGAGGCAATTGTTGTTGATTGGGGAAAGGTAGAGGTATTGTCAAATTTTCTGAAGAAATTATCATCGCCAAACATAGTTTCGGTCGGAGTTAACGTGTTCGCGCTGTGTGCTAACATGGGCTGCAAACGGAAGTTGATTGATTATCCAGGAGTCCAGGAGCAAAAATATTGTCTTGTGCTAAATGCAAAAGAAAAATGCTCAAGAAAAAGTGCCCTGAAAGTTTTGCAGTGCATCTTAAAATTGAAGAAGAGAGCGGCAAACAGGTAGAGTTAACTGTGTTTCCCAGAGTCATCTCGGAAAGCTTTGGGGAAATTGATGAAAGTGAAATCAACGAGAAGTTGCTGTTTTTGGAGAACTTTAATTCAACATAGGATGAGGAAACTGATATGGTGAATAAAATTGAATGTTGCGAATTAGTAACAGAGGCCTGATTGAGATTATTTAAGAGTTGATTTCGTAGAGTATATGATACAGGTTTTTTTTAATAAGAAACAGGTTCATAAGAAAGCTAGTGCCGGTGTAGCTGGTGCCGGTGTAGCTGGTTTTAGAAACTGTAATCATGTTGGTGGTGTGCTTTTTGCATTGGAGGATTTCAACAGAAAAGGTTATCAGAACTGTCCCGAGCCCGTATCTTGCACATCTAAGTTAGCTGCTTGGAATGTTCCTTCCCCATCAAGTAAAATCTCTCCTGCTTCAATTGATCAAGCTATAATTAAGAAAATAAAATTTGGAAAAGATAATAGTGTAGTAACAAATCCACAAGTAAATCAAAATGATCCCCATAGAGGAAAAGATCGCCAATTGCATGATGCAGATTTTGAGAAGTTAAAGAATTCCCTTGCTTCATCAACACCCAACAGCTGTTTTTTTGCCTTTCATCCCATTCCTGTGACACAGTCATCGGGTGATTCATCCGTCCTAACTGAAACAGTCAATTCACTGGACTCTCCATTTGAAAATGTGTTTGTTCAGTTAAATGTCTCTAATGATGCTGATTGCGATTCTGTACCTTTCACTGATGATTATGATATATCTTGCTCCAGTTTTAAAGAAATGATGGAACACCATGCCAAGTCTCACATGATCCTCAGCCCATCCCAAATTTCTGAAATTGAAAAATCTAATCAAGGTCAATCAACAAATGACTCTTAGAAACAACACAGACTATATCGAATAACTGCATCAAATTTTTACTCAGCTGCAGTCAATACAGTTGAGCCCTCTTCAAAGCTGAAATCAATGTTCTATTCAAGTTTTACTTCTGCTGCTACACAGCATGGGAAATTATATGAGCCACATGTTTGTTCTTTGTATCTTAATTCTCTGATAAGTCAAGGCTATCAAAATGTATCAGTAGATGAACCTGGTCTTATCATCTCTAAATCTCATTCTTTCTTGGGTGCATCTTTGGATGGTATTTTTCATCATGGTAATACTTCTTGGGGTCTGGAAATCAAATGCCCTTTTTCAAAGTTTTCGTCTTCTCTTGAGGTTGCCCTTGGTGACAAGAGCTTCTTTCTAACAAGAACAGGCGAGAAAGTCCATCTTAAAAGGAAAGATCGTTATTTTTTTCAAGTTCAAGGTCAAATGTTTTGTTCTGGTTTGAAGAGAGTGAATCTGGTGGTGTGGTTTGGAGACCATGAGCAACTATTCATCGAATCAATTGAATACTATGCTGATTTCTTCCAGAGATCCATTCTTCCTCAAGTTCATCATTTTATTGTAAAGCTGTTTTACCAGAGTTTTCACAAAACGTGTCAAAAGAGGACCTCCATTATATATTCATGGTTGTTGGGAAAAGTGTTCTTCCTAAATAATTACATTTACGTAGACAATAACAATAGTGAACTAGTTGAGATAAGGAACTCTTTTTTGTCTTCTGATGCTTTTTATATATTCAATTTATTTCCAGGATGAGTTCAGATATAAATGTTAATAATAACACAATCTTTTGATAAAAATATAAGCATATATAAAAAGAGACATAATATGAAAGTATACATATAAAAACTATAGCAGTTTTATTAAATTTTTTATCCAAATAATGTTACATCTACGGAACAGTATTTTAATCAAACACTGTCGAAATAGAAAGATCCTGCTGTAAAATCCACCTATACCCTGAAAAAAGGTTTCAGGGACCATTGTTTTATAGGTCAAAATTATTGTTTATTTCAAGCTTAGTAATATCTAAAGTAATCTTATAGCATTTTATGGTAACATTAATCGCTTTTTAATTAATACTACATTGTATAAATATACTAAAAAAAATTGAAATTATGCAGTGGGATATACAACTGTATGATGAAAGGTATATTTAGAAGCTTAAAATATTTGAACATGAAATCAAAGAAAATATGAAATTTTTTTCTTATCAAATCTTAATTGGACCGTAAAGTAAAAGAGTTGAATTATTTGTTTTTCGTGTTCAAATATTTTAAGCTTCTTCTTTCATCAAAACCGAATTACATTGTAGTTTAATTATAATACTAATTATATTGACACTCACACTATAGCTCATAATTCCATATTACTTGGTTACTTTAGTTACTTTTTAATAATTTTTTACTTCTAAATTTGTTATAGTATCTTGTATCACTAATATTAGGTATTTATGTACTACTCGTGAGCTGAAGACATTACAAGAAATGGCAAGAAATTAGTTAACAAGCAACAGGCTGTAAAAATTTGATTAGCAACTGGATATAATGTTAAGGGTAGAACACCATCGAGAATATGAAAGTTCTTGACTCTACCAATTGCCCTTTCTACATGGATTCTTACAGCTGATATACGGGGGGTTTCTTCACTTTCTTTGGGGGTCAGCTGTGCACGAAAACCTTTAAAAGGAGGAATATTGAGGGTGACACCAATGGGGAGAATATCTGCAATGTCGAATCCACGGTCTGCCACAACATTGTCACCAGGCTTGAGGAGAGATAAAATGCCACATTTTTCAGTGATTTCTTTGTCAGAAACACGTCCTGACCAGAGCTTTGATACATATGTAATTGCACCAGTAGGAGATATTCCACTAGCGCTTTCCAGGTATTGTGATGCTTATACTCAGACCATTTTTGTGTCTGAGCTTTCATGGATGATGGGACCTCGATGAAGATTTTGGTGCAGTCAATGATCACTCTTGTGGAAGGGTATATCTTGAACTCTTTAGGCATTAGTTTCTGAATCATTTCTTTTAGAGGAAAGGGAAAAAGCAGTGGCAATTCATGATATAGGAAGTTGATCCAGGTGGTAAAGATTCTTGAAGCGTGGCCAGTAGAAATACCAAATCTGTCTCCAATATCAGTCAAAACAAACCAATTTTAAGACGCATCAAAACAAGTACAAATGCTTCAAAGTTTGAAAGGAATCGTTTACGGCCACGCTTAATGTCAGACTCTTGCCTTTCAACCTTCTTCTTGGATGCCTCATGAGACTATGGGCCACGCCAGTAGGAAATATTTTTCAGTTTCGGCTCCAAATACTCAAAGACAGATTGCAATGAAAATAATTTTGAAAGCCCGTGTAGAACTTGACTGCAGAATCATCATTTTGTAAATTTTCGATTGAGAATAGTGCTTTTTTTGCCACAGATAAATCAGCATCCAATTGTGAAATTTTAAGAGAAAGTTCATCAATTTTCTGCTGAATGTTGTCATAACATTTCTGATCATTCTCATTTGCAGGTTCAGTGAAATAACAATGATCAGTCATAAAATCACCAGAGTCATCACTCTCGCTTAATAGCATGGGGCTATCAACAAAAGAAAAATCAGTTTGGGTGGAACACGTTACATACTTTGAATCACTTTCCACAAAAGAAATATCATCAAATTCATCAATTTCTTCCAATACAGCAGAAAAACAAGGTTGCCGCTCTTGAACATTGACAGATCTGCGATCTTTGGGAGGTTTACGCTAACTTTACTGCCCTCCTGGTGGGATCAATGTTGTGCAACTTCAAAGAGGAACTGCACCACGGACTAAATTCCAACGACTTGGACCTCGCTTGATATCTGAATCTTTAAAGTGATCTTGACACAAAACTGTGCTTAGAGTCACCTTGAAACCATCCAAACCATCAACTCTTTTGATTAAACTGCTCAGCCCATCCCAAATTTCTGAAATTGAAAAATCTAATCAAGGTCAATCAACAAATGACTCTTAGAAACAACACAGACTATATCGAATAACTGCATCAAATTTTTACTCAGCTGCAGTCAATACAGTTGAGCCCTCTTCAAAGCTGAAATCAATGTTCTATTCAAGTTTTACTTCTGCTGCTACACAGCATGGGAAATTATATGAGCCACATGTTTGTTCTTTGTATCTTAATTCTCTGATAAGTCAAGGCTATCAAAATGTATCAGTAGATGAACCTGGTCTTATCATCTCTAAATCTCATTCTTTCTTGGGTGCATCTTTGGATGGTATTTTTCATCATGGTAATACTTCTTGGGGTCTGGAAATCAAATGCCCTTTTTCAAAGTTTTCGTCTTCTCTTGAGGTTGCCCTTGGTGACAAGAGCTTCTTTCTAACAAGAACAGGCGAGAAAGTCCATCTTAAAAGGAAAGATCGTTATTTTTTTCAAGTTCAAGGTCAAATGTTTTGTTCTGGTTTGAAGAGAGTGAATCTGGTGGTGTGGTTTGGAGACCATGAGCAACTATTCATCGAATCAATTGAATACTATGCTGATTTCTTCCAGAGATCCATTCTTCCTCAAGTTCATCATTTTATTGTAAAGCTGTTTTACCAGAGTTTTCACAAAACGTGTCAAAAGAGGACCTCCATTATATATTCATGGTTGTTGGGAAAAGTGTTCTTCCTAAATAATTACATTTACGTAGACAATAACAATAGTGAACTAGTTGAGATAAGGAACTCTTTTTTGTCTTCTGATGCTTTTTATATATTCAATTTATTTCCAGGATGAGTTCAGATATAAATGTTAATAATAACACAATCTTTTGATAAAAATATAAGCATATATAAAAAGAGACATAATATGAAAGTATACATATAAAAACTATAGCAGTTTTATTAAATTTTTTATCCAAATAATGTTACATCTACGGAACAGTATTTTAATCAAACACTGTCGAAATAGAAAGATCCTGCTGTAAAATCCACCTATACCCTGAAAAAAGGTTTCAGGGACCATTGTTTTATAGGTCAAAATTATTGTTTATTTCAAGCTTAGTAATATCTAAAGTAATCTTATAGCATTTTATGGTAACATTAATCGCTTTTTAATTAATACTACATTGTATAAATATACTAAAAAAAATTGAAATTATGCAGTGGGATATACAACTGTATGATGAAAGGTATATTTAGAAGCTTAAAATATTTGAACATGAAATCAAAGAAAATATGAAATTTTTTTCTTATCAAATCTTAATTGGACCGTAAAGTAAAAGAGTTGAATTATTTGTTTTTCGTGTTCAAATATTTTAAGCTTCTTCTTTCATCAAAACCGAATTACATTGTAGTTTAATTATAATACTAATTATATTGACACTCACACTATAGCTCATAATTCCATATTACTTGGTTACTTTAGTTACTTTTTAATAATTTTTTACTTCTAAATTTGTTATAGTATCTTGTATCACTAATATTAGGTATTTATGTACTACTCGTGAGCTGAAGACATTACAAGAAATGGCAAGAAATTAGTTAACAAGCAACAGGCTGTAAAAATTTGATTAGCAACTGGATATAATGTTAAGGGTAGAACACCATCGAGAATATGAAAGTTCTTGACTCTACCAATTGCCCTTTCTACATGGATTCTTACAGCTGATATACGGGGGGTTTCTTCACTTTCTTTGGGGGTCAGCTGTGCACGAAAACCTTTAAAAGGAGGAATATTGAGGGTGACACCAATGGGGAGAATATCTGCAATGTCGAATCCACGGTCTGCCACAACATTGTCACCAGGCTTGAGGAGAGATAAAATGCCACATTTTTCAGTGATTTCTTTGTCAGAAACACGTCCTGACCAGAGCTTTGATACATATGTAATTGCACCAGTAGGAGATATTCCCACTAGCGCTTTCCAGGTATTGTGATGCTTATACTCAGACCATTTTTGTGTCTGAGCTTTCATGGATGATGGGACCTCGATGAAGATTTTGGTGCAGTCAATGATCACTCTTGTGGAAGGGTATATCTTGAACTCTTTAGGCATTAGTTTCTGAATCATTTCTTTTAGAGGAAAGGGAAAAAGCAGTGGCAATTCATGATATAGGAAGTTGATCCAGGTGGTAAAGATTCTTGAAGCGTGGCCAGTAGAAATACCAAATCTGTCTCCAATATCAGTCAAAAACAAACCAATTTTAAGACGCATCAAAACAAGTACAAATGCTTCAAAGTTTGAAAGGAATCGTTTACGGCCACGCTTAATGTCAGACTCTTGCCTTTCAACCTTCTTCTTGGATGCCTCATGAGACTATGGGCCACGCCAGTAGGAAATATTTTTCAGTTTCGGCTCCAAATACTCAAAGACAGATTGCAATGAAAAATAATTTTGAAAGCCCGTGTAGAACTTGACTGCAGAATCATCATTTTGTAAATTTTCGATTGAGAATAGTGCTTTTTTTGCCACAGATAAATCAGCATCCAATTGTGAAATTTTAAGAGAAAGTTCATCAATTTTCTGCTGAATGTTGTCATAACATTTCTGATCATTCTCATTTGCAGGTTCAGTGAAATAACAATGATCAGTCATAAAATCACCAGAGTCATCACTCTCGCTTAATAGCATGGGGCTATCAACAAAAGAAAAATCAGTTTGGGTGGAACACGTTACATACTTTGAATCACTTTCCACAAAAGAAATATCATCAAATTCATCAATTTCTTCCAATACAGCAGAAAAACAAGGTTGCCGCTCTTGAACATTGACAGATCTGCGATCTTTGGGAGGTTTGCCGCTAACTTTACTGCCCCTCCTGGTGGGATCAATGTTGTGCAACTTCAAAGAGGGAACTGCACCACGGACTAAATTCCAACGACTTGGACCTCGCTTGATATCTGAATCTTTAAAGTGATCTTGACACAAAACTGTGCTTAGAGTCACCTTGAAACCATCCAAACCATCAACTCTTTTGATTAAACTGCACCATAACCTTTTCTCTGTATTCTTTTGAGGAAAACGAAAGAAGTGTAGGCCAGTCAGAGTACCATCACTTTTTTAAAAGAAATTATAACAGCCAAAAGCTGCACACTGTTTACCAAAAGATTATTTCTTCTTCACCTCAGCACTAACAGTTTGACTATTGCTATTTTCAGGCACAAATAATCAAAGTAAAACACAAGTAAAGCGACAAATGCTATCTATAAACTTTCGATATCACTAGATGCCAGCACGCTAACATTATGTGTGAGATTATGAGAAGCGCACTACAACCATTGCCTTGCTTTGGTTTGCCAGTGTCGTAATCAAAATAAATTGGGAAAAAGGTCTATTGTACCATGTAGCGAGATGTGTTTGTATGTGGTGCGTCGATTTTTAGCGTGTTGTACGGTGTAGCAGGTGCTCTGTACCAGGGTATCGGGAAGTTGTCACGCCCCACTACAGCGTGTTATGAGAACATTTTAACTTTGTTTCAACTGAAATGAATGGAAATGAAATGGACTGACATGTGCTGAAACATGATGCTATTTTCACAAAAAACGGAGTTATGTTTTCGTTTTAAGTAGATTTTGGGGGATATATGTATAGGTTATATAGAAAAGGTTGCATATATATGTCTATCAATATAGATTGTTCTGTATTTAGACTGGTACACAAGTTTCTATGAAGAATAAATGAGTTTGGTACTTTTAGGTGGTTAATTGCCGTCCATCCCCCGCTAATTAATTTTTTGAAAAATTTCCAATCCTGCCATTCTTATTAGGACTCGCCAGCTTATTAAGTTTGCATTAATATTAATGTTGATATTTTTTTGTTAAGTTAGTTTCACATTCTTTGTGTGAAATTTCACTTGTATAATGAATTTGTTGGTTAGAACTATGGATTTTGTTAGGCTATACTAAGTACTACAGGGCCCCTCCCCTTGGATTTCAACAGTTTCCAGACAATGTTTGTCAAACAAAGTGGGAGCTCATTTCTTCTCATCCCTTGCCAATTACATTGGGACGGTAGTTGAAATCCCCTCCCCCGCCTATTGCAACCTCTGAGCAAATAGGCACCTAAGAGCATGTGTTGCATATTGTTCTATTTGGTAACTGTATGGTTGTGGTTTGTGAAGATGAGATTATGTGTAAAAATGCATTTTTTTGCTTGTTATTTTTTATGTTAGTTTTTTTAGTGTTTTAGTGTGTACATGTTTGTTATTGTTGTTATTTTTGGCAAATGGAGGCTCGATGTTGTTATAAAAGTGTGTTGTGATAAAAAAGACTGTAGGAGGATGTATAGGGTGAGAATTGGTAAAGATGCTGGTTGAGCATGTTGGTATATTTTTTCCTGTTGCATTTTTTTTTAGAAAAATGGCTGAGAAAAGAAGTTTCACTATTGCTGGTTATGTGAATGATGTTTCTACAAAGAAAATCTCGAGAAATAAAAAAAATTATTTTGACGTTTAAATTAATGTTGGGGAGAAAGTTGGGAAAAAAGCACGAGTCATGGAAACAAGATCTATCAAACGAACTTTGTTCGTGGAGAAAACCGAGTTGAAAACCCTTGTAAAATAAAGTTATCTGAGTGAATCTACACAGGGGATCCAATTCTCCGCGAAAACAGGGGAAGTAAATTGGAATATCCAGATGAGCCTCTATCATTTAAATATACAGAGCTATTACCATTAGGTATAGCTGAGATCATGGAATTCACAGTGAGCGGTTTTTTTGACATTGACAGAGAAATCAAATGGAAAGAAGGAGAAAGGGAAGTGAGTATTGGTGTAGAAAGGGAGGGAGGAAGAGTGAGGGATGGGATATTAGCTGATGCGTCTGGGCATTTCATAATTTCAGTCTGGGGTGATCTAATAGATCAAATCCAGGATGAAAAGAGCTATCATTTAAAAAATATCCGTGTAACGAAATTTCACGGGATTTGACTTTCCACGACTGGAATTACTAAGGTTGTAGAAAGAGAGGCAATTGTAGTTGATTGGGGAAAGGTAGAGTTATTGTCAAAATTTCTGAAGAAATTATCATCGCCAAACATAGTTTCGGTCGGAGTTAACGTGTTCGCGCTGTGTGCTATCATGGGCTGCAAATGGAAGTTGATTGATTATCCAGGAGTCCAGGAGAAAAAATATTGTCTTGTGATAAATGCAAAAAAAAATGCTCAAGAAAAAGTGCCCTGAAAGTTTTGCAGTGCATCTTAAAATTGAAGAAGAGAGCGGCAAACAGGTAGAGCTAACTGTGTTTCCCAGAGTCATCTCGGAAAGCTTTGGGGAAATTGATGAAAGTGAAATCAAAGAGAAGTTGCTGTTTTGGAGAACTTTAATTCAACATATGATGAGGAAACTGATATGGTGAGAAACTTAAGTTAAGAAACTTTTAGAACTAGGAGGAAGGAGTTAAGAAACTTTACAAAGCAGTTAAGCAGGGGGGGTGGAAGCGGTTATGAGCATGCGCACTGGGACGCAGATAACCGACGCAAAATTTGCTCATTTGCACTGGACGCTTGGAGTGGACGGTCGCATGGCCTAATTTTCCCTAACAAGATGGGTTTATTGATGCCATTTACACTAAGGGGACAAAAGTATGGAAACGATGGGCCTAAAAATGCGGCGTCAGAAATGAAATGCGAGGCCATGCAAAATGTTTTGAAAAAGTTTTGGCGCAAAAGTAACAGCTGACGTGACCAAAACAAAACGAAATGTAAACAAACCCTTTTTTTCCAAAATCTACATAAATTTTTTGAATTTGCTTCTTTGAAAGTAAAGAAAATTAGGGAAAAATAAGAATGGTAAAAGTTCGTGAATTATTAGAAAGCGAACGAGTTGCGATAAAACATTTGCGTCTTTCTGGCCTTTCCTATGCCCAAATTGGTAGGCAAATTGGATGCAGCAAGTCTGCGGCATTTAAGGTGTTTAAAAAATTTGAGTTGACTGGTTCTGTGGAGAAGAAGAAAAGATGTGGCCGTCCAAAAAAAATTCTGGAGAGAGGAGAGCGAGCTGTTTGTAGGGTTGCCAGACAACTGAGGTTTTCGACCTTAGCGGAAGTAAAAACTGCCGTATCAGACATCTTGCCAACAGAAAATCCTTCAAAACGGCTGGTAAAACGAATCCTTCTGAAATATGGAATAAGAAATTACAAAAGAAAGGCTAAGCCTTTCGTATCACAAAAAAATAGAGCTTACCGGCTAAAGTGGGCGGGGGCCCTATGTCAATGGCCTGTGTCTCACCGGGAAGACGTAATTTTCTCAGATGAATGCAGATTTTCCTTGAGAAACGATTCACGCCTTCAGAGAGTGTGGAGAACAAAAAATGAAGCGCAACAGCCAAGTTTTTATACACCCACATTCTCAAATTATCTGTCTGTGATGGTTTGGGGTTGCATTGGGCCTAATGGCGTTTGACGCCTTGTTGTCTGCAACAGATCAGTGAACTCTGATTATTACATTGAGATCATCAAAAATAATCTGAAAGCCAGTGTCGAAATGATCTATGGTGATCAAGATCATCCATTCATCTTCCAACAGGACAATGCTCCTTGCCATGCATCCAAAAAATCCAAGGAATATTTCCAACGAAGCAACGTGATGTTGTTACCTTGGCCTGCTCAAAGTCCTGACATGAATATTATAGAAAACCTATGGCAATTCATGAAAAATATCCTCAGGCGTGATCCTCCAAGATCAAAAGATCAGCTGATCGAAAAATTGTTCCAGATCTGGTATGCTATTCCGCGCGATTACCTAAGAAAGTTGTACGATTCTCTTCCATGAAGAATGAGCGCCATCAGAAGATCTCGAGGCTACCCAACAAAATATTGAAAATAACGACCATGTGTCAAAATAAGTTTGAAAAAATGTTAAATAATTCAAATTTATGCGTGCTATAATGATTGGTTAAAATAAGATTGACAATTGACCCATGTAGAATGTCAGTCTTAGTTTCTTTTGTTCTGCCTCCTCCACAGATTTCAGCCGCGTTTTCATGTTGACTAGGCCCATCGTTTCCATACTTTTGTCCCCTTAGTGTATTGATGCCAGGAAAGAGAAAATCGATCTGAAGTCATTGCGAGGGAAAGTTGTGGCCATCGATGGAAATATATTGTTGTATAAAGGTGCTTATTGTTGTTCCAGGCTCTTAATGGAAGGCGTTCCGACAAAAATACACATTAGTTTTCTTGTATCTAAGGTAAGAAAGCTGTTAGATTTGGGAATAAAACCGATTGTGGACTTTGACGGATTTTCTCCGTCTATGAAGTTGCCTATTGAGAATCTGGGTCAGGAAAGGAGAAGAAAGATGTTGGATGAAGCTAATACAGAGCTGCAAATGCCAAGTCCAAATATGACAAAGGTCAATTCTTGTTACAAACAGTCTGTCTCAATCTCCCACAAAGATATTGTGCAGAGTATGAAAAAGTTGAGAGAAATTGGAGTTGACTGTTTTGTTTCCCCTATGGAAAGTGACTCACAATTGACATATTTACAGAAAATTGGTATTGCTGACTACATTATATCAGAAGATTCAGATTTGTTAGTTTATGGTAACCCATCTTACACTAAAGTTATTTTCAAATTGGATTTCAACACTTACTTGGGTGAATTAATAGTCTTGAGTAATGTATTTTCTGCTCCTGGATCAAAGTTTAAAGATTTCACTTTTGCAATGTTCCAGAAAATGTGTATTCTTGCTGGATGTGATTATCTAAATTGTATAAAGAGAATTGGGATAAAGAAAGCTTTCAATGTAACCAAGGATTGTGTAGTTTTGGCCGAAATAATCAAAAGTTTAAGAGAAAATGGTTATGATGTTGATGATAATTACATTTCCAATTTTGAACGATGCTTGAACATTTTTTGTATCAAGATGTTTATGATCCACTGTTATGCAAGAAAGTACCTCTTCAACCTTTGCCAGCCTGTGTAGATGCCGATGTCAATAGAGACTTTAACCTGGAAATTTCAAATTTTGATTTATTCAATCTTGTTATTTGTAATATGGTGCCCAAAAGTGGAGAAAAGTTTGATAATTTTGATTTAAAGACAACTATACCTATAAGTTCACATTTTGTTTTTCTATTCAAATCATGTCCTGATATCCACTTGAAGCCAGTATCTGATTCCAATGATAATCGTTGTGTAGAGCCTGATGAGCTACCTGCTGATCTACCACTTCCTGATGATGAAGTTGAAGCAGAGTATATAAAGGACTTCTTAGTTGTTGGAGGGCGACACCATACACCTTGGCATAAATTCTTAGCTGAGGCTTTTCAGCATTATAATGACAACAATCCAATTGATGTGCGTCTTTATCCAGAACCAGATAACCCAAAGGACCCCAATGCAATATTGGTGAAGTTGAATTTTGCAGGAGAGTATGTTCATGGTGGTTATATCCAAAAAGACATGACTAAATATTTACTTCCACTCATCAAAAACAGAGTTCAGTTGGCAATAGAAATAATAAAAATGAAGTTTGGAGTTTCTCATCCAGTTGGCTATGAAATTGATATAAGAATTACAAAGAGGGGAAGATGGATTTGATTTCAGTCATGAGCCAAGTATGTTATTTTCATATCTGTAAATATGTTAATTCTTTTGCAAGAAAGGGAAGAAACTTTCTCAACTGTAAACTCTGTCAGCATACTTTGCAAAATTTGCATGTTTCCATTATTTCTGTGAGTTCTCCAAATGCAAGTTTCTTCCTTTCAGAATCGTATAGTAGGTGATTTTAAGAAAAACACTCATTTTTTAAAGAAACTATCATCTGAGCCTTTGTAGGATTTCTTTACTTTGAGCACCACAAGTGTAATTATTTTCTGGGAAGTATTCTAATGTAAGCATTGATTGCTTTTTCACATCCTAGTTGATATAGAAGAATGTCTATATTTTCAGAAAAAGGCATATATTGCTTCTTTAGTAAGTTTCTTAAAAAAATGAGTGTACAATATCACATTTTTCAACATGTACACAAGTATATAAGTTGTATATAGAATGCAACAACTTTAAGGTAAATGATAAGGTATGGCAACCATACCTGCTACTACTGGACAATAAGATGTCCATTTTCACTCAATTGTCCATCCAATATCACCCAGAATCAATAGTGAGTCATGCCAGGATGCCATTATTTCTTCTAGCCAATGGGAATCTTTGTTGTTATTGTTATATAGTGTTCGATAGTGAGTGAGACAAATTAATATTTTCCAAGACTTGCATATATGCCATGAAAATCCTGTGGAGAATATTTCCTAGTCAACAAAAATATTCCAAGGTTCTCAATAGTCCAATACTTTCTCCAACGTTCATAAAAAAACTCTGATCATCGATAGACAGAGAAAAACACATCTTCAATCAAACATTTTGTTGGCAATCTTATATAATGTTCAACACTAAGTCACATAATCCATGAGATTCAGGTAAAGTATTCTCCAGTGAGCAAATGTATTCATCAGATTTTCAACAGTATACCTTGAAATATTCTAGCCAACAGGAATCTTTGCTGTTATTTGTTATATAATGTTCGATAGTGAGTGAAGGGAGTGATCAGACTTATCAATCTCTCTTTGCCAGGATGCCATTACGTCTTCTAGCCAACAGGAATCTTTGTTGTTATTTGTTACATAGTGTTCGATAGTGAGTGAAGGGAGTGGTTAGACTTATCAATTTCTCTTTGCCAGGATGCCATTACGTCTTCTAGCCAACTGGAATCTTTGTTGTTATTTGTTATATAGTGTTTGATAGTGAGTTAAGGGAGTGATCAGACTTATTAATCTCTCTTTTCCAGGATGCCGTTACGTCTTCTAGCCAACAGGAATCTTTGTTGTTATTTGTTATATAGTGTTCGATAGTGAGTGAACGGAGTGGTCAGACTTATCAATCTCTCTCTGCCAGGATGCCACAGTGTATTCTAGCCAACAGGAATCTTTGTTGTTATTTGTTCTATAGTGTTCGATAGTGAGTGAAGGGAGTGATCAGTTTTATCAATCTCTCTTTGCCAGGATGCCATTACGTCTTCTAGCCAACAGGAATCTTTGTTGTTATTTGTTACATAGTGTTCGATTGTGAGTGAAGGGAGTGGTTAGACTTATCAATCTCTCTTTGCCAGGATGCCATAACGTCTTCTAGCCAACAGGAATCTTTGTTGTTATTTGTTATATAGTGTTCGATAGTGAGTGAAGGGAGTGGTCAGACTTATCAATCTCTCTTTGCCAGGATGCCACAGTGTATTCTACACAGCAGGAATCTTTGTTGTTATTTGTTATATAGTGGTCGATAGTTATTTGTTATACAGAGTGTAATGCCAAGGTATTTTATTTCAACAGTTTTTGTTTGTTCTACATGGCCAATGTATAAAGAGTAATTTGTATTAATTTTGTGTTATAATTTACATTTAACAATAGAAAATTTTACCAGTTCTGTATAACTGTCATTTTTCTCTGTTTTGTTGTTCTAAGGTATTTTTAGGTTAAATTGTTAAGGATGAGCAATTTTGTCATCTTGCCTATACTTATTCTATGAAAATAATTGTATTATGTATGGTATACTAGTTCTAGACGTAGAATAATTGTAGATATGTATCACTGGGGACTTTGCTTCATCATTTAAAGAAGTAGTTAAGCCTCCCTAAACTGAAATATTCCTAATCTGAAACAACCTTCTTTGCCATTTGTAGCTTATAATTTTAATAATTTGCCATTTCCCTGAATAAGAAGTAGACCTTGGTTGCTTGGAACTTTGATTAAGGATATGGTCTTTTGATATCCAACTGCAATGTAGGGTGAGCTAATTTGTCAAAACTTGCAATCTCCAACAATACATTATTATTTCATGTCTAGTTCCTTTCAACAGGTTCAATGCTGTATGTATATGGTTTTGAATGTATTCAGTTTGTCTGCTTTCTTTAAGTGCAAATTTTTTCAACATATGAAGTGAAATTATACAATTTTTAGCTATAATCTGATAATATATGAAACGAAGGGGTATAATGTTCTTAATGCCTATCGTGATATTTTACAGGCATTTATGCAGCGAAATCAAAAACAGCAATATATGAAACAACATTTTAGGAAAAAAACTCCTTCCTTTCATATACTTTCACAATACCCACTTTTATAAATACATAAAATTGACATAACTAAAACCTGTATATCTTTGCTGGCATTAAGCTTTTATTTTGTTCTGAAATGTTTGAATTTCATTAGCCATGAAAGATTTTACTATTTTTTTGTTCTCTTTGGCACTTGTTTCTCTGCTTACAAATTGGGATCGGGTGGGTCTGGCAATGCATCTGTTACTTTGTGAAAATTTGCTCTGATGGTCAATGAATTCTTGATTGGAAGATCAGCTCTGTTTGATAAAAAGATGCCAGGGTCAGCTCTCCGAGATATCTTAACTCTGTCCAATCTTTCTATACCAGAACGCGATGGCTGATTAAAATCTGGCAACAGAAAATCTCTGAAACGCTCCTTTTGTCCAGTCCAGTAATAGAATTTGCAGTCAGGGCTAATCTGTTTGTTGAATTCTACCAAGATTTTGGGATATTGCTCATAGAATTCTTTCAAATCAAAAATGTCTCCCAGCATGTCATGCAAAATTGATATAAAGCACTCAACATCATCACTGGTGCCAGCTCTTGGATGTTCTGGGGGTATCCTTCTAGCAATGTATTCCATTCTCTGCAGCTGCAAACTTGTCAGGTTAGCAATCGGCTGCTTCACCTGGAACATATCCTGGCAAAAGATCAACTAAAATCCAGTCTAACATGTCTTGAACATAACGTGATCGCAGTGCCTCACCCACACCTCTACCATCAACAGCTTTGTGCCAGTTGAGAACCATTTCAACAACATTTGCCTCTTCCAAATATCCTTTTGCCTTCATGAAGTTGAGAACTCCCACAGAGAAGAGCCTTTCACAATCAGGAACACTTTGCTTCCTTTCACCTGTTAGAGCTTGCTTTGTCAATCCTGTTGTGGAATCACGAAGTGCTTCAACAAACCGCTTTAAATACACTCCAGGAACATTACCCATTCTGAAGCTGAAGCAAAATCTCTTCAAAAGATGTCCATGATCCTCTCTCTCATGAAGTGCTTCACCATTCTGTTGGGTCTCTGGTGAGTAACCATACTCTATCAAATTTACACCTTCTGCATGCAGATCATTTACTTTCTTCACATAGATATACTGGGCTAGAATAGACTTAAGGCAATTATTAGTTGTTTCTGTTTTCATAGATTTGTTCCATTTATGAGGTTCATAGCTAGGGGGAGGGGGAATTTTGTTTGCCTGAACACAGAGATTGCAGAATCAAATGTTTGATTAGGGTCTTTCTTTATGATATCATGGAGCCATTTGATTCGATTTGGACGATTTGTTTCAGGATCAATTGTGAAATACTTCTTCTCTTCATTAGCCTTCTTTGATTTTGCTTCATGTACAGCATCACTTTGCAGCTGAAGAACTGAGATTGCACGCTTGGATCTATGGGTCCTAATGGAATTCCACTCCCCATCTGCAACAAAACCAACAATCACCAATCCCTTTTCATTCATCTTTTCAACAAGCTGGTCTCTTAGCTCTCTCACTTTGGCATCACTGATTCCCTTAAAAGGTAATGCTCTCGCAAGTACTGCATATGGTTTAGATCTCCTACTCTCTTCAGATATAATAAATAACAGGAGATGTGATGCTGCTTGTCTATATTTCATGTAAAGCTGTTGAATGTAATCCAGCATCTCTTCTTTCAATTTTCTGATGAGACATGAACTTTCAGCTTCTCCTTTGTCTTGCAGGCTCAGTAAAATTTCATCAACAAGATCTTTACTACTCTGTAGTCTTTCTAACAGCTTCTTGTACCCCTCCACATCCCATGCCAAGGCCATCATATTTTTATGTGTGGAAGACTCACTTTGAACTTTTTTGTTGTAAACCTTGCATGACTCTTCTTTGCCATTTTCTAACAGCACTCTTTCCTCTTCGAATTGAAAGAGAAGGCTTATCAAGTCATCTGAAACATGATCCTTTCTTTCCTTGCTCCCTAAGTCGGAAATAAACTTTCTTCGACCAGTGTACTGCTGATACAGATCACCTAGTGCCCCATCACCCAAGTCTGTGTCGCCTGACCACTGATGCTTCATTGATTCACGCAGCCCTTTGTTGACATCACATGCATCAGCTTTAATCCAGAAACGACCACCAGGATGGTGTTTTGCAATAGCATCCAGAACTTCTTCTTTAATTTCAGTATCACGAGTAAAACCATGCTCGGAGATCTTGCTGCGCAAGGTGCGTGCACTGAGACTAGGGACATTGACTTTGGCATACATACTTTTGAATACTTTGGAACTTTGCTTGTTAGTATTTGTCACACCCTTATAAGACGAGATTCCACACAAAGCCGCTATTTTCTCCTGATCATCACCACCATAAGCAATTTCCGCCTTTCCGGCAGGTTTTCCTTTAGGGGACCACAGTGTATTTCTCTGATCATCTGTAACTGCAGCAGATATATCTTCTGACAAATCCTCCCCTTCTAATGCTGTTTCCTCATCGATACCACTAAGCTGAATTGCTTGAGTCAACAAATCGATCTCTTGGCTTTCCTTACTTTCTGGCATTTCTTTTATCTGATCCACATCTGAATCCTCCTCATACTGCCACGCCGGCCCTCTGTGTAGAGCTGACCAACGAAGACCTAGTTTAGCATACATTGTCACTTGCCAATCCTGATAGTCTTTTTCACATCTGATGTTTCTGGTATCATCATAGGAGAAAAACTTGACAATGTAATCAATTAAACTAAATGGCATCTGACCTATTGGCAACCTTGTCAATGATGCATCATTAGGCCTTTTTTGAAAACAATTGGCAAGATAAAGCAACAGATTATCTTTTCCTTTCTCCTGGAGAATCTTTGCTGCAGACACACATTTCACCAGAAAATCATTTGGGAACTTACATAACCCTGCATTACTACATGTGCTATCAATGTAATCATATAACAATGAGGACAACAGCTGTTCTTTCATTCTCACTGTAAGATCATGAAAACCACTCAATAAGTTGCTGATAATCTCAGCTGCAGTAGATTGAACATTGACACTTATTGGGGAATTTTTTAGAGCACAAGCTGACAGTGAGGGCTGCCCACTTTTTATGCTTATTTTCTGGGGTACTGAATGGACCTGTACCTGTACTACTAAATTTATGGGTATTTTGGATATAATCGATTTCAAAGAAATTTTCAGCATCCTCAATTGTTTGAAATTGTTTGCTTAAATTTTTAGTCACCCTTCTCCGTAAAGCGAGAGAGGACTGCAGAGTTGCTGAACAATTTTCTGAAATAAACTTGGCACATTTATTCCAGAAGTTTTCTGATTTTATGGAGGTCCAGCTACAGTCTTCCTCAGACCTGTCCCAGAAAAGAGCAATATACTCTACAAGACAGGCCGCCTCCTCCTTTACCTAAGGTTACATTAAAGAATCGATCTTCTGAGACTGTCTATCAGACATTTTCATGGATTTGCAGTGATCCTGAAAAAAACACTTATTTTTGCTGGCCGTGCCTTGTTATGGGTGATTTATCTACGGTAAGTGTTTTACAGTTTAATTCTATGTTTTACAGTTTTCTATTAGAAAGACTATTTGACCTTATTTGAAGGAATGGTATTAAAACCTTTGAGCTAATACTGTGGGGTTTATATAATCTAAGGCTTGTGGCCGCTTTGAATGTTTGAAAAGACGGGGCTCTGTGCTCTCATTTGGGGCTCCCTACTGAAGTAAAAATTTGTGTATTAGGGATTTAGAGCTAATACCTTGGGGTTCTCGAAGGGGCCAACAACCGTTTAGATTAAAATTGCGGAGGAAAAAGTTTGCTTGGATATCAAGCCTAGCCTCAGCCCACATCCGTTGATGAATGTTGGGGTGAAAAATCATAGAAGCACAATATGTAGTGCAGCTCAAACACCATCTCTTTCCATTGCATTATATATCAAGTTCTTAATTCCAACTTTAATCATATATCTTTGTCCTTTTTTAACAGACCAGCAACGTATTTGTACAAGAGGAGGGTTACTCCTCGTCTGGATCAAATTTGTGGAGGCTGGCAAATCGTCATCAAGCTTCAAAAAAGCATGTCAATTGCCATTTAGCATATAGCCTGCTTGGTAATGTTGATGTTGGTTGTGCACTTGACGAAGCACAACGAAGAGAAGTTGATATGCACAACGTTAAGGCTTCTCGATATGCAAAGATGCTCCTGCACCACATAGATGTTGCTATTTTTCATTCGGTACAAGGTCTTGCTTTTCGGGGTCACGATGAGTCACAAATGTCTTCTAACAGAGGAAATTTTATCGAGCTGCTTGATCTTCTTGGCTGCTACAGTGCTGACCTCAGGTCATTCCTTGATGAAGAACGAACAACCTATACATCTCATGAGCCTCAAAATGAATTGATTGAGTGTATATATTTAGAAGTTAGGGAAGAAATCCAGAGAAGAATTGATGGTTCTCAATTCATTGCAATAATGATAGATGATACCAGCGATGTGAGTAACGTGGAGCAAGCTGCGGTCTCTGTTCGTCTTTTGCACGATGGGGAGATAGAGGAACATTTGCTTGGCATGGTCGATGCATCGCAAGATACATCAGCAAATGCTCTGACAAAGATAATGGTTGAGACGCTTGCTTCCTTCAAAATAACCCCGGAGAATTCAGCTACAAAGCTTATTGGACAGTCGTACGATGGTGCAGCAACAATGAGTGGAGAGTTTCGAGGGGTTCAAAGGCAAATGCAAGAACATTTCCCGTATGCCTACTATAACCGTTGTGTGGCTCACAGAATGTCTTTGTGTGCATCCCAGTCGGCAAATAAAGTGCCGAAAGTTGCAGAATTTTTTAGTACAATGGACAAAATAGTAGCTTTCTTTCGGGCAAGTCCAAAACTTACTGCTCAGCTTGGTCGCAACTTGCCAAAGCCAGAAGGTACAAGATGGCTTTCGCGTGACACGGCTGTTACATTGGTAGACACATGGTACGAGACCATTGGTACCGCCTTGTTTGAAATTGCCAATGATAACAGCCAGAAAGCAGATGTACAAGCAACTGCAAGAGGACTTTGCCTGAAAATTCAGCAAATTGAATTTGTTTATCTTCTTAAGCTCTATCGAAAATTGTTTGATCACTGCACACCAATTATAACTATCATGCAGAAGCCGTCGTTTGATGCTGTGCAGCTTGAATCCATGCTTGCTGATTTTCAAAGCTGGTTGAGTTCTGTCGATTTATCACAAATTTGGGAAGATGCTGTGGCCATGGATCCTTCTTTTCCGGTGCTTTGTTCCAGACAAGGATGGAGAGGTATTGAAGCCGGACTTGATAGCTCTAACAGCAGCTGGAAGCAGTCGTTAGCAGATGTAGCGGCTACAGTCATGAAAACATTTTCAGAGCAGCTACACTGGAGATTTGAGAACATCCAGAAATTCAAATGGATGAACCTGGCACATCCAGCAAAGTTTGAAGAACGAAAGAAAGCATTGGCCAGTGACCAAAGGGGACTTATTAGTGACCTTCATAAGCTGTATCCCTTTGCTGTACCGGATACAGTAGCACTTGAACATAATTTAAGTGTTCTGTATGCTAGTAGAGAGATATCGGTACTTTTGGAGAAAATAGTTCGTGAGAGGGACTCCTTAGTAAGGAAGAAGAAGGAAAGACGGAGAAAATTACAAGAATCGACGGAGGAAAATATGGACGACAGGGCCGATCCCGAAGATCTAGACGAGTTTGAACTTCTGGAAAAGGGTATTGAGATCGATCAAGTGAAGGAAGGGAAAGCTAGTCTTCAAGATTTGCTGTCATTAGAGCAGCAGAATTACAAGAAGCATTACCCGAAGCATTACGAATAATCGAACTTGCTGTCGCAACACCATTAACAAGCGTTCACTGTGAGCATGTTTTCAGTCGATTAAAGCGAATTGTATCGCCAGCAAGGTCTACCATGACACAGAAAAGAAAAGATATGCTCGTTTTTTTTCAAGTAGAACATAAAACACTCCGCTCTCTTGCAAAGAAAACGTCATTCAAAGAGAGCATTGTAAATAGATTTAAATCTTATAATCGCCGTAGATTTGAGCGTTTTTCTAGAAAGTAAAAAGGCCTGGCTCCTTTTTCATAATAACAATGCTTTTCGTATACTCGTTTATGTAATTCTATATTTTGTTAGTTATATTTCAGAACAGTTAACATTTTTCTCTTAATTTTGAAATAAGAATACTGTATGTAATCAATTTCGATCAATTTGATATAATGTTGTTAACATTGTAATTTTGCAGTGTTCTATGCCTTCAGTGTATTCAAAATATCGAAACTTTCTAGGGCTTCGCCCTGGAACCCACTTAGGGGGCTCACAGCGCCCCCAAGACCCCCAGCTGTCAGTAGACGACCTCCGGTCGTTGCGCTGCCTTCGGCAGGGTTTGGCCTCTATTACAGAATTTTTTTTCTAATACCATTTTATTTTGGGTCCCAGCCGCCACTGCAGCAAGACGAGGTCAATTCAGGGCCCCATGAACATGGCAAGCATTAAAAATTCCAGCTGCATTACCTTGGTTTGCTTCATATAAGTCCAAAGTTACATAGAATATACGTATGGGTATGTGAATTGGTTTCTTGTAGACGTATTGCATAATTTTGATCTGATAAAGAAAGAAAAATGACAGGTTGTCTTTAATTTATGCTCATGACTGTAGATAAAAAGAAAGGGAAAGCCAAAAAAAATGACATAATAATCCTGCAATTTGATTGGTTAATTTCATCATGATGGCGTAATAATTTGAACCTCACATTCAATCAATCTATAAAATTGATGTGCAAAACCAAATCAGTTCAGTTGTGACAAGTCGTCAAAGAGTGTGGAGCTAAAAATTATGGCTGCAATTTACGAAGTTAGAGATGATGAGGGCCTTATAAAGTCATCATTTGCTGTCCAGTCTGGTTCTAACAAATGGCTGTTAGTGTTGAAAGAGACAATTTAAGATGGATTGGCTGTTAAATCAATGGGTATTTCCCATTCAGCACTGTCTGGTCTTCTGGAAAAAGCTGGTGAAAACATAAATGATCAATACACCTTTTCAACTAAGGGCCTCGTTTTCAAAAAATTTGAAAATTGCCTCACAAAAACATTTGGACTTCAGATTCAAATTCAGCACCTTCTTTTTAGTGTTGGGGCAAATTTTGTTGACTCTAGTCATTACAATGTTGATTTAATATTGATAAAAAGTTTGAAAATTTGTCCGGGATTTGACCGTGAAAAATGACTGACGGTGTAAAACTTTTAATCGCTATAAAATCAACATCGCAAGGATTAGAGATGTAAAAATTTCCTTCTACACTACAATGAAGGAGCTCAGTCTGAATTTTGGGTCAACATTTTGGTACGAAGATAAGATGGTGATCGAAAAATTGTGATTTTCCCATACAGCTTTGTCTTGGAATCAGAAGATGGAAATATGAGAAGCCATCAAAGATTGGAATAAATCTGAAAGAAGAAATTCTGAAATCATTCCATAAAAAGCTTGCTGATCTGAAAATGCTTAATCTTCAATCACGCAAAAGATCTGCAAGTGACAATGAGCATATCCACAAAAAGGAAAAGAACCAAGAAGAAAAAGATCCAGCAAACAAACATTGATGTTCAAGTGCAAGAAGCAGATGATGAAATTATCTTGAAATACATTTGCAAGTATAGAGATGTGGACACATCAAATTGATGCTACTGATCATAAACAAGATTACATGGTTCATAATGCTTTCAGATTTCTATCATTCCGCATTAGTTTGTCAACAGCTATATCCTAGCTGAAGGAAAGAATCATTCAAAATCAATGTTTGATGAGTTGAAGAAGAAGAATGGCCGGCTTAATCATAGAACCAAGATTCGAGTTGAAAATCTGCATGATGAATTATCTCCACCAAGCCTCTTCACTTTGATGTATCTGCTGCAAATATTAGGCAGAATGATAAACAATTTAATCACAGCACTTGTTTAGACTAAACGTTATTCAGATTGAATGTTATAGATGTAAGTACTCAATAAATGTCGAGAATTTGTTATAAATAGCCTTTGTCGGCTGTATTAGATGTTCTAACTTTGTTAAAATTATGAGATATGATTTGAGATTTAAAGCACCTTTTTCTTTGATTTTATCTGGGATAAGCGGAAGTGACAAAATGACTTGAGTAGAAAATCTCTTGAAAAATTATAACAATATCATTAAAAAACTAAACGAGACTTACTTGTAAGTTGAAGTTTGATTGGAATTCTTCACTAGCATCAGCAGGAACGTAAGAATCACATGAGAAACAGGCGCATGTGCATGCGCTGGTAGCTAATATTTTGACGTGTGTGATTACAGATTACATACATAGAAGGCAAGAATCACAGGTGGGCCACGGGAGGGCACGTGATTCTTAAGTTCCAGCTGATGATAGTGAAGAATTGCAATCAACCTTCAACTTACAGGTAAGTATGCATTGATTGAAAAGTAAATTTTTGTCTTCTAATAACTAAGTCATATAATTATATGCACTTATCATTACTAAGAATAGCTTCAATGTGATGAGTAACAAGGATCCAAATTGCTGTTTTGAAAATATGGCCCGGGAATCATTGTAAAGGCCCAGGAATCACTGCTGCATTGGCAAACAAAGTAAGATTTTATTGAATATTTTTTTCAAGTTTAATATCAGAAAAAATACTTCAGGCACGGAGCTGCCTAAAAAGTGCAAGCCTGATTTAAAAAAAAGATAAGGATTTGCCATCCCAACTAAGACCAGAGACTTCTTAGTGATAAAGTAAGGTATAATGCAAAGAAAATAATCAAATATCAAATTACTTTCTCAGATATATAAGTATGGGGTCTAAGAGTTCCACTCAACCAAATGAAAGGATTCAACAGCTCCAACCAACAGCCCTCAATTTGTATAGTACTTGGTGTGGTTATACATAGTATAGCTTTTTGTTATTTTCAAATATATTTCTTTTACTATTGTTAAGTAAGCACAAATTCCAAGAAAAGAAAAATTAGAATATTATTAGCTAGATTAGACTTTTGTCTTAATTTGAAATGAAGCTATTTAGCCCAGATAATTTGAACTCTCACTGTCCTTTCATGCTTTGTAAAATTCAAAAAAATAACAATTATTTAAATTGGTGTTATTTTAAATAATTCTGTGAATATTATCTAAAAAATATCAAACTTAGAGATATCTCATTATGTGCTAGGTTTCTCATCAATATGTTTTAGTTATATGCGTTTTATTTTAATTTAGCTTATGAGAAAAGTTGATTAATGTTGACATATCTCTTGTTTAAATGTTAATTGAAAACAGAGAGTTCTTAATTTATTAAAGCAAAACAAATCTGAAATTGAATTTTTCTTGTTGTCCATCTTGTATGACATCAAAACAGCTAAAAGGGATACATTCTTTTCTTAACATTTATCTACTTACTTTCACATGTTAACAGTACTTTCTAGCTTTATATTTTATCCTATAATCCAAAACTTTGAAGTTCAAATTGTTCTTACTAGCTCTCTACTTTAATTTATTTGTTATTGAAATCTGAATTTATTATAAACAAAAATATTATTGATTCATTGTCTTACTGGTAATTAATTTATTACTAAGCTTGAAATTATTATTAATAAGCATGGAGGTTAAAGGGAAATTTTACACAGTATAGGAAGGGAAAGAAGTAGTAGCCACAAACACCTAATTAGCTCTTGTCTATGTTTGATATTGAGTAAAACGGTGTAAGGTCAGGTCTCAGGATTGGGTGGGGTTACCAACCAATGAAGGTTCAGGGAAAACCTCAGATCAGAAACTTTTCTAGCTTACCAACGCGAAACAGAATGTGCTTCATCGACAACAACACATGTAATCTTGTTATGAAAAGTTTCTGAGGAAAAAGTTCGTCGCCATTCCAACTCTAACACTGCCTCCGGCGTGATGAATATAACGTCCACTGCAGCTTTCATGACCTGCTGTTTGATCTTGCTCTCGGTTTGCAGCTCACCAAAAAAGAGCAGCCTTGATTCCCATATCTTTTAACTTGCTTGTTTGCTCCACCAACAACCCAGAAAGCGGAGAAATTACCAAGGTTGTGCAAGTTTCATCACCACTTGAACTTGGCCTAATCGAGCTTCCATCCAAGAGCTGGAATAGCTTTGACTAAAAGGCGAAACAATAGGTCTTTCCAGAGCCAGTGGGTGCACAAATGAAAAAATCATGACCTTGCAACATTTTCAAGTAAACTGCTCGTTGAAAGTCTTTTAGTTCAACATTAAAGTGATTTTCAATTTTTCTTAACAGTCAACTTAACACAGACAGCGCCATCTTAAAAAAAAAAACACAATACAAAACTTCGCGCCAAACTTCCCTCCAGGCTTTATTTCTGGATGAGCAGGCAAGCTTCTTTTTCAAATTTTTAAGGCAAAAACTTTCAAAACCAATCAAAGTGCCTGAAAATCCTGTTCTCGAATCTGATTGGCCCCTGGGATTCCCCGGGGCAGCTGACCAGTTTTTGAGCTAATCTTTTATGAGTCCCAGTTTGAGGAAAAAGCACCTTAAAAAAGTTTTAAAAGACATCAATTTTAAAAAAGAAGCATTTTTAAACACTAATTTTGACAGTGACTATATTTATTTTTAAACTTACTTAGCTTAGATTAAAGTTTTTTAGCCGGGACAGGGTTTTAGTAGGGGTGGGAGAGGTGGGTTACAGCTGGTCACATCGGCAGTCATGCCGCCCGCAACATGACCTGTTTTAACAAAAGTATATGTATGTATGTATGTATGTGTATGTTGGATGAAGATCAACTCCAATTTAATTATTATTTTTTTTATTCAGATATTAATCAAACTAGTACTACCCTTTTTGAAAAATCCCTTGTCCGATTTATGTATACTTTCTAATACAATACTTCTGACACTAAAAAAGATTAACTAACAGACCACTAAATAGATATAATGCACTGTGTTGCTTTATTTTTATGTCATTTCGCCATTTCGTTTCCTCATTTCATGATTTCATGGTTTACAGGTTGCCCTTACATTCCATCCTAAAGGCTGCATCATAAAACATTTATAGGAAAATATTGAAGGACTGAAATGTATCCATGCTGAGAGGTGTGAACGCTCAGAGCTATGATAATGAACTTTAGAACAATGAACATCTGCAGCTTTTGTTTTATAGCTTTGACTTACACAGCTTGTACACATACACGTACAAGTAAATGTTCAACAGATGTTCGCAGATTATTTATAGTAAATGCATGGGTTGCAGGAGTTGTGGAATTTTGAATGAAAAAGAACTTTTGATCGATAAATTGTCTATTTGTGTATCTCTCTCTGTATTCTTCTGCGATGGCGCCATGCTATGCTTGCGCATGGCTGATTGACGTGGATTTAAGCAATCATGTCACTTAAAATGTAAGTTGAAACCTCTTCAGTTCCTAAACATCACATGGGTAAGACACAACTTCAACTTGCTGGTTTCAGCTTTCTCCAGATGCTCGTAACACAAGAACAATGGTGTTTCATAGGTGTGAGGTCACACCTATGACACAGGAAAGTGAGCTTTCGTCACGAAAGACGGGGGTGGCAAAATGAGAAACCTCTTTGTGGCTATATGAAAGGAGGCTTCTCAGTGCGGGATTTTCAAATATTTTTAAAGGACTTGTTGTTAGAACTTGCTTGTGATGGACCCATCAAGAAGCTATCTCCAGTTTGCCTACAAGTGAGTTGCTTCAAATTCTCGAGTAATTTTACGAAATTGAACTATTTATGTGATCTTGCTCTTTGATCCATAATCTAAAATCTTTAACATGTTAACAGAACCAGTGTTCATTTCCTAAGAAAACATTTAACCAATTTGATTTTATAGTTAGGCCTAGAAAACAAACCGCATGCAAGGATAAAGTATACATATGCTGTATTTTTATGCTTCTTGATTCTATTTTTCTCGATTCTCAGAGATCATATCAAATTGATAGAGGATTTATTCACTGTTGATGAGGGCAAAGTAATCGAGATCCATTTGGCCTATCAAAAATTCAAAGAGAAGGGAGAGGAACGAAAGATAGCTGTCTTGCACGAAGCACAATTTGGAAAACTGATTAAATTAATTTTTTCCGAGCAAGTTGTTATAAAGAGGAGAAAGATATCACATGGGAACAATAGCAGAGCAGGTAAGTAACAACGATGACTTAAAATATAGCAAGCAAATTATTAATATTATTGTATTACAAATACAATAATTTGCCATGCTGGGTGCGAGAAATCGAACAGAAATGCTTGAGAATTGATTACTACGTCCACAAATGTGAAATCAGTATGTTGGAAAACTGACACAAAAATTTCTTAAGTTTCTTAACTCCTACCTCCTAGTTCTAAAAGTTTCTTAACTTTTGGGGTGTTGAGTTCTAGGTTTCTTATAAACCGGTTTCTTATGAAAAAAACGTGTATACAATGTGCGGATTTCATATCGACACAGGATAGCCATTCACAAAACAGGCAGGGTTTCCTTGTTATTAAGGAAAAATAACGACACATTTTTACATCCGTGTGAAATATGAAGTATGAAATACAAACTAAAAAGAAAGTCGACAGTGATTAAAAAAATCTAAGAATATGAAAATATCATAATTTCTGTTCTTTTGGAATCTTAGTGTTGTGGTGAATCATTTGGTTTTTAAGTGTCAACACGGAACATTCCTCCTGGGATACGATAGTATTAAGATTTTTCTTCTCTTAGGTTGCTACGTTGGTCTTGCATTGAGTGAAGGTATACCCAACAACTATTGTCATTTACTAGTTCAGAAGAAATCACTTGAAATAAACAGATTGCCTCTGTCTGATATAAGAAATACGCAGTCATGCTACAAAGACATTTCGCGTCAAAGTGACACCAATCTTAATTCTCTACTGTCATTAGTAAAAAACAACCAAGAACTAAAATGGTGGATCTTGGTACCTGAGACACCTTTAACACTTGTCCAACAAACTTCGATTTTCGTAGATGGATTTCCAATTGAAAAATATGTAACAATCTTTTCTGATCTGACATATTCTGTAAGAATTGGCAACATATCTTGCCGTGCACAGTCCATTGGTCATTGTCTCCATTTGTATGTTTCTTCACCGTACGAAAAAGTAAGATGTGTTTCGGCTGCCATAATGATGAATACCAACATTTTAATCGGGAAATTTATGACTCAAATAAAAGAATATCTGGTATAGCTAGAACTGTGAAGAGGGAATCAACAACAGTTATTGGGAAATCATTTTTTTCTACTTCATGTGCTGGGCTTCTACCTGCAACTAGTGCTGCCAAGAGATGCACTAAATGCTCAGATCTAGATGCAATACTTCGACAAAGACTGCACAGGTCCAGGAACTCTCTATCTCTACCCTCTTTACAAGTGAGCTCTAGGAAAACCAACCTCAAGTATCTCAGCACTCCAGAATTGTTAGAGAGTCTAGCTGATCAACGCAGAAGAAGGGTTAATGCAGAAAAGAGAGCTGCATAGTCAACATTGAAGTTCAAGCTTGAACGTGAGTCCAAAAAAATTATAGAGCGTGATAACATGGATTTGAAGAAGATAATGAAGGATCTTGAAAATGATCGTGTAAAAACAAGTGGCTCCAAAGATATGTTCCCTGATGATCCTGACATGAACTTCTTCTGGCATGTACAGAAGGAGATGGTTCAGCGAGGAAGTCGTACGTGGCACCCCCGGTAAGCTCTTGTACAGTTTTCTTGTATCTGGAGTATGCTTGCTTTCTAACCAACTTAAATCAGCCCATGCTTCAATTATCATTCTCTCTTCGATTAGAGTCATCGAAACTTGTTTGAACCTGTGGAACAGATCCAAGCAAGGGTACAAAGAGTTGGAAAACTCTGGATTCTTAAAGCTACCGTCTGGGCGTACCTTGCAAAGGAAAAAAAATTCTGTGTCTCAGCAACCAGGTATTCATGGCAACATATTTAATGACATGCAGAAAAGGACCATTGCCAAGGATATGCCAAAAACAGAGTACCACGGATTTGTTGTTTTTGATGAGATGTGTATACAGGTAGCTCACTTCAATACCATACTTTATATATTTAATTGCACTGTTTTCAGTGAAACAGATGACCCATCCCATTGGAATTATTGAAAGATTCACCTGGAAGGTTTCTAGAACCCATAGCAGCGTAGAAATTCCGCTTCACGCAAAATCTCTATCTCTGCCATGGTTCAACTAAAAAGACCGATTGTCCTCCCTGGTAGATGTTTTGTTTAATCATGGTTTAATGTTGCATATCAGTTACTCATAATGTTTCTCTTTCTAGAATAATATGGAACTGAAAAAAACTGGCGATGAATTTGAGCTGTCCAGTCTAGTTCAAATGGGATATTTCAATCACGCCATCAATACTTTACAAAAAGGTAGGGTAAATTCAATGATACATTTGCTTTCATCCATTCAGATCCAATGTACTGCGTTGCCCTCATTAATTGCGTGTCAATATGAAGTAGGTAGAGGCACCCGCTGCTGCATAAAGTGATATTTTTCTTTTTATTGAAGGAGAGGAGGTTATAAAAGCAGCCACACATGTTTTGCAGTTTGTATACCATGGTTGTGAAGGCATTTTTCAGTACCCGTTTGCTTACTATCCGACAGCAAAGCTCACTGGAATGATATTGGTTGACTTATATTGGGAAGGAATAGCGGCACTTCTCAGTTTTGGTTTTAATGCTCATATGGGTCTATGCGATGGTGGGCAGGCCAACCAATCATTTATCCTAATGCACTTCGAATCTTATGAAGATGCTATTTATAAGAGATTCACCACTCATAATCCGTACAATGACAAGGAACATGTCTTTATGATGGACCCTTCTGTGAGTTATGTCGCATTTGACTTACATTTATAATACGTATAAGAAAGCATATGATACTGTCAGAAAGAGGAATATATTTCAAATTTTCTTTATTAATCAACTGTTTACTATTGACAGCACAACTTCAAGAAAGTCCGGAACAACATAGAGAAAAGTTCATCATCTGGAAAAACACCACAACATTTGAAACGAGGAGATATGGAAGTTATTTGGCATCACTGGCGAGATTCATTTGAATTTGACTGTCATTGTGGCATCCGAACGTATCAGAAGCTTACTGAGAAATATTTTGAACTAACACCAAGTTCTCGTATGAGAAATCACCTGGGAGATGATGTCTTGTCACCAAGAATGGCAGAACTCATGAAGGTTAATAATGCAATGCAATTTCTTTAAAAGTAATAATTTCCAATTTATACATGAGATGAAGCTTCATTTTCTTTCTGTTTAAGTTAAATTAAACTAAAATTTGAAAACAAAATATGTGCAGGGAAATTAACGTAACCAATACTCAAATATTCAGGTATCAATATCATTCCCTGACTACACGAATTGAAACCAAACAAATGTAGATTTTGGTTTTGAAACGATGATTTAGAGGAACCATGGAACATTTATCCCACATCATTTGATGGTCCTGACTTTTCAGTCATTCATCTATCGTTCTGCATCTTTTGAAGATTTTGCAATAGAAATGTTTCCTGACAAGGATTTAACAGTTATGATCACATGTTACAATTGTTAACCGAATAACACATCTTTCTACCTTGGTCTATTGTAGTATTATAAATCTTCGATAGAAGACAACGGAGGTGATGCAAGTCAGCTAAATTTGTCCATTGAACTGCTTGAGAATTGTTCTATTCTTTTGAAGAATTTTAAGAGCAAGGCTGCCTATAGGTTAGTAGCTTACTGAAATCTCACTTATATGATTTCATGTCTTCAACTGATTCATAGAATCATACTGACCATACTATCTCTGTATGTCTATCCTTGCTGTTCACAGGTCATTAGATGACTCTAGATATACTGAAAATGAGTCAGTTCTTCAATGGTTCACTGATTGGGAGAACGAGGAATCTATTAGAGCTTGGACTACTGCTGCTGATCGAGAAAAACATTCCATATCGAAAAAAACCAAATTTGATCTTACATCAATGGTGATTGGACTCAGGTCGTACAGTGCCATCATTATGAACCTCTTTGAAGGTGTTCAGTTGAGAACATTTTCAACATCCCAAGATTTTGTTGAATTATTCTTTGCCTGTCAAAGGGCCCAACAAGGTCAAAACAACAATCCAACAGAATGGCATTATGGTATGTATTCTCAAAAATGTTGTTACTTATTAAATCGTTCCCCATTAGCTGTTAACAGGAAATTTTCTATGTGAATAATTTGGATTCATGTCTATCATTCTTCCGCTGCAATATGATACACCAGAAGAATGATGAATATGAATGAAAAATTATTCACATAGGAAATTTTGCAATCATTGCAATATTGCAATAGCTTTCTTTAAAGTTTTACTTTCTAACAGTCATTATTTATCCATTATAGCTACAAATATCAATGCTATAAACTCAAGGATAGGACTATCAAGAACACTATCAAGAACACTATCAAGAACATTAACAGTAACAAGACTGAGGAATAGGACCAAGGAACGTGACTGAAGACCATGAATAATTTCAGTACTATGAAACATGAAGAATAAAAGACTGACAAACAGGATGAAGGAACGGGACTGAATACCATGAATAATTTTAGGACTAAGGAGCATGAATGATAACAAGGCTGACATGCAGGACCAAGGAACATCACTGAACATCTGAACAATAACAAGACTGAGGAGCAGGACCAAGGAATGGGACTGGAGACCATGAAGAATTTCAGAACTAAGTAATTTAAACAATAGTAAAGCTGAGAAAGAGGGCAAAGGAGTCGAAGTTAACACAATGATTAATTTCAGGATTAAACAGCAGGTTAAAAGAACGGGAATGAAGACAATGAACAATTTCAGGACTAAGGAATGTGAAAAATGACAAAATCAATGAACTGGAATAATGAACTGGAGGGAAGACCCTGAATAATTTCAGGACTAAGAAAGAGTTTAAAGGAACGGGACTGAAGACCATGGAATATCAGGACTAAGGAAGAGGATGAAGGAACGGGACTGAAGACCATGAGTAATTTCAGGACTAAGGAACAGGACAAAGGAACAGGACTATACACTGACTAAGTTTGAAACTTAGGAACATCATTGTGGACTAAGGACATTGGACTAAAACAGAGGAACAGAACTGGGATTGGCACCAGGAAAAGGTACCCTGGACCAGGACCAAGGACAAATACTAAATATTACAGACTATAGGAGCTAAGTGTACAGGCAGAGGTTGTTGAGGTAGAGGTCCTTGAGGCGGAGGTCCTTGAGGCAGAGGCCTTTGAGGTGGAGGTCTTTCTGAGGCGGTGGTCAGAAACGGGCATGGACTAGTAAGTATACTAGGTCAAGTGTTGCCTACCACAAATATATATAAAGCAACCACTATATTGGTAGCTATGGTCAATAGCAGCTATGAACATATATGCTTTTGTCTCCTCTGGAATTGAAGTTGCACAGCTAAACTAGCAAAGTTAGTTTCAGTTCTTGCTTATGATCAGATCATTAATAATAGCTTTTCTCCTCTTTTGTACCGTCATCTTTTCATTTCAAATAGAAAGAGAGCAGGAGATAAAAATTTTATTCCCATATTTTGTTGAGCTTCAGCGTTACCCTCATTTTTGACAAACGGATATATAGATTGTTAAATTTTTTGCAGATATACTGCAACACAGCATACCTGTATTCTGAGAAGTTTTCAGACAAATTCTATGTAAAATAACGATTTCTTTGCACATGCAAGCTTGCTGAGCGTTAAAAGGAAAGTTATTCCTTCCTATCCTCCTGCTCTATTTCCACAGCCTTGATGTGAAGTGGAGACGTATCCCCCCTGACCATTGCCAATGACCCCTTAGTCACCCTGTAACTTGGAATTTTCACATGGAATTTATGAAACCCGGTAATCTATTACTCTTTTCCCATGAAATGTAATAGAAAGCAACGGGATAAGAAATTTCTCTTCATAGATATATAAACAAGCTGTCTATACTGACACTTAGAGCATGACTAGAATTGAATTATACATACTCCCGAGCTATACGTTATACCTATATCCCTACACCGATACCTATATCGTTATACCCAATCCTCACCCTGAACTTAAGCTTAAAGAAGTTGACCTTAGAAAACTGTTTAATTATGCTACATCTTAAAATCATTTTTATATAATGGCATGTACTATGACCAGGTAGATGGGCTAAGCATGGTATCCCCACTTGCTCCTGTCTTGGCTCTTCTCTTGATGGGACATCATGAAAAGATCTGGTTAGAAAAATTTTACACTTCTGATGTTTTATTTTGCTGTCGGTATGTTGACGATAAATCTCATTTGTTTAAAAATAAAGGCAATGCACTTGATTATGGTGTATTTTTCCCGCATAAATCAAACGCTCAAATTCTTGTATGTTTTCTGCCTTTTCCATGCAAGGTTATATATTTTTTGCCTACAATTTTCCACACTGCGAATTTTTAATGTCTTAAATTTTCTTAACCCCAAATTCTCATGTTCATTATTAATATTTACATTAACATTTTTAACATGGCTCAAATTATGGTCATTTTTTGCAAGCTCAGATTATGGTCACCTTCAAATTTTTGCATGCTCAAATTATTGTCACTTTACTCCCTCTGTTCCCTGTGCTGAGACATGGAAATCCCCCTTGCATTTCAATGGAGGGAAGCTGGGGTAGACAGACCAAAGTGGATAGACTTTTCAATTCAACTGCCACATGTGTACAATGCGAAACTTTTCACTCTGGCATTTAAAATGGCGGAAAGTAATGCAAATGGTCAAAATGCTTGCTCATTCTTGCAAAGATGCATGGACACTTTGCTGGATGTTGTAGAACATCTTCGTCAAGCAACAACAGTTTCTTGCTCAAGTGCAGCTCAGCGAACAACATCTACATCAACTGTCAGAACGTCCGTAAGCTTAGGCTTAGGCCAATTAGCAGTTTCACAATCTTCGTTGTCAGCGGTGACAACAACTATAGCTGGTTGGCCTACTGGAGGAACACAACACTTTTCTAGTGCTATGCAAGAGCATCGATCTTTATTTGGGAATCGTCCACCACGACCCAAGCTTACAACCACAACCAAGCTGTCACTGGGTCACAGATGAGTAGCACTAGCAGTAGTGTTAGGCCTAACAGGAAGAGAGGAAGAGGGGAAGTTTTTGTTGAACCAAAGTGGACTAGAAAGTTTGTGTGCCTTTCAAAAAAAATTCCTTCTCTGTCCCAAAAAATGAGGAATTATATGCATTAAACCTGGCCAACCTTGGAACAAAAGAGTTTGGTTTCAATAAAAATGGTAATTTTGAACATCTGGCAGATGTTCTCAAAGAAATTTTTCCAAAACTGGCAGAGAGTGGAGGGTTGCGATATACTACGAGCAAACCAGAAAAAACTTGATCTCTTTCCACAACCTATTTGGCAGCTTGCCTTAATCAGGCAAAAGCATACGTGCACCCGATACAAAGAGACCCTCACTGAAAGCAGAGAAACTTAAAACGGTAAGATTGCTGTTCCTACCTTAAAATTTTTTTGTGATGCAAAGTGGGTAGTTAAAAACAAATTTTTTAAAAAATTACCTTTAAAATTTTTTGTGATGCACACGTTTATTTCACAACAAATTTACTATTCATTTTGCATTTTAGGGAAATATTCAAGAAGTAGGGAGAACTAAAGAATGTTTGAAATGTGGAATAATGGTGGCACTGCAAAACATTTCAAATAACATACAACAGCCAACCAGAGAAGACCTTGTTGGAAGCAGAAAGCTGCTTTAATCGTGTAACACTGCCACCATGTCACCCATCATAGGAGTCCTTCAAAAATGCATGCGTCACTTCATTAACATTTGGTGCAGGTTACGGACAATTTTGAAGATCTTTGTAATTTTTTATCATATTTTTCGATTCAATATGAGGTTATTTTTATAAAAAAAAAGGTTATGTTGACTTGATCAAACTCACGTAAGTCAGACTCGCATAGGTCTAATATTTCATAACTCAGGTAAAAATGCATTGTCCGTTCCATTTGGTGTATAGGCTATTGAACTTCTTTCCATAAGTCGGATTTTAATTAAGACCAACAACATTCAACTTTGACCTAAAAAAATTGAGCAAGGCTGGTGGAAACTCTTGCCAAAAAACCAAACTGCCGCCTCTGTTAGCCATGATTCATAAAAGAGGGGAATGAAACCATCAGAAAAGCCACACTGCTCAAGCCAAACAATCATCTGTACTTCTGGGTGATATAGCGGTTCCCGATCTATTTAGAAATATCCGACTAAGGTATAATTTACATGAAAGTTGGACTTTGTGTAAGATTTGGCCTGGCCTGAAAGGATTTGACTTACCCAAATTTGACTGTAGCAATAAAGGCTATTTCCAATGCATCAGATTATTTTTATGAGGAAAAATTGTTATATTTAGCTACAAATGCTGTAAAAGAAATTGTTTTGTTTCAAGATATACATCTATACCATTATTTTGACTTTTTCTCATTGGGTTTACAGTTTCCACAAGTTCAATAAATGTCTGCTCATTCAAAGGATTGAGAGTATCATGTACTTCTACTTGTTCTATGTCCTCGTGTGCAGGATGCAATGCATTTTCCGAATCCATCCCATAATGTAATTCTATAGAGAAAATAAGGCAAGTTTTTAATGCTAAAATTACAAAATGTTTCTTTTTGGGAATAAGTCAACATCTGTGCAAGTTTGGGCAATTTATTTCAGTTATTTTCAAATAGTTATTTTGTAACGACAATTTGCTTAGTTGTTTAAGCTAACGTGTAGAAGGTGAAATACAAACCTCATTATCCAACTCTATAAGTGCTGGAGAGTTGTGCATAGCAAGCAAGCCCCCAGTAAATAGTTGCGGCGGTGTTTGATTAGTAGCGGTGCTAATTTTGTGTCTGATCCAGCCCACTTTCCAAATATGAAGATGATTGTTTATTCTTGGAATGAATACGAATCGCAAAGCAAACAACTCCAACTGATTTGTGGGATCGAACTCTTCAAACTCTTCAAGATGATAAAACAAAGAATGATATAGGTTGGTGACCCTATCATAGATGTCTCTCCAAAGGCATTCTATTCCCTGGTTATGAAAACTTCTCCCACAAATCATACTGCCTCTGTTAGGCCCCCTTTGTGGGTGTTCCAGCATGTACATTGCAACTTGTACATTCTCCCCACCTTTATTAGATCTAACTCTCAAGGGAAGTCCGTAAAGATTTACTGCTTCAAGAAATGCGTTGAAGACAGTGTCTGCTCGATTGTTGTTTGAACATTTCAAGAAAACTGGTATCCTGGAATAGCAGTCAATACCTTCGTGTATTACTAATTTCCACCTGCAAAGGAATGTAGCATCTAATGTTAATAATGTTCACACGAGATAGAAAGTATATAATATAAAAGATAATAACAGGAATGATTCCTTGATCACAGGGCTGCCAAAAGGGGGCAGGGAGAAGATTAACTATGGGTCTCAGCCTGAATAGGCCTCAGAAAATTTATATGGTGTTTTCGAGGGTGTTTTCTTAATTCAGGCGGGCCTTGCTGGGGCTCATTGTCCCAGGGCCTCAACTTTTCCCTCAGCAGCCCTGCTTACATCAAATGTAATAATGCACAGGAGTAATATGGTGCAATTGCAGTATCGGACCCCCCCCTCTTTTTGTATTATGCTTTTCTGAACTCTGTTTCATTCGTAGTCTCCGTCTTCTCAACTCTCTATCCATATGGCGCACCCCACAATTTGAAAAATTTTCTTGAATTGAAGACACTATATTATCCAGCTCCTGTTAATTCAAACCAGAGAAACTATTTCTCAATTATATGTTTTCATCATGTAGCCAACGTTCAATTGTCCTTTTTTACACCCCACATATCTGACATTTTAGGTACTGTGAAGCCACTTTCTACAAAGTGCAACAATTTGGCTCTCCTGATAAGTAACTTTGGCCTCCCTCTTGCTCTGGTTCTCTGATTTGGAGTTGCATATGTCAAACCGCACACTTCCATGAGATTTTCCAGTGTTTGCAATTCAGCAAATCGCAAATGCAGGTCCTGTATCAAGCGCTGTGGGAATTCAACACCATGCATTCAACATGATGCATCAAATGTGATATCCTCACGGCATGTTGGCAGAGCTGTTCCACTTGAAACGTAACACCCTCGACAGTATTCAAATCAATAGGCCCTTCTTAAATTCTTGATATTTGAAGAGCCACGCTACGAAATCTCTGTGCTACTAATTGTGTATCCATATTGAAAAGGAAAGCTGCAGTGGAATCACTCGCGACAGCTCATGACTAATTAGGCCACAATTCATTTCAATGAAAAAATTTCAAGTTATGGATTCCCATCAATGATTTATATGACTCAGCACAGGGAACAGAGGGAGTAAAGTGACAATAATTTGAGCATGCGAAAATTTGAAGGTGACCATATTCTGAGCTTCCAAAAAATTGAAAGAGACCATAATTTGAGCCATGTTAAAAAATGTCAATGTAAAATATTAATAATGAACATGAGAATTTGGGGTTAAGAAAATTTAAGACATTAAACATTTCGCCATGTGGAAAATTTTAAGCAAAAAATATATAACCTTGCATGGAAAAGGCAGAAAAGATAAGGAAATTTGAGCGTTTGATTTATGGTGGGAAAAATGCATCATACTTAAATTCTTCAACTTCATCAATCAACAAGACCTGTAACGCTGATAGAACCTCTATCCAGTTTTAAGTCATTTGGATAACCATAACTGTGTTGAAATGCAATTGAATGATCATTTTCACAAAAACTTACTCAAAAATTGCCTAATTTTACCTAAACAAAAGGTTCTGTAAAAGATATCTCAAGAACCACTTAGACTATCTTAACAAATTTTCATATGATGTAAGGTCAATGTGTCTTCTACTCCTACACATTGAGAAAAGTAATTCTCATGTTTCTGGGAACACTTTCAATCCCTTATTAACTTAGGATGTTTTTAAAAAAAATAACAATTTTTGGACAAAAGGGTTAATTATTCAAGAAATAATGAATGCATTTGAAAGCCAGAGTATTAGGCAATAGAATAAGACCTATGAATTACTGTAAAGGCACTTAAATAGCCAACATCATTCTTCCTCTATCCACTACAGAGTTGAGTCCACTTTTTTACCTCATTATTGGTTGCTATGGTTCAACTAATTAGTATATTCTCATTTCATGTCAAAATGTTACATTCTTTCTATGTATCATAGTGTATTAGCATATCAATAAAGAGTATGGGTGCAAAACCAGAATTTATTTGTTCATAGGTTCCCCTTAAGTTATGTAATATTTTTTGCTCTAGTTAACTCTTAGCTTTTGATTAGCTTACTGTAAATTTTGCCACTGAAGATGAACATAGATGTTAGAAACATGTTTTGCGGCTTGCTGTTGTTTGTCTTTTGAAACTTCTAATTCACCATAAAGTATAAGATCCACAATAATTGTTACATTTTTCTAGTCACATGTTTTATTGCTGTTGAACTGCAGCTGATGTTCTTAATTTTTTTTTCAATAATGGTGCATAGGCTGAGATGGCCTCTAACCAATTACAACTTATTACTAAATTATGATACATAAAATTTTAAATTAATTAATTACAGAAGTATATTGGAAGGTATTAATTAACGATATATGAGTGCTCATAATGATTAAAACTCTTTTACATACAAAATAATACTGTCTACAAAATCCACTATAATGTAAATCTACGAAGCTATAAATGAGTTTTTAATTTCAAAATAATTATTTTTGATATGTTAACTAACGTTAATTGCTAACTACATCATTTATATCTAAAAAAGACTCAGGTCTCTGTATAAATTTATTTCTTGTCACAAAGGAGTTATAACAGAAATAGCCTAGTTTTGTTGTAACATCATTATGTTTGAAGGATGAAAACATAATGAAGGGGTTTTCGGCAAACCGGAAGAAATAGACCTAGATAGATAGATAGATACCTAGATACCTAGGAATCAGGAATGTTGTAACAAAAGATCTTGTAACAAAAGATAGGCATTTCTATTCTCTGTGAAGAAAATGAAAACAATTGTAAAAAGAATAAGTTGCTCATTGTTCCACCGTCCCGTACTGAGCCTTCTTAACTATTAAATACGAAATGCTCCTGTTCTGTTTCATGTAGAAACGCTATTATTGTTTTGAACGAAGCCTCTTCTGCCTAGGTAGTTTTTGCCATATTTTTCCAACTGCTTTTGGTGTTTCAAGTTGATCAAATGTTTGATTTTCTCTCCGTTTTGAAGTGTTTGGTTTGCACTCAACGCATCATGATTCTTTTGTTCTGCCTTAATTTGTTTATGACTCAATCAAAAACCATTTGCGCAAAAGCAATTTTACAAGTATCTTTAAAAGCTGGAACAAGGAACAAAGTCAGAAATGATCGGGAATGAGTAGGAGACAGCGGGAATCAGTGGAACATGCGGGAACGAACAGGACAGAGTGAAAGCAAAAAGCGGAAATCAATTGAAAATCACCGCAAACAGGCGAAAACAAGGGGGCTCAGGTGGCTGTCAGGGAAAAATGAAAGTGGATTTAGAAAAACAGCTACACCTACAGAGGGGGTGAAGCTGGATTTAGTGGGAATCAGAGTGAACAAATGGGAACTGGGTTTAAATTAGTGGCAATTATATTCTATTCATGGCGATTTCATAATCATATAGGCATGATCTCATCCTTCAAACATGGCTTATGGGTACCTTGAATTTTCCTCTTGGGACATTAGCCATGTAAACATATTTTTATCATTAAGGGAAACAGTATTTGGGAATTTTGGAAATAAATTATCTACCATTTGTTTTCTTTCGTTTTCATAAAAAGAAAAAGAAGATATAAAATGAATATCATCGTCAATTACGTTTAGGCCTTTTGTTTTAAATTAGGGACAAAATCTCTCATCACTTGGCGTTCTGTTCTTTCCAAGTCTTCCTGTTTCTATATGAAAATTATGGGAACTAAGTCGTAATTTTGCAATAGTGTATCTAACCTTGTAATCTACTAGAATATCTAGATAAGGTTCAAATTTGAACGAAGACTTCTAGGAAATGTACAGTTTTAATTTCTTATCTTCAGTGATCTTAGTCCTGAGGTTGTTTAAAACTTCAGATTCAAATATTTTCCTGACCTTTGTTTTAATGATAGTCGAACTATCAGAGTCTTGGATGCCAAACACCGTTTTGAGATTACGAGCTTTTGAAACCCAATTTGAGATACTCTTATCAGCATCTTTACTAAGACTTTGTTAAGCTAGACTAACATATCGAACATTGTGTAATTTAGATAAACGAAAGAAAAATTTGATTATGTTAAGATGTCGGTTATATTTTAAAGAAGTTCTACCTAATTCAGCATATACTGCATATGTTGTTGTATTAGAATTGACACCTAATGTGTATTTACAAGCTGAAAAATGCAGTGTTTCCAGTTTAACCCAATCTAGTCTAATCCCCAAATTTCGAAACCGTAATTCAATATTGGTACTATTGTGTGATCAAAAAGATACCTGAAAAGTCTAGGGTGAAACCCATACCAATCTTTGCTTTTTGATAGAAGAATATAATAAGACTTCTGGGTTTTCTTCTTTGATTTTGTCAATATGATCAAAAAATGAACTGTTCGATTTTATTGTAACCCTGAGGTACTTGTATGATTCCCATTGTTTTACAACTTTATCACCTAGTTTCCATTGTTTCTTACTACAGACCAGTAGCTCAAGCAACCAGACCAGTAGCTCAACCAGCCACACTTGTAGTACAAGCAGCGGGACCGATACCTCAACCAGCCAGACTGGTAGTACAAGCAGCGGGACCAGTAGCTCAAGAAGCCCCACCCAGACCTCCACAGCCAAGTGCTAATGGGTTCACTTTTTATTGATGCGTTTTTGTCATAAAAACGTAGCTGAATGCTATCAATGTGGGGGAAAATTCTATAATAATGGCTACCCGCAGGCTCCATTGGATATGGTGGTGGTCTCCAAAACCCAACTATGGTATATCGACCCCCTTATGAAACACGCATTCAATCCAATGAAATGGCAAATGTCTACTTCCATTTCAATTCTGTATGCCTTTCAGCCTTCAACCAAATGTTTTCTTCAGAGATGATTGTTATACCCATGGATATATGGCCTTTCTTGCTTCCACAGCACAGAAACTTACTACGAAACTTTAAAATCATTTTATGACTTTGACGAATTAGGACATCTACGTAGATATATTTCCTAAATTTTTTTTGTCAGTGTTTCGTTTTTCAGTACTTCACAGTATGTATTGTTTTATTCATAACTATGGATGCTCCGTTTCATTGAAATAAAGTGTAAAATATGCAACTCTTTCTTTATGTCAATTATATTTTGCAATACATTAGTTATATTTTCACTACAACTTTTGTTCAGCTCAAACAACTAATCCCATCCAACTCTTATCCACTTAGGGTCCAACACTAAGGGTCCCACCTGGGTCCCACCCAAAAGGTCCCACTTAGGGTCCCACCCTAAGGGTCCCACTAAGGGTCCCACCATAAGGGTCCCACTTAGGGTACAACCCTTAGGGTCCCACCCTAAGGGTCCCACTTAGGGTCCCACCCTAAGGGTCCCACATAGGGTTCCACCCTAAGCGTCCCACTTAGGGTCCCACCCTAAGGGTCCTGGGTACCACCTAGGGTCTCGCGTCCCACTTTTCCAATATGCCCAAATTTGATGCTAGCATTAAAATTTGCAATGAAACTACTGTTACAGTATATGTAGAGGCCTGGTACCCATTACCCCAGTCTAAAAATAGCACAAGGGGCAAATCTCTGATGGGTCCATCTCAGTTCATTTTTAGCATGTCAAACTGCCTGCTTTTACCAAATTTGATGCTTGTATTACAATTTGTAATAAAACTACTGTTATAGCTTATGTAGAGGCCTGGTACCCATTACCCCAGTCTAAAAATAGCACAAGGGGCAATTCTCTGTTGGGTCCATCTCCTTTCATATTTGGCATGTCAAACTGCCTGTTTTCACCAAATTTGATACTTGTATTACAATTCACAACAAAACTAGTGCTGTAGCTTATGTAGAGCTCTGGTTCCAATTACCCCAGTCTAAAAATAGCACAAAGGGGCATTTGAGAGCTATCTCAGTTGAGAGCTATATTTCATCTTTTTCAGCGTGTCAAAATACCCTTTTTTGCCAAATTTGATACTGGTAACATAAAATGCACAATTGTTTCACCAACATCTCCACGATAAAAAGGACCTGCTCCAAAAAGGTCCCCATTAGGTCATCATAAATATTTTAACCTAAGAAATGCTACAAAATGTATATCAATTGAAAGCTCTGGATGTGTTCTATCTTTTTTTTACCATTATGTTAAGTGGCTATTAAGCGAATTAAAATGGGTAAAATGTATATTTTTATAATGTCATCATGACGTCGTATATCACCTGATAGAAGCATTTCTTGATTTGGCTCATGGTCTTAAACCATTCAGCGTGGTCGATTTACCGGGAATCAAGTTTAAAAACAAAGGTTAGGAACTTCCTTAGATTGCAGGCCAAAATACCCTTTCTACTAGATAAACTGAAAATTTTCACCAAATCGGTTAAAATGGAGGTCAATATGCATAAAAAAAAATCATGGTTGTTAGGAAAAATAAAAAATTTTGGAAGTCAACAAAACAAAACAAGTCAACAAAACAAAACAAGTCAACAAATGAAACAACATAGCACTAATCATTACGTTCAGTAAAACAAAAATCGTGGGACATAATTGACTACACTATCAGCTCTTTCATTCATATTTTCTTTTGTTTTTGCTTTAAATTGATATTAACTTGATTCTTTATTAAAAAGACAAAACAGAAAAACGCTTGAGGCCTGGGGGAGTTCTAGGGCTTGAGGCTTTATTCTTATCGTAAAGTGTGAAATATTCACAGAATTTATGTAATATCTTCCATAATTAATCCATGCATAATCCTTTCTAAAACTCAATTTGCAAAATTATTGATTTGCAGAATTCTAATAAGAAGGCAAAAATGAGTTACAGAATAACACAAGCGTCCTAACTGCCATCGAAAGAGTTAAACTGTATTGGCTGCTCACTTTACACTAATAATTTAGGAAAAAATAGCTGTCCAGGTGACCTTTCAAAACAAGAACTGGGATGGGATTTGCAAAAACGATCTTCTTTAGGAATCATCTTCGTTATGCCTGTCAAACCCTGTTACTATATTACTGTCCATCATGTATCAAAATTCACAATCGCAAGAAGAATAATATTGAAAAATGAAATTCCTTATCTTAGAAGTGACCTTCTTTGTGTGGAGCTGGATCGGATGATTTTTGAATTTAAGTCTTAAACAATAATATTTACTCGAAGAATTATAAATAAAATAGGCTCAACTTTGCAGGCGAATGCGCGCAAAAGGTTGATGGCTGTAACAATTTTTAGCACTAGAACAGGTCCTTACCTAAAAGGTCCTCTGAACTAAGGAGAGTTGAATACAATTCCCCCAGGGGGTACAAATATAATTTCAGTACAGGGCAGGACGCCCCTATCCGCATTCCGAAACTAAGTCAAGTAACAGAATACAAACAACACTAACAAAGAACTATGCTACTAAAAATAACGCAGATGGTGGCACAGAAACATTAAAACATTCAATGGCATATATTCAAGGCCTGCAGTACTTGTCTGTGCTTGGGAAGAAGGAATGGTCTCAAATTCTGTGGAAAGGCAATGATTTGTGCCGTGAACATTTGGTTGAAGGCATGCAAGCATGCAAAGTTGAAATGGAAATACACATTCGTTAAATCTGAAGACTGAATTCAAGCTTTTGAAGTTCAGTCAAAATACCAGCATTGCGTTTTTGAGACTACCACCATGTCTAATGGCGGGTTTCGATAACCATTTTCATAGAAAGTCCCACCACACTGATAGCATTTGGCAACATTTGGGTGGCAGAACCTTAAGAGGGATAAAATATAACCATTTGCTATAGGCCTGGGAAGGCCTGGAGGAGCAGGAACGTTATTTCCAACAGATTGATTTCTCTCTGCAGCATCTGCTACTGCAGTTATAACAGCACCTTGTATGTCATTTTGGCTTGACACATGCTTTTTAACTTGAATTTTGTGAACGTTTGCTGGCCCTTTCCTTTTTTGCGTTGAACTTGTTTATTTTGTCCAGCCTTGTCATTTTTTCCAACATTCACCAAACGTTTCAAAGCATTTGCTAAGCAATTTCGATTTGCTCCAAGAACACATTTAATATCTTCTCTGTCCAAGCAATGGCAACTGTATGGCTGCAAACATTGAATACTGAGGCTCAGAAACAAGCTTTTGATTTGCATGTCACTTTCCCTTTCTTAGCATCGACGCTGACAGACTACTTCCTGCTGGACATCTTGTTATCATACCAGCATCTTTAAGTAGCTTCTTTGAATCTCGTCATAACTCCTCACAAATTGGGTCTGCAACGTTATTCAAAGCAAAGGAGGGCAGAACTGTATTTGACTCGGATTTATCTATAGCGACTGCTTCTGGCTTTTTCAGGTTTTCAGCCAGAGGCTGAAAACAGTTGAATTTTTTGATAAAGCTGCAATTGAAAACAGAGATTTTCGATATATTTTCCAATGTCTTAGGTATAGAGCTGCATAAGGTTTTAATCACACTTTTTCCAAGGCTTTTGAAGCTGCTCTCGGTAGCCTTGACTTTCATTTGATTAAGAGGTGTAAATAAAGAGAAATGACAGGTAAGGCTCTAGGGGGAGGGGGCTCTGCTCACAAATTCTTCGAAAAACGATACCAACATAGAAAAAGAAAGATTGAAAATTGAAGCTCTACACTCCCGTAAAAGACTAAGACAACGCTATGAAGAAATCCGTAAGACAAGTTTTTGCTTGGCAAAAAATATAGAATAAGACAAAATTCGATGATGGAAGTGAGAATAAAATAATTTACTTTCCGTTAAAGAAACTACTAGTGTTTTACAGCACTACTAATCAAATTCGATGCTCCAGAATTTTGATGAACAGTGATATATGATAGCACTCTTAGCGGCAGTTTACCCAAAGTCTTGAGAAGTTTCACTTTTGCAGTACTTCTCTTCGCTCACTTCCAGTGACTTTTTATACTATCACAAAGTCTCCATTCTCCTTTTCCCATAACTGCGAGTTTCAGGCGTTCCTCCTGGCAGATTACTTCTTCGTGTATGATTCTAACTGTTTCTTTTAATGTCTGTTTTTTTCTCCATGCCTCTTTTTAGCAGTCCATTAATACACTCATTTGAGTTTTGATTATATTCTGTTGGTGGGTCACCTAATCTACACCTCCTTCTTACTTCGGCTATAATGGACTTCTTCATCAGCTCTTCTTTGTACTTATTTATGTAGTCAATGAGCTTTGACCCAGCATCATTACGTTCCCGCCATCTTTGTTCAAGCTGAGCCCATCCTGTCTCAAAATCACCAGCAATGTCTGCATTGAGGAGTCCTTTTACCTAAGAGAATGTACACTACATGTAAAAAATTGATAAGAAAAATACCAGGTAATTTTAGACGACCTTTATAAATATAACCTGTAGGAACGATTTATTAATTTACCCAAACTGCCTTGATTGTTTCAGACATTCTACATTATGGTTGTAGACATGACTTGCACTCGTCCCCTCGGATATAAAGAAAATCATCTGAAAAGAAGAGTGATTATTCAAATTAAAGGGGGGCCTTAAGCCTTATCAATATATAATGGTCACTGAAACTCTTTTCATGGTACGAAAATCAGTGTTAGAGAACATAGGCTGGAGGTGCCAACAGCACAAGACAACAACTAAGCAGAACATTCAAGTACATAATATTTACGAATTTATAGTGGACGTCCATATTGTGATGTCACGATAAAATAAATGATCTATCACCTTCACGTGGCCAGACGTTTTGCCAAAAAGTTCATCCATATACTTCTTGTCATCTTTGACTTTCAGTTCAGATAGTTTGTTCTTTGCGTTAGCTCTTACGTAAATCCAGCAGAGTAAGTGATCCGCATTGTGAAAACAAGTCAATAGTGCGCTGTATACATTCTTCTCCCCATCTGTGTCATAAGCCTTAAGTCAGGTAAGTTGTGGCTTTATGCGGACGATTGTACTTTGCAATGTGTAGTAGGAATCGAAAGTCTTGTGTGAATGGATTAAACTGGGCCTATCATAACCGGACTTGTATCAGTGCCAGAAACACACGCAGTGGATTTCGGTATGCTGATACAGTTACGTTATAATTGCAAATGTTGAATGTGGGGTCCACTCCTAGCACACTCCAACAGTCCGATGCACAGAATCGCTCTACATCATTTAAATGAAGATCATTGACAAGAACTACACTCAACTCAGGTGCAGTTCTAACCTCTCGCATGAAAGCATTTTGTAGTCCAACCGACTGCTTTCACAAATCAATCATCTCTACCAATTCGTCTTTCTTATTGGTAGAGTTCACCTTACGAGTTATGTGATAAATCTGTGTTAGCGAGTGGAGAATCTCTGCACTCAATCGGGCTTTTTCAAAACCTCCTGCACTTGCACATATTCTCTTAAACATACCCTTTCCTTTAAATCCTTGGTTATTTAATGATTTGATTTCTGATGTTACGGAAAAGTTTGTTTGCATTGATTTCCGGCATGCCTTGTTGCTCTCAAAGTCTACTTTATGCTCCCCATTGTCAAAGTAATACTGAACATACGCCTGTGGTATAATCTTCTCGGTCCTAGCGTCTTGCTAAATGATGATAACTTTGTGGTAGTCCTGTGTTTTGAGTGTCCATAAATAAACATTTTTGCCAAATGAGTACAGCTTTTCTTGGCTGCCTGATACACATTCTCCTGAAGTCAGAAGTTTTCGTTGCTGTTCTTTTCATACAGCAGTTCAAGTCTGTCTTGATGTCTCTCCAGTCATTAAGTCTTGAAGTTTCTACAATGAGCTCGACCTTTTTCTGTACATATATTGGAGAGTTACTGCAAATCTTTGAAGATGATACATCACTGAAAAGTAGCTGAACAACCTCTAACCTCAACAGAAAATATAAGGAAAACTAAACTAAACTAAACTAAAAGATCTGAGAAATGGCGATACTCTGAAGTCGCCTGCTTGCTAAACTTTGTTGGTCATAGATTATTTCATCGACGACACTCACTGGACTTAAATTGGTATTAACACTGTTTTGATTGATATTGACTGAGCAAATTTTTCGATGCTTCTACCTAGGGGTGGGGTTTTGCCCCCAGTTAATTATCACAGCAACCATAGGTCCTATGAAGCTGAGACCTTGCACAAGTACACACCCATTCTTTTTCTTTCCAAAAATAGCATAAAAATGGAATTAGGCTCTGTTTATATGGAGAAAATAGCCTCGGCTACCTGAGGCTATTTCTTGGTGAGGCTATTTTCAGCTCCTGTTTATATGAAGGAAAAATAACCTCGGCTTGCTGAGGCTATTTTAAAATGGCTGCTCACAATAAGAAAAGACAATTGTCGATTCTATTAATTAATTGTTCCTCGTTATTAATGATGTTAAACCAGTTAAATAGCTTAGTTCTGTTATCCCAGCTCTACCTGGGAAATTTAATTAGAATGTCTGGATTTGACTTTGCGATGGAGAAAGGCCGAAGAATTCAGGATGTATCTTCGCCATTTCTTTGTGAATATGCTGATACTGAGTTGTTTTATCCACATCGAAATCAGTGTTGTTGTATAAACACTGGTTTTTATAATTCATTAAAACGTCTATTAGTTCCTTCATTAGTTGAGAGCTCCATCTAAAAGGCCTTTTTTCGACTTTCTTGGAGGTGGGTGGAGCCTGATTTGCTTGTTGCTGGTCTTCCGCCATTTTTTATTTGTGCCACGAATGAAAATGATGATCTGCGCTTGCGCAGTATTTGCAATTTTGTGTCGGCAGGGTGAGGCTATTCTTGTTTGCCTTTATATGAGGAAAAAATAACCTCACCAAGGCGATATATCGGCTCGCGTAGGTGGGATATCGGCTGTCCAAATAACCTCACTTGGGTGAGGCTATTTGAAATTCTCATATAAATGCAAAGTTAGAATTACTCTAGTTTGTATAGGATGCCGATATATCAGCTTAGAAAAAAACCTCGGCTAGCCGGGGCTATTTCCACCATATAAACACAGCCTTATTCTGAAACTTTTTGAGGCCCAGTACTGAAGATTTTGCTCTTTAAGGATAATTTCCACTGATAATGTTAATGAAAAATGTAAAAATATGAAATAATCAAAATATTTTATGAGCTTCTGATAGAATTTGTACCTACAACTTTCTGGTTGTGTTGAAAGCCGGTAAAACTGCACAGAAATAACATATTTCTCGGCTTGAATAGAATTTCACTATATTTTGATAATTTTTCAATGTTCAATAAAAATATGACGTCATATGTATTATAAATTGCTGACGTCGACATTTACAGACTTAATATAAATCAAATTAAAGCTCCCGTCAAGCCAAGTCTCCTGAATCAGATTATGGGTGCCAATTTACAATAGCAACAAGCAAAGTCAATAATTAAGTGAGCATTTCATTTTGTCTCACTTGCCTTCAAATATGGTTATGTGGTGGTCACGTGGTTAAATATTTAACAATGAAATTTTTATAATATGCAAACCCGATTAGTTTAAGGAAAATTCCATAAATCTGGCAAGGAATACTGGGCCAGCAGAGAGCTTAGTATAAATAAACCAGGAGGCCAAGACCGCCCCCGGTCAGAATAGGGTTAATTAGGAATATCGAGCTTCTCCTGTTCATTATAACCAAAATTGATGTGTAAAAAATGAACAAAACTATGTGCATATTGAAATTAGTTGCATTTCAAAACAATGCACTTAATATTGTAAATGCAAAAATTTTACCTTCCTTGTATTGAAAAGCTGTTGGAAGCTCTTCGTCACTACTGGCCTCACCTTGTTTACTATACTGTAATCTTAATTTCAATACTGTCATCAACGCCTATTTGGCTGTCTTCTTTGTAATAAGTAAAAGGTGTTTCACTCAATTCTAAGTCCCTCTCTCTCAGGACTGATCTTCAAAGCAGAAAATAGAGGAAAGTTATGAGTGCAACCCTAAAACTTTGCAAATCTTCAAATAAGCAAAGCTATCTTATCTCTTTATTGCTGAAACATTTGTTTGATTCAAAAATAAGGGGCCAGTTTTCTAAGATTCTTTTATATATTTACCTTGAAGCCGGCAATGCAAGCGAGCTTTTACCTTGACACCCGAGATGCAGGTGTACATTAGTACCAGTTTACCGGAAAGACAAGATACAACTCAGCTGCCTTTTCCCATGGCAACTTTTACAAAATCAGCCTAGGCAAGACAAGATTCTTCCAAGAATTATTCTCTGGCACTGCAGTCACATGACCTCTAATGTGTAGGAGCTTAACTTTCGCTAGAGTCTGGGGAGGTTTGTCCTCCATGGCCCCCCTAAACCTCCCCAGACTCTAACGAAAGTTAAGCTCCCGCACAGTGGAGGTCATGTGACTGGCAGAATTTTCTCGCCGTTAAAAGTTAAAACATGACGAATCACCTTGGCGGTCTCCGAATCTTCCTTATCGAAGAATGCCAAAAATGAATTCAAAATTTGTAAGAAAGGGAATTTCCGTGAAAAAATAATGATAGTAAAGATCATATTTAAAGTTATGTCTTTCTTGATCATAAATTTGTACCTGAAAACAAACATAGGTAAAGCATACAAACAGAATAGCGGAAGAGGTGCTGTAAATGCCACATACAGTTTTTTCGATGTTGTCTTTTGATTCAATAAATCTTGGTATATCGATGCAAGAATACTTTATAGTTTAGCTAAAACGTAAAATCTGCACTGTTACTATGGCAATATAGCATCATATGTAAATTTTCAATTGTCCAAGATGAATGAACATGGTTGCAAAAATATTTAAAAAATATAAGTAAGTCCTTACTTCGATGTTATCGTCATCGCTGTCGATTGTGAGATTTATCCCACCGTCAAGGTTTTCAGCTGTCTCATGTGAAATCTTGACAGATGTACCGGTGCTTCCATAACTATGAAATTTTACTAGCGACAACGACTGACCAATGTTGCGAATCTTTGCAGAACTCAAACAAAACCACAGCCACTTACGCAATGCTTTGACTGCTTCATTTTCTCTATCATATATCTTGACCTGAGCGATCCCATTTCCGCCACATTCAACTGGAACCGAGTGAGTGTTGACGAGAACAAGCTTTTGGTTGACAAAGGCAAGCACCATTGAAAAAGGCTCACATGTGAAAATAGCATGGAAGCTATCATTTTCAGCTATCAATGACAGAATCTTGTTCAGTAAACTTTCTCTGCCTTGGCGCAAAAATACACTATGATCGTATGGTAACTCCTCATAAAGTTCTATATGTCTTTCGATAAGCCCGTGTTCTCGTGCTATGGAGAGGGCATCAACAGGTTGGTAAATCTTGCCAGTTTCCCTTAAAGGATTTATCATTTCTGGAAATTCATTGATAGTATTGCTTGTCAAATGCACAAGGGGGTTAGCAAAAGTAAACTCATCTTTCAAGTGCAAATCTCCCACAATAGTCCTTGCCACCATCTTGCATATTTTTAAGCACAAAAAAGCGCATGCATTTGTACCGTCGTTGGATGGAGTTACGGAATGTTGTATTTGATCCTTTTTCCTGTCACTGACAAACTTCTCTGCAGCTTTTTACATGCTTTCTTGAGAGAGGTACCTTGACTGATATTTAGATTCTGAACGTAAAATTCATTTGATGCTGTCAGAGTATCTAGAATCTCTTCTATTTCCTTTACTGTTGTTGCACGCCTAGCATTCAAATCATTGCATCTTACGTGCAGTTCAAAAATTTCGAGCCATTTGCTTGCGTGTAAATGTTTATACTCTCTTGCAATTTGCAGTGGAGATCCAGATTGTAGAAGATCTTGCAGAATTTCTTTAGCATCTTTTCCTGGACATTTTGACTTTTCTTGATGTATTTCCTTGTAGTATGGATGTAATGCACAAGTATTTATGATTATGCATTCCAAATGTCCAGATATCAAATGATTTGAGGATGTTGATTGTCGTGTCTGACATTCTTTTTTTGGGAAGAAGAATTTCCGGGCACATATATGTGGGCGTATTTCTGTTCATGTCGTTGATGCGAGAAATGATGACAGTTTGGGTCTGTATCAACTGTGAACGACTCTCTCCAAAATCAGTAAGTTTACAGACTATTGGGGACGAGCCTAATTGCCAAACCTATCCAATTCATCACCAGTCAGATGGCTATAATTATCGTTACTAACAAGGATGTTGCCGGCTTCATATCTCTGTGAACAACATCTGATGAATGAAGATATTTTAGTCCTGTAACAATATCTTTCACAATAAACGATGCAAAGTGCTCAAAGCCTTCAAAATCGTAAACCTGATGGACATGACTGAGAAACTACGACAATGAATTAACTGATTTCTCATCGCCAAAACATTGGAACGAGAAAGAAACAAATTCTGCCATTAAAGAAAACATCATACCTTAGTTTGGTTGAGAGTTAATTGCAACGAACTCATCGATATTACGATTACCCACAAGCCGATAGAGCATTTTTGCTTCTTTCCAAAACTCCTTCTCGTTTCCAGTGAGATCATATGGTTGTTAAATTATGACACTGCGACTTTTGTAAGTCGGTTTAGTGACGGTGCCAAAACTTCCCTGACCAATTTTGCTCTCTATTTTGACATCTTTCCATTCAAATCTCGGAAGGCCACAAACTAAATCTCCAATGAAATCAGGGTTTGGTCTCGGAATCGAGAAGCCAGAAGCCATTTCCAGTTAATCAAAGTGACAAAAATGTTATGAACATGAATGAAATGGATTTATATTACAAGACCTCTCCAGCTTCAAACAAACTAACTCATTAGAGAATTTATGAAATGTCAATGAATAGAAATAAAAGGAAATATGAGAAGATAATTATAAAGATTTTCATACAAACAAACCAAACCCCACCCAAAATTATAAGCCACTGATAAGTTGAAGCTGAATTTTACATAAACAATTCGAGAATCATTTGCAAGAAAAGAAAGGATCACTTTTGCAAAACTAGTAATTCGGTAATTCATGGGCATACAGGGGGCGGATCCAGGATTTTCCGACCACGCCCTTATTTTGAAGGCTCAACCTTTTGTTTTGTTATCTATAACAACCAATACACATACGTTTTCCTTTATTGTATTTTCGACGATCCTCAAATTGGTGCTTGGATTGGCTTTTGATTTTATGATATGTTCGTATCTGGTTTAGTCTCGAATCTGACCAACCAAGTACGATTGAGCCACAATACGTGAAAATTGGCACTATCATAGCTCTGTAGATCTTCTCAGCAGTTGCTGAGTCAATTGAACTTCGAATATGATGAAACAAATTTAGTCTTCCTGCCGCTGTTTTGTAAACTGTATTAAAAGGTGACTCAAAATTCAGAGAGAGATCTATTTGTAGTTTGTTGTATAGTTTATGCAGGTCCCATCGACTTGGATATTCAGTTTCCTTCCATTAACAAGATTTAATCGCTTTGATGTTCCAAAAGGCATCGCCTCTGATTTGCCCTTTTTTAGATTTATTATTAATTCATTTTCACAAAACCAGGTTGCCAAGTTTTGGACATCATCGTTAAGATGCTTTTCGATGATGTTAAAGTCCCTGGACGAGGTAAAGATGACTGTATCATCTGCATACGCAATTACTATGCTGAGGACCAATATGGAATCCTTGTGGAACTCCAGAATATAGAGGGATTGCATTAGATAAGGCCCCCTGGTATTGAACAATTTGCTTCCTGTTGAATAAGTAGTTAGTCAACCATTGCAATTCCATGTTTGTGATTCCATATGAAGGCAACTTCGATAGCAGGACAGAGTGACTAACAGTATCGAAAGCCTTTGATAGATCTACAAATATTGGACCAGTAAGTTTGCCTTTATCAGCTTCTCCCCTTATATGGTCAAGAAGCAAGTTTACTGCCTGTTCTGTGGATCGCTTTGATCAAAAACCAAACTGATGTCTAAAGAGAAGGCCACTTTTTTCAAGGTTAGCCATAAGCTGGTTGTAAAACATCCTTTAAGGAATTTTCGATAGGGTAGGAAGGACTGATATTGGTCTATAATTGTCAATAATTGATTGGGAACCAGATTTGTGCAAGGAAATCACCTTGACTATCTTCCAGTCTGTAGAGACAATTCTAGACTTCAGGGACAAATTTATCACGTATGTTAATGGTTTGGCTAGGACTGGAGCAGCATCTTTTAACATTCCGGGAGGGAGATTGTCGATGCTAGTTGCCTTTTTCTGTTGCAGCCTCGCTTCCTTCTGTTACTACAAATCTGTCACTCTGAGATGCGGTGTTTTCCCAAAGAGGTCTCATCCATGCAAAGTCTCAAAGAGGAAAGAAAAGAAACATGGGTAGCAATGTGGATATTTTGATCTTAGATTTCAGTAAGGCTTTTGACACTGTTCCACATGGAAGATTAATGTCAAAGTTAGACCATTATGGAATAAAGAGATCAATCAGTTATGGCTGAAAACCTTCAAAGGAACCTTGATTTGTTGGGACAGTGGGCAGAGAAATGGAAAATGTCGTTTAATGTTTCTAAATGCTACCACATGTCAATAGGACCAAAGGGAAATACTTCAGCGTTCGAATATAAGTTGAATGGTGAAATTCTGAAAGAAGTAACCCATCATGCCTATCTGGGAATTGAGATCGACTGTAAATTAAAATGGGAGGAACATGTCACAAAAATAGTCAATAAAGGCAACAGATCACTGGCGTTCTTGAGGAGAAATCTCGGGATGTGCCCAAAGAACATAAAATGCGCAGCATACTTTACCCTAGTACGTCAACATTTAGAATATTCAGCATGTGCATGGGATCCATATCTAAAGGGCCAGAAAGACAAAATCGAGAAAGTGCAGAAGAAGGCTGCACGATTTGTGGAAAATAATTACTGCAGAGAACCAGGCACAATGACCAAAATTCTAGAGGACTTACGCTGGCCAACATTGGAGACACGTAGGAAATATATGCGCCTTATTATGCTCTATAAAATTGTTAACAATGAGATTGATATGAATCTTCCGTCATACGTTATAGAACAGAGAAGGGCTACAAGAAGCAGCGGAACAATTTCCAAGAACTTCATTCCTTTACAACCAAGATTAGACTGTTACAAATTTTCCTTTTATACAAGAACAATCAAAGAATGGAACATGCTTCCACCTGAGCTTAAATGCCAGAAAACGTTTAGTATATTCAAAGTAGCTTTAAGAAGACATTTAAAATTAGATTAAAATTTATTTATTTATTTATTTATTTACTTCTTTTATTTCATCAGTGTGATACCCATTGCGGGTTTTACTGATTATATTGATAGATAGATAGATAGGAATTGATTTAGATTTTTAAATTCTTGCTACAATCGTGAAAAAATTGCAGAAACTTTCTGCAATTTCTTGCTTATTCGTGGATTTAGACCCATCTTTTCCAAATACAGTTCCTGTATTGGACACTGAAGATTTAGTGGGATATACTTTCTTGATTACTGCCCAAAACTTGTCAAGCCTATTTGCACTTTCTTTCAATAGGTCTTTATGACATTAATTCTTACACTTTTTTTACTAAACTGGTTACCCTATTTTGTTGACGTTTATAAGAGGACTCAGTCTCCCCCTGACCTTTTTCGACACTATTTGAGCATGCTTGTTTACATAATTGTGAAGTATTTCACTCAGATTTTGCCATGCTATGTTAACACAATTGGATGTGAAAACATGGGTGAAATTTACAGACTGTAGATACTCACAGAATAGCCTTGGGACGTAATTTGAATAATTTCTACATTTGATAACTTTTGGTTGATGTTTTATATTATGGAGGTTAAGTGCAAAACCAACTAATTTGTGATCACTCAATCTAGCTGGTATTACTGTAGCTGAAACAATATTGCAAGGCTCATTGCTACAGATCACATCAATCAGAGTTTTAGATTCATTTTAATCCTTGTGGGAGCAGCTAACAACTGTTTCAGGCCACAAGATACAATTAGCAACATGAGTAGTTCCTTTCCCATTGGCTGTCTCCTCTCTTAAATCATTGTTATCCCAAATAATTGTTATAAATGTCCCTTGATTGATGTTTCAGGGAAAAGTGATGTCATTCTCCATAGTGCTTGCCAATGCGAGAGCAGAATCGTGTTTGAACACTATTGAAGGAGAGACACAGTGACCTAAACCATGAATAAATTTTGACAGCCGTTTGATCCAATGATTTCTCTATCTGCTTTCTACCATTTGATTCAGCATCAACGAGGTCTTGAGCGATTGAAAGAACCTTTGCTTGCTCATCAACAGCGAAAGAAACTCTTTTGTCTATGGATGGTTCTTGTGAATATTCTATGGCCCAGCAAAAAAAGTTGAAAAGCTTTGTAGGAATCAAAGTGTATGCCGAACTTGTGGTTAAGTTGTGTGAATCAGGGGGCCAATACCATCACATTCACCAATGAGCTTTTTCACTTCTAAAGCGGCAAGAAACAAATTTTGAAGACTGCAACTTTTATCTTGAACTGCGTCTGGCACACAGTACTTGAACTGCGTCTGGCACACAGTACACAGTAATCATATTCCTATGACTCTTTGTCGCCTGTATCAATAACATTGTCTGCTACATCACCTGCTGCTATAATATCTGCGTAAACCAAGGTCCCTTTTGTCATCGTTCTGGAAGGATGAAACACAATCTGAGGACATCTTTTCTGGATTCTAACTTTTAGCCTAGCAGATTGATAAATGGTATCTACAAGATTGTCTATCTTTTGGATACACTCTTGAAGAAGCAAAATTTCTTGGTTTTCCAGCAGTCTAATCTTAATGGTTTCAATGCAAAACTGGTCAAATACTCTGTCATAATATGCAGGACCAATGTAACTGGGCTTGTTTGGGAGACATTTCCTATTCCTTTGATAACACCGCTTATGGTACCTTGCTTCTACGGCCACACAACTTTTATCCTGAATATGAATCAAAACAGATTTGTCCGCTTTTATAATTGCAACTTTTTTCAAAATACCGGCAGTTAATGTCTGTTTCAATGATAAGTCTTGATAAATTCGTTTCTTTTGTCCTCTGTAAAAAAGGAAAAAAATTATAATTAATAATTAACATTAACCCTGTCTGGACCGGGCTTTTTTGAGCATCCTCAGACCGAGGGGGGGCTAAATTAGCCCCCCCCCTTATAGCTCGCATCTGGGAAGAGCGAGAAAGATGAAATTTGGCCAAAATATCAATGAAATCATATTATTCGGAACTGTAAGGTTTTGTTGATATCCAATGCATTATGACGTCATAATCATGTAATAATCACTTTTCCACTTTTTGACATTTCTACCTTTACCTTGAATAATATGACTGATAATCACTACTAAACTATTGGAAAACCCATTTTGACTGCTATAATCATACTTAAACACATTTTGCTACATTTTTAAAAAATTTCTTACTTTTCTGTAGAAATGCTGCGCATGCGCAGTACAAAACTGTCATTATTTTTGTTCATATGGGTTTCTTGAAGTAGCCTCTGATGGAAAAGTAGAACTGATGTCAGCAATATTCTAAAAATAGAATCCAAATGCATTTCACAAAACAGGGTTTATTATCTGGTGTCATCTGATATTGGATTGCCATTGCCCAAGTTTCATGAAGTTATCAACTTCATCAAAGAAATTAGACCGAATTTCGTTGGTCCTAAAGTGACAATTTTCAACATGGTTGCTATGGTAACTGTTCATTTGTAACCATGGAAACTACCACATCACAAGGTCCGCAGATAATTTTTAGGAAAAGTCAAGAACATTCACCCAACTTTGTTTCGTGCATTTCGAGTTTTGTAAAGAAATGTAGGAGGGGGGCTATTTTAGCCCCCTCCGGTCCAGATAGGGTTAAAAGAGATTTGGGCCCTATTACAGGAGAATAGCTTCAAGCTTGCTAATCCTGTCAGCAACCCACCCATGGCACTACCAATCCTTCCTTGATTCCCTGGATGTAACAAAAGAAGCCAGACCAACTGGATGAAGGTCTTCCCAGTGGCAAATCTTATCTTGGTTCCTCTCCAATTTGCCCTGCCTCTGTTTTGTCATGAAAACAGAAGAAAAGAGGCAGGGCAAGTTGGACAGGAACCATGATAGGGGTGTACAAAGGGTGTAAAAGAGAAATACAGTATTGCATATTTGAACCTTTCAAAAAGCTCAGTCTAGTATCTGCAGACTGGAGTGCACAAGTAGTAAAAAGCTCTTTACCCACAAGCAACAAAGTAAGCATGGATTGCGACAAAAGGGGAACCTTCACAATAAAAATCTGTCACAGATAACAACCCCTATGGGAAAAAGGTGTGATGCCAAGCAATAACGAGTTATTGGTTGCTTCTTGCCTAGTTGGAGAACCCTCAGATAAAAGCAGTAGAGATGATACTGTTTGCACTGTATGCCACGCTAAAGAGTCACGATTGGATGGTGCTGAAGAGAAGTGGATTCTATGCAACTAGTGTAAGAGCTGGTGCCATGAGTTATGTATCAAATTTATCTGGAAGATTGAAATTCCAGCAAATGTTCTAGCAAATGATGATGCAGTATGGTTATGGTTATGGTTATGGTTATTGTTATATGCAAGTTAGGTTTTTCTAGATAGCTCTAAGCCTCATGACTGATTCAAACGATATTTAGAACTTTTATTTATAATGTTATTTCTGGTATTGTTTTATTTTTTTGTACTGGATTTTTTGAAAATGTATTCATGTTTGTAAGAATTTGCCAATATAGCCTTCACATGAACACTCCACCACCCTGCAGCCAAATGATAGCCTTTTGGGGAGAGCTTTGATTATGAACACAGTCTTTCCAACCATTAATCATGAATGTTCTTGGATACAACAATGGAGAACTAAGATGCAGCAACTTTGCTGCAATAAGTTTGGTCATACAGTTCTCGTCTTCTTAAAAATTTTTTCAATTTTTAGAGGATTTTCAATGATAGATCTTTTGGCTTTATCCTATTTTTGTGTTATCGTTGTTGTTGTTGTTGTTGTTGTTATCTTATTCATCATGGTTTTTGTTCCATTTCTACATGCAAGGTTGATGTTTGTGATATACAAGCTTTGCTGCTGAGTTTTAATGAAGGTGTGACATAATACATAATATATTATATTGTCTCTAAGCATGTGAAACTTTTTTAGCCGTAAATTTCAGCAGTGGCCTAGCTTTGCCTTGCTTGTCTGTAGAGCCTGGAATGAACTGCAAGAAAGTCCCTGGAAGAGAAAGAATTAGGCCATTCTGGGAAATTTGCCAAACACAAAGATAAATTATTTTAGGTTCAATTTCCTCACGCTTAAAAGATTCTTGTTCCCCGTCCCCCATAGCAGATAAACTTTGCTATTTTGAATTTTGAATTTTGGGATGGCCCCTTAGGCAGAGGAAAACAGCTTCAAAGTTGAACAAAGTGTTGAGTATAGCATAAACTATGATTTATGACGAACATTTGCTGGACTTTGCATATTAATTTTTGAACAAATCAAACTGAAGACGCATGCATATTTTGGAATATGCCAATGATGATACTTCAGATATATGTTGTCATATATCAAACGCTCCAGCAGAGTAGGTTTCACTTTCTGAGTTCTTTTTTTTTCATCATCATTCTTCAGTCTATCATACTTTAGCTGTTTCGTACTTTCACTTTTTCTTTCCTTCTGCTTTCTCTGCACTCTGCAACCTTTTAAAATCCTCTGCTAGTTTTCATGATGTGGTTCTTAAAGTATTTTGTGGTTTAAGTCTTAAAAATTTCGCACAGTAAAACTTTGAATGATGTGCCCATGATGAACCACAGGACGCCAAATTGCAAAAACATTATGAATGACATAACCTGACTTTTGTTGTTTTCTGCCTAAAACATTCTATTTTTGATAAAGATATTTGGTTGTCGTTCTTGTTTGAAAAATGCCACATTGTAATTTGTTTATAACAAATATTATATTAATAAATAGAGTGTTTACGATTTACGACACAGCTCATGAGGAGGACACAGGGCAAGTGTGCAAGCCTGCAAGGACATCTCCTTTTCAGCCACGTTCTCTTCGTCTCATCTGCAACGCAACTTCGCAGTTTTCACATCCTGATTACAATGCAGGTAAGAAACTTTAAATAAATGTCACACAAATTGGTTTTATTCCCCAAACAGCATTTCTTTTATGCCTTAAAAACCTTACATAGGAGATATTCAGACTACCACTATTTCTTCGGTTCTTTTAACTTACTCTTCTGAAAATGGCCTACGATACAAGCCAAGAAGAGAACCTTTCCCAAACTATGAATACGTGTATAGTGTCTGAAGTATTGAAGTATTACAATTTCAATTGATAGAAGATTATATATCGTTGTGGTGTAGAAGACCGTTGAGATAGGGGGGTAGCTGGAACAACTGCCCATAGGGGGGCGTAGAAATTTTGTTTTGTATTTCTATTGCATGTTGTAGTGATATCATCAAGCTGGGCGAAAAAATCAAACTTTGTTCTTGTCTGTTGCACTTTGCAGTGATATTACGGGCCTGAAATGATTAACTTTGTATTGTGACTACAAACCGATTCATACGGTACATCATATCTAAAATCATGAGAATCCAAAATTCAATGCGTATTTTTGTGTCATGCCATTAGACATCTATTTGTTGTTACATTGTGATGACCCATTGTTTGGTTTCTTTGGTATGTGATCTAGGGAATTTACATGACACCATATTTGTTACGTTAAGTTTTAGTTTAGTTTAGCGCCCAGGAAATGCGCAGAAAGCGTGTAAGAAAGTTCACATGACACAAGACTAAGGAGTTTTCTTGCTTTGCCAGTGCCATTGTCTACGATTACCTTCTGATTATTAATTTCATTTGCTAAAAGTATGACTGGGATGTCTATGTCTCCTGAACTGGAACGCCAACAGCTACTGTTTCATTACCAATATTGGTGCAGAAGGTAGCAAATTTTGGTATCTGCTTCTTCGTAACTGGTTTCCAACTCATGAACATTTGCCAATAATTCCTGACTTAATTTCCGACAGCTACTTTTCCTTGCAAAAAAACACAACACGATTACCAAGCTGACATAAATTATCCACCCAAACTTTTCTATCAAGTCAAAGAGTCGCTCCTTGTTTTGCCCGTTGCTCATAAAGCTCTTGAAATCTCATGGTATCGTGACTTTAGAGCTGTGTATTACAAATTCTTCCGAGTCTCCCCGCAGCTGTCGTTTGGAATTTTTTATTGATCTATGAGCGTATGTGTCGCAAACCACATAGATGTATCTGTACTTGCTCTTAAGCTCAGCAGCTTTAAAGCAAGATCTTCAAATGAGTCTGGAAGCTTTACAATCAGCTAAGTGATGCAGCCAAATCGATCACATAATAGCTAGCATTTACCGGCAGGGCTTCCTCAGACAGCAGCGTGCGAAGTGCAGCATCAAAAAGCTTGCTTTTAACTGTCTTCCTTCTGCATCCATCACTTGTTGCTAAAGATAGTGGTACTGGGGCGAAAGGATAGGCAAGAGCCTTGTCAATGTCGATCACTTCTTTTTCATTAAATGCTACTGTGACGAGAAGACAAGGAATGTCCCTTTGCACCTCGTCTCGTCGACAACGACATTGGCAAAGCAAGAAAACTCCTTAATCTTGCGCCATGTGAACTTTCTTACGCGCTTTCTTTACAGAAACAACGTGAAAGGGAACAGAAGGATAAAGAAACAATGACAGGTGCACATACATTATTTGATGTTGGCGTTAAAAGACACCCTCCATCGGAAAAAGATGATGGCCCTTGCCCTTGCCCTGCACCGAAAGAACAAGCTGGTCCTCAACACACAGCTTCTGCTTCACCAGAGCTCTCAGATCTGGATGAATCAATGTCTGGAGCATCTTTAGAAGCACGTCCAAGTCAAGAGGAAGTCAATCCTAGTGAAACAACCAAGCCAGGTCATTTTGTTTTTGACATTTGAACTTCTCTAGCAGCTCCTACAACACAGGAAATCAAAGAAATGTTACGGAAAGGCCATCTGTCACACCCACATCAGTTTCCTAATGATATTAGTGGCAGAAAATACCCAACATATATGCTGAACTTCAAACAACAGAATGGTGAAGTGAGTTCCAGACAATAGCTCATGTTCAGCCCTGCTAAGAGTGATTTATTCTGTTTACCATGCAGGCTTTAACCCAGTGCAGTGGACCAAGCATAACCATCGCATTCAATCTTGGCATCAGCAAACGGATGGGGCACATCATGAAAATGGCAAAGGCTTTTTGACAGGCATGAGCACAGTATGGTGCATAAAAAATCCTACAACTCCTGGTTGAATAGAAGAATCTTCTGAAGTTGACATGCTCACTGATGCTGCAATTCTCTCGGAGTCTAAAAAATGTTAGAAGATTCTAACAAGAATAATTGATGTTGTTTTTTTTGGTGCAGAGGACTGCCTTTTCGTTGATCTTCACAAAGAATTTCACAATTGAAATTTCTTAGGGCTGATTGAGCTCCTTTCTACAAGAGCATGTGACGAAAATTAAAGTACCCAGGAAAAAGGTGAAAGACTGCAAGCTCATTATCTTTCAGCTTCATCCCAGAACCGGTTCATTGGTCTTTGTGCAGATTTTATTTGCAGTCATGTCTTGATGCAAAACATTGCTCCATCTTGGTTGATGCAACGCCTGATTCAATTCATGTTGTGCAGACTACCTTCATCATCCGGTATTTGACGAGGGAGCTTCAAGAAAATACTGTCCAAGAGCGATTCTTGACATTTGTTGGCTGGTGCAACAAGACTGATGTTCAAATACCCATGTTAAACATTAGAAACTTTGAAACAGTTTAGGCTTCCAGTTGCAGACTACCGTGGCCAAGGGAATGACAATGCTGCAAATATGTCTGGCAAATACAATGGAGCCCAGCAGCACATCATCACTTGAATTCCTTTGTGCCTGTATACACCTTGTTCATGCCATTCATTAAATCTATGTGGAGCAGACTCTGGAGCTTGCTTTAAAGAAGCAGTGACATTTTTTGGAATGGTACAAACCATGTAAACCCTATTTTCTAGCAGTCCCCAGCGATGATTAATTCTTTAAGGAAGCATTGGATCCTCATTGTATGCCCTGTCATGTACAAGATTGACGGATTGTGTAAGAAGTGTGCCTTAATTTGCAGCATGTCTTCCAGGTATACATTCTGCTGCAGAGCAACTTCATATGTTGAATCTTACCCCTAAGACTTCCACTGAAGATAACAGTACCATTTAGTACATCTCTTCTTTTACTTGCATCCTCATGTCTGCATTTAGGTTGAAGATTTTAATAGCGATCGGCCAAAGAAACCAGATCATACATACCAGGCAAGCAACTATTGATAAAAATGTCTCAAATCTTGAGTCACTTGTGCGCAACCTTAAAGATTTGCATAGAAAATGGAATCAGATGTCGAATGAGTCAAAGTTTGTGCCAGAAGGAATGCAAATTTATTCACATCTCCCAGCCAAACAAAAGATGAAAAGGAGACAATTTTTCGACGAGACCCAAGAAGATGTCCCCCCCAGAAGGTGATGCAGTTGAAGCAGTGGAAGAAGCAGCATTTAGAGGTGATGTTTTCTATTTTATTATTGATTCAGTCATTGCTGATTTCTCAACACGCTATGATGCCACATACAAAATAGATGATATGTTTGGTTTCCTTTGGAGATAGCTTGCATTGACACAGCTTGATGCTGCAAACTTTGGAGAAGAATCATTAAGTCCGTCAAAAAATCAACAAATTCAAGCCTGGTGAGATATTCCCAAACGTATTGCTTGCCCTGAAGATATTTTGCACAATGACAGTTGCTTCAGCAGAGTGATCTTACAAAAAAAGACTACAGTGACGTCATTAATGCCTTTGCACTAAAAAAGGCTTGCAAAGTGAATTTATAGACATTATAGGACTTTTCAGCATTTTCCTTTCTTGTAGTTAAATAGTTGATTTAGACATGAATAGAATTTACACAATAAAAGATCGCTCAGCTATAGCTTTATTTTCAATTTTATTACCCCATCTTTTATTTATTCAGTAAAACCAGTGCAGAATCAATTTGTCCTTGAGTTTTAAACCCATGTTGGAGCATTCACCGTACTGAGACAACATTGGATTTTAACACAGTAGCAGCAGGTTTTGGAGCCTCACTGCTTGAAAGAGTCAGCTAATCTGTGCGGAAAACTTTCATATTAGCAGCTTTCAGCTTTGTTATGTTTGATTCCAACTCAGTAGCTTGTTGTGATCACAGTTCACAAAACGGCTTTTAAAGTTCAAAAAATTTCTTGTCCCCTTCTGTTTTTTTTAGGGCTGGGGGTTTTCTTGTCAGAAATACAATAGCATCTTCCAAATATACCATTTGTTTCACCAGGATCATTTATCAGTTCCAAACGAAATTTCTAACAAACCTAGCACAGCTTTTTCTCTGGGTGCCCAGATCTTACATTTTTCAAAGTCTACTTCTTTATTCTTAGAAAGTTAATAAATCAGAAAATTGCTCCTTTTTTCATGAAAATATAACTATTGTGCTCTGCAGAGGAGCAATAAATTTTTTCCCATAACTCTTTGCGGCTCAGAGCATGTGCTTTTTGGAGTTTTGGCCAAATGTTTTACATTGCTGTGCTGATAAGTTGATTAGCTGATGTATCTGTATTGATGGTAGGTTTCATATTTTATTATTTCAAAAACCAATTATTTCGCATTCAGATTTGTTTTGTTTCTTCTTTTGTATCTACCTTTAATTCACAGTACTTACGCTCTTTTGAAGGAAATGAAATTGCAATTACTATCAATGTCAAAATAGGCAAATGCTTCCTATGTGGTTTAAATTGTTAAAGAAGCGACCAACTGAGATATGTAACCAGTGGAAAGAATGATGATTCAGTTGCTAAAACTCTTGAATGCACACAAAAGAGGGAAAAACATGTCGTAGAGTTGTCAAAATGAAAGGCACATGATTGCAAGAGCTATTACCACCCTTGTTATAAGCTCGTTAATTCAACAAACCTTACAGATCTTGAAAAATCTTGCAAAGATCCCTTCCTGATGGTGGAAATAGTCTGCCAATTTGGAAAGGGAGACCATCTACCTCTGCATGTAATTCTGAAGACCAGCTTGTTGAAAAGACACGCCTCAAGAGAATTGCAGCTCTGTATGATTCTGTATGTTTTGCCAGTCTAAAGAAAGTTCTGACCTTCACGATGTCAAGACTGCTAATATGGGGAAACGAGTAATTGAAGTAATGCGGAAGTCGAGGAAAGAATCCTTCAATGTAATCACGAAATACTTCAGTGATCCATTAGATGTACAAGCCTATGATACAAATTATCATTGAACATGCTTGATTAAAAAAGATCGACTGTCACTGAGACAGTCAATAACAGACGATCATATATTCTCTTTAATTAGAGCAATTGCAAACATTAAAATAATAAACATTGTGAAGTTTTTACAAAGCCAAAATTTGTGGCTCGTCCCGGAAAAATGAATGCAACATTGTCACTTCAAAAGAAACCATCGATTCCATTTTAACAAATCATTTGGATAATGATGATAATGAAGAGAATATGAAGGTTTTGCCTCAACCTGTACTTATTCTTAGAAAAGAAAAGAACTTTCCAGAATGGCAGTTTACAGGAAATTTTGATGATTTTCAAAGTCCAGAAAAACTTAAAGCATTCTGTGGCTGGACAGTCACTGGAAACAGTGAAGTTTGTGCGAAAGAACAAACATTCAAACTGGTAGTGCAGCTAGTATTCTTGCTGAGCATGTGATATCCGGGTATAAAACAGGTTAACAAATTTCTTATGAACCAAAGTAAAAAAGAATGGCTTTTAAACAGTGTCGTAGTACGCCTCTGTTAGTTTCGATCCCTTCATAATAAAGCCACTCGTCAGAAATATCTTGTAAATAAAATGTAATGCTTAAATATAGGTGATAGCTACAGTTCAATCTTGGAACTTGAGAAAAGGATTGCTTCTGCAATCTGTAAGATGATGGCAGAGACTGGTAGTTTTGTTATTCCACCCTTTATCAAGCAAGGAAAGAGTATATTCTTTGCCATTGAGAACTGTAGTCATAATTGATCAACAACATCATCCAACTGACCCACCAATGATGCAACCCATAATAATCGAAGCAAAACCAGAACAATATAATTGTGAAATTAAATCCAACAATACAGTTTACAATGGAAAATGGAGAAAATATGTAAATGATACAGAATCAATAAATTTTTTAGATGTAAAGATTATTCTCCATGGTGGTAAAGATATCGGCACAGACATTTATTACAAATCTACAAACCCCCATAAATACCTCAATTTCAACAGTGCCCACCAATCTCATATCAAAAACACTATTCCTTACAACCTTGCAAAAAGAATTTTCGTATTCGTTTCAGATGAAAATTTAGTTGAACAATGTTTGAATGAACTGAAAACCTGGCTTATTGATGTTAATTACCCTTCGAATATAATTAAACAAGCATTCCATAGATCGAAAATGCAAAGACCAGCCCCCGAGAAAAAGAGGGATCATGTCATTGCACTAGTTACAACATATCACCCTCAACTACAATTCAACAAAGTTATTGCAGTTTTATTTAAGAATATTAAAGATCAAGACACAAAGAAGAAATTTATCAACTCAAAACCAATCTTATCTTTTAAACAACCGGCAAACATCACATCATTACTTACTTCAGCAAAATTGGTTTCCAACCTAACAACTAATCTGAAACCAATTCCTGGTATTTTTCTTTGCAATCAAAAAATATGTAAACTTTGTTCGTTATATTAACAATCTGGCAAAACATTTCGAACCTCGAATGGAACTACTTGGGACATTAGATGTCATATTAATTGTAAAAGCAAATCGGTGGTATATTTTCTAAGCTGTAATTGTTGTAATGGGCAAACTACATACAAAGGATAAACCACAAACTTCAGACAAAGAATGAATAACCTTATTTCTGAATCAAAAAATGGAGTTCCCTCGTGCATATTCCCCCAACATGTTCATAAATGTGGTACCCTTAATAAAAATTTACAAGAGCCTTTTTTCAAAATAAATGTTTTTATGGAGTTGAAAGACCCAAAGCTTCTTACACATTACGAATGAAAACTATTCAGAGCTGGTCATGCTGTTCTCAACTAACTATGACGTATTCGATACTGAAAAAAGAAACTAATAAATCATTGCTCACTTCCTTGCGGTTTTAATTTGTTTTAATTGTATTTCTTAAATAAATTCTTTGTAATGAGTTCAGATTTGTTAGACACACTCTGATGATGACACTAGTCTGAAAGGCCTCAGCGTGCTTATAGATTTTATTAGAGTATTTTAAGGAAGTCTGAAGTTTACTTAGTTCAGAATTCTTGTTTTCAATATTTGCGTCCGCCCTTTTATTTTATGTAATTATGAAATAGAGGAGTACAGAGCCCCAAAAGTAAATATTGTTGGTGAAAAGTTTGATCACTGTTCAAAGTTCAATGCAAAAGCCCAATGTCTTTCTGAAGAAAACTGTGCCGAGACAGAAGACAATGCAAACAACAATGAAAGATTAGAAGACGAGTTTGCTACTTGGAATGCATTCAATTCACTTGCCTTGTCTAGTAGACAGCAAACTGAAACCAATGTTTCTTCATATCTGATAAGAACATTGCCAATTGATCCAGACTCATTGTTTACAAAATTAAAGCTTGCTATGGGAATAAGTGCTGTTGTGTGCGGTGAAGAGAGGAGAACAGTCATCATTTTGCACCTGCATTAAAGGTAGACTGATTACCTGAGTCCTCACTCTTCGCAAACAGCAGCAATAACAACATCAACCATATAGCTGTTTGCTCAGAGTGGGGACTCATAAACGTTCTGCTGAAAAAGTGGTCAACGACTCCAACTTTCTGGAGAAACTCTTATTGGCTAATGCATTTTCTTCAAAATGAGGCCAGTTTGAATTTTTCTGGCTGATGTGACATGACCAACACCATAGTTTTGGCGGGTGTTCCAGTTCTCAAGGTTGTTGTTTATTTCAAAAACAGAGGATACTATAATTGAAGTTGTCGAGCAAAGGCATGGAATCTGTTTCAAACCTTTTCAACGCAGCATTTATCAGAGAATTCTTAAGCAAGAGGATATGTTTATATGTGCACCAACTGGATCTGGAAAGACTATTTGTTTCGCGTTTATTTCAGAGTTACTCGAATTGAAGAGTGCTTTTTTGAAGGATACAAATTCTCTTTTAAAACTAAAACCTTATTCCCATTCTCCTCATTTTATCATATTGGTTGTTCATCCTCATCACACAAGAATCAGCGTTTGACTCAAAGTGGTGTAAAGTTTTGAGCTCTGACAACTATCTGGATAAAATAAATTTGTTGTTGTCGATGAGGCACACTGTGTTTGCCATAGGTAAGTTATACAAAAGACAAGGTTGAAAGTTTTAGTCCAGGCAGTGGTTGAGGCAGGTATCACCAGAGGGGGCAATTAATGGGAATAGTGTTATCTAGAGTAGTTTTTGACGTAGATTACAAATCCGAGTGTTATTCATGTGAACAAGGCTGCTTTTTCGAGATATTGCGCAATTTAGCCTCGTTTTCATGTTGTCACTTCAGTGAATAAAAAACTGTGTTCACATTTCAAAGAATGGTTGAATTGGCTTAGATTTCTTCAAAATAATAGTTTTGTAAACTGAACAGACCTTCAACCGCTATATTAACATAAAATTATGAAGAAGCAGCCTCGTTTTCATGATTTTCTGAAAATTTTGAAGGGAAAAGCAATAGGCTCACCTTGTAGTGCAATACTGTCCAACATTTTGAGTATCAAACCAATCCACTGTTTCGTTCTTTACTTAATATTAGAGTCTTTAAAGAACAGTTTTCCTATTTACAGAGTTAGAGCTTGGATTATTCATTGTCTGAGCTTGAACTGTAGTTTTTATCATATTCGGTGTCACTGTCACCACAATCATTCATTAAAAGAAGCTGGGACACGTCTTCTGGATACGACTCATCTACCCAGTCTACTGTCATATCAGGTAACCAGCCATGGTACTGGGGATCGTCTAGTGACAATACTGGATTCGGTGCTTTTCTCCACATTCTAGCAACATAATTTGCTCTTTTTGCGTGCTTTCTCAAACTGCTTTTGCATGGTGGTAGTAAGGAAATGTCAATCACTTTGTTTTCTTTTTTAAGTTTATTCCAGAAAATTTTTGATCTGGCATCATTTACATCCTCTGCTCTTCTTTCACCATAAATTCTACATACATATCTTTCAATACCATCGTACATGTCGTCTGTCAAGTTCATTTCCGTTCCGAGGTTACCAAATAAATCTAGAAATGCTTCATCTTTGTACACAGATCTCCAGCACAGCTGTTTCCCTTTGCGAAGGAAGCTAGCAACGTAATAGTTACCTGTGAACGCATGCATTCCAACTAATGCTTTTCTTTGTTTCTCAGTAAGATCGCAAAGACTCAGTTCTAGAAGCCTTCTGCTCTTGCCTCTACCGTTGTCAATGAAAATTGGAACATGTTCCTGCAAATCCATACCTAGCAGAATGATGGGTATGTCAATGTCACCTGAGCTTGACCTCACAACGCAAATCAGTTGTTCATTGTTCATGCTTCTTGCAGCATGTTGCAAGAGGTAAGCAATTTTGGTATCAGCTTCTTCGTGATCTGTTTCTAATTCAGGTACATCAACTGAGCCATCGCTAAATATCTTCACATATTTATTTCCTCTTGCAAAATACACAACACGTTCTCCAAGCTCTGCACCATTTTCGATCCATACTTTTTCGATCAGCTCAAACATTCGTTCTTTGTTGTCACCTTTACTGAGGAACTTTTTGAAATCAGCTGGAATGCGAACTTCTGCACTTCGGATGACAAATTTGTCACTTTCACCTCTCATATTGCGCTCACTGTTTTTAATGGAACGATTGTTGTAGGTATCACATGCAATATAGATTGTGCCATAGTGTTTTCGTATGTTGCTTAGTATTTGCAAAGCAAGATCGTGGAAGGTATTTGGCACCCTTACAACGGAACGGATGATTGCTGCAAGATCAAGAACGTAGACTTTACTGGATGAATGTGCTTGAGGCAGCTGCGTGTCACTTTCAGTCAAAGATTTCAAAGCTGCAGCAAATAATTTGCTCTTGCTGTCTTTCGTCTCATGCCATCACACGTAGCCATTGCTTATGAAACTGAAGCAAGTGGATAGGACAGTGCTTTGTCCATATTGATTGCAGCGTCATGTTGATGCGACTTCGCTGCCAGAAGACCAAGAATGTTTCGCTGAGCAGTGATCTCTTTTGACTTTCCACCAGCAGTTACTTTCAATTTTTTGCTTACATTTGTGAAACCCTTCCATTGAACTCGCTTAATAGGGCTAAAGAAAAGTTCTGGATCCGGAGATTCTGCATCAAGTTGTTTGTAAAATGCACCTCGTAGTAATTCTCCATCCTCTTGTACTGACAGTAGACTGATATATCATCTGGTAGCCGGCAGCCTGAAGCAAGGGTGTAAAGTTTATCACGATCCAGCTCTGTACTGAACGCATTTATGAATTCATTTTTCATAACACCCATGATTTTCAAAACATTTTGTTCTGATTTCTTGATTTCAGATTCTCGTAGGCACTTTCTTGGATCATTTTCCTGTTTGTTTAAGGTTGCGGATGTCAAAAGGGCATCAACAAACTTTGCTTGAAATGGCCTAGTATGTACCCATTTTTCGTAGGTGCTGTCTTGCGTCACAAAGTTCTTGATTCCACCCACTGTTAGAAAAACTTGGTCTGGTGCAGGCTTCTTATCAATTGTTACATTCCTTACAGTTAAATGTCTACTCGCATCAAAACCATCAGGGAGAACAGTAAATTCAGCGGCTCTGAGAAAACCAAAAAATGCCGTGCAGCACGCTGCCCAAAACAGAACGTCATCGTAACGCGTAAAATCAAGCTGAAGTTTAATTGTTTGTAACACCAATAAAGTAGTAGGCATTTTTCGCCGTGCAGAAACAGGTTTGATCCTTCGTAAACCGCGGGTTGCTAAAGATAGACAAAGACAACCAATAAGCGGGTCGGTATGACCATTTTGTAACTGAAGTGCCCTCACTGCAGACAAATGCACGCGAACTGTGGAAGCCGTGCAAGTTTTACTTAGACTGGCAATGAAACAAAGCAAGATTAACTCGGAAACTGGAAAAGGTGAACCATTAATGTTTAAAAATCCATTGTCACTACAAAAGTTTACAAATTGTCTCTGCGCGGAGGCATAAGTTTTCTGAGTGGTCTGAGCTAAAGCATTTTTCATCAAATGCTGCCAGTCATTGTCCAAGGAGGCAAAATTAGCTTCATCAGAAACGTTTCTGGCACCGTCAGAGGAACTAAAGCCGCATTTGGGGCAACGTTGGAAAAACTCTGAAAATCAAAACGAGATAGAGCGTCAGCTCAAACATTTTGCACTTGGAATATGGATTGCAGTGAGGGTGAAATTACATGTAATCGCTAGAATTGACAATTCCCTGAGTAAAAAGGCCAGGTGACGGTCCCTGCAAGTTCCATTTTGTAAACAAAGAATCACTGCCATATTATTGCAATGGAAAGCCACACACTTACGTTCCTATGATGCCCCCCCCCCCAAATGTTTGCAGCCAAAACAATCGGAATTAATTATTTAATCGCAATGTTTAACGCATCAGCACACGCAGGCCAACGATTTGCAAACCACTGATTTTCAAATATAGCCCCATAACCTACACTCCCTGCAGTATCAGATAAAATGTTTATATCTGGGGCCTTTTCCCAAGTACGGTACAAAAATAAACTACGTCCATTCCATTGAGATAAAAGGGAATTCCACCATGAAATATCATCCCGTTCCAGGACGAAAGATACACGTTGTGATGCAATTCTTTTATAGAAGATGCTCGGTCAATCAATCTCCGTAAAAATGGGCATGCCAAAACAATAGCCTGGCAGCAATGTTGCAAACTGCCGAGTAGTGACAGGAATTGTCGCTTAGGACCAAATCTACGACTAGACCAGGGAGTAACAAGTTCGGCATCAAGCGAAGTCCAAAAGTATCTCTGTATGATTTGAACTACTGTAAAAGAGAAAAATTACTGTAATACTGAAGAATTACTCGCAGTTGCTTTTCCTTTGATTCTCCATTCAACGGAACATGAAGCTGGTATCCATTTCATCGGGCTTTATACCAACTTTATACCAGGACATGAAAGTCGTATGCAGTACATAATATCTAAATATATAATATCTTAATATGAAATTCATAAATCATACCAGCTTCACGGCCTACCTTCCTGCAAAATCGTAGACAATAAAAACTCTTTCAAAACTTGACTCACAATGCACTGCAAGCATAGCTGCAAGACTGCAAGGGAAGTAGAAAAGGTATAACGGCTGTACTCACAATTCCAAGCCTCTATACTCCCTTCATTCCCTGCTTAACTCTATGCCACCAGGACCAAGTCAAGAAACCGGTTTTGTAAACATTGTTTTGTATTTTAGTAAATTTTGATTTTATCAAAGATGCGTTCTTTTATAGAATGAATTGATCCCATATTTGATTTAGTGAAAAAAATAAAAAGAGCAAAACACCAAATTTAAGTTGATCATGTGCAGCTGCTGTGCCATTTTTTAAGACGCTTCCTTTGAAAGACCTCAACGGCTTTCTGCATCTGTTCCGAGCTGGGCTTGCAACAGATTAAATACGGCAAGATCACTGTTGAAAGAGACTGTGTATAGAAAGATGCCATAAAACACTATAAGCAGAAAGTCAATGACGTTGAAAGCCTTAAAAAGAGCTTGCAAGTTTTCATTCAAGAATGAAGACAGACTTGACAGGGGAACAATGAAGACAGAGTTTTTTGAATTGATTGTAGCTGAACTTACAAAGCATTTGCTTGAAGGAGACCCTATGAATTCGCTCCCCATCAAAGATTGCAGCAAATTGTTCCCATTCTGCATGACAGGGGTGTTCACTGTATATGTCATTTTGGAAGATGGTCCTGTCTATTTTATTCAACCCCTTCTTCCAAGTGTGGCAGAATCAGTCTTGACTAACAGCCTGGATAAGATCATGGTTTTATCCAAGCATCATATTCCGTTAAATGCCTCCACAGAGTCCTTGCATGACTTCATCAAGTGACTTGATTTAGCCAAAACATCAGAAAATCTTGATACGCTACTATTCAAAGATGCCAACAAGGATGTGTACTGACAACTAATCCATAGCTGTCACTGGTCAGCAACAGAGAAGATAAATGTCACCAACAAATATTTGCTGGTGCAGATTTCCTGGTGCAAGAGCTCATATATAACAAGCTTGTTGCCTCTTGAAGCCATGAAATTGGTAAGCTTCAGGCTGGGTTGGAGATGCTGGGCTTCCTTGATTTTGCAAAGAAGCACCCGATGCTAGCAAAGAGGTTCTAATGGACGCTCTAAGAAATTGATTGAATTTAGAAAAGTTTAAATCCCTTCTGACTGTGGACGCCAAGTCGTTTGAGTAAAAGAAAGCAGAGAAGTGGCTTTATGATTATATCCAGCAACCCTTTAACTTGCAATGGACACTGCTTTGAAATTTGCAGCTCTTTGTTTTCTGAACCCTTAATTAGGTCGACATTGGTTAATCCTAATTGTGATGGACATATTATTTATAATTGTTGGTAAGTTTTGTTTGAGGTAAATCATTTGATTTGTTTTGTTTAGATTGTATTTTTCGTATAGCATTAAGGGCCAATTGACTTGTAAACTGAAAACTTGCACTAAGTCTTCTCGTAAAGCTCTGGTATGAAGTATTCATTTAACAATCTGCAACAAGTGGAATGCAGTATAGTAGGTATGGTAACCTGTTGGAGGTCCTTGGGTATTTTCAGTTATTTAGCCAACATTTAGCTACAAAATGTTTTGCAAATCCTTGACATAGCTCTGTCTTAAAATTTGTGCATCTTGTACCCATAAAACCATGCTTGATAAACTAGTCACCCTGTCCCAATTGGAGAGAGATCTGGGGGAATTATTCCCTTGATTGTTTTTTCTAATCTCACATAAATCATATTATTCATACACATATATCTCTTATAAATCATATTATTCTCACTATATATTGTTATGTTGTTGAATAAAGTTTCATTCAAATTTGTTCTTTTCTTTCTTAGTTTACAGTGGATAACAGAGTTCCTGGATTAGTCTTTTGCTCCTCAAGTACATAGTACATTGACAATTCATATATAAATTTGTACATACAAAATTAGGATCACGTATATATTTTCATAAAATATCACAACATTACATCTCCCCTTTGCTCTTGAATATTGAATCACGTATATAGTTAGAGGTCCTTCTGCCAACAAAACTAGAGTCTTTTTATACATTTACTTTGTCTTTTTTATTATCATATGCAAGTCTACATGTCGTATTTATTATGTCCAAATCTGTCTACTTTTTTGCTCTCTCTCTCCGGATATCAAGTCTCTTGATTTTCATTTGTAATACCATCCTCAACATCATCGTAATCATACTCACCATTACTTGATTCATCTTGATTCAAAAGTCTTTACTGCAAGTAATTTTATGTCCATGAATGCTTCTTGAAGTTCACATACAGCCTTTTCTTTTGATGATCTGATACAATTATTTGAGGTAGCTTATTATTGATCTTCGGAATAAACCAAAGTTCAGCTGGTGAAGACTGAGTTGTGCAGTGCGGGGTTGATCTGTAACTCAGTAGAAAACGATAAATTTTTTCTTCCAACTAAGATTTGTACTGTATGCAGAACGAATTACTTTGGTGATCAGTTTCATGAAATTTTCAGCTTAAGGGTTTGCTTTTGTTTATAATGATGTTATTCTTTAATGCTTTGTTCCATTTTCTGACATAAATTTAGCTAGTTGTTTGCTATCGAATGACCGACTACTGTCACTTTTGATAATTCCAGGTATTCCATGAGTGGAGAAAACATGATCCAATTTCGGAATCGTAGCACATGCTGAAGTAGAATGAATAATTTCAATTTCTGGAAATCGTTAGTATGCAGTGACAACAACTAAGATTAGTTCTCTGGTCAGAAACGGTCCACCAAAATCGATATGGACAATGTCCCAAGGCCCTATTTGCAAATCAGACATGTTCAGAGGCTCTGGCTTATTTGGTTGACCATTTTCTTGACAAGCTAAACATTTATCAACAGTTATTTAAGCCATTTATTCATATCATGAAACCACAACTTTTCTCCAAACAATTTCTTCATTCTATTAATCCTTGATGTCCTTCATGCGCTAAATCTAGTTTTTTGGAATTACAATCTTTGTACCAGAAAGTATAATATTCGACTCATCATTTACCATATATTCAGTTCTGATATTTCGAAATGTTTTTAAATCTATGGCATTACTTATGGCATTGTTTCCATGAAAATCAAATGTATTGAGCGATTATCAGTTATAGTTTCAAATTATTTCACAAAGTTTTCGCAAATTGGAGTTGTTTTTCGTTGCTGTTTGAATTTCTTCAAATGTCATCGCCTTGGGAATGGCATAAGTTGGCAAGTGAAATTAATATACTCCTCTGTTTGAATCTCGGAAGTAAGTTCTTGTTTTCCTTGATGACTTGATAAAAAATCTGATGGATTGTATTTCCCTGTAGTGGAAATAACATTGAAATCATAATCTTGAAACTGCAAATTCTAGCGCTCGATTCTTGCTGATGTCTTTGAATTTCTATTACCCAAAATCATTTGACCGGGCTTTCATTTGATGTATAGGTTGAGTTTAGCTTCATACAAGTATATATGTAAACATTCTATTGCCCAAACAATAGCTAAGGCTTTCCCTTATGTCTAAGAATAGCGTCTTTCAACTGACAATAGAGATCTACTGACATAAGCCACAATTTAAGGATCATCTTTAACTGATGTTTTTTGTGATAAAATTGTAGAAAGTCACCAAGGTGAGGAATCTGTAACTAATTCAGTTTCTCTCTGATGAACAAATTATGCAATAACAGTTTTGCTGGTTAACAGATCTGTAATGCTATTAAACGCGAGGTGAAGTTCAGAATCCGATATGAATTGACTGTTCTTTTGTGTGAGTTTGCGAAGAGGTTGTCAAGTCGCTAAAATTCAAGATGAATCTTGAACAATAAGTGGCCATTCTGAGGAATGTTCTGACGTTGTTCACCGACTGCGGAAGAGGCGTATTTTTAATAGCGGCAACTTTCTGTGGGTCTGGTGATACACTTTCTGAAGAAAACACAAAGCCAAAAAACTGTCAGTTTATTTTGGTACAGGAGACACTTGTCTTTATTCAAAGTGAGACCATGACAGCTCAGTCGTTGTAAAACAGGTTGAAATGACTTGTTATGTTCTTCGGCTTTTTTTCCATACACAAGTATGTCATCACTAATGTTTAATACTACCAGTTGAGATGACCTTGACATCAAGTACATATGGGTTTTTATTTAATTTTCTGTTTATATGGTGTTAAAAGACTCCAAAAAGTTAAACTCGCCCCTTCCAAGTGTTGGGCAAATTTTTTATGACCAAGATAAAAAATTCATTGTATAAATTGTCAAAACATGGTATTGTTTGGTCTCATTGGGATGGAAATTGACTCTAGATCCCGAGAATAGCATCAAGGTTAGTTTCTGTATATATTTATATATATATTAGCCTGATTAGCCTGACAAGTCTGCTTGAACGGATGAAACTAGTAGCGTGATAAAGTTGTAGTCTCTTGTACTTCTGAGTTATTTCTGTGTTTTAATCTATATATATATAAATATAAAATAAATATATAAATATATATAAATATATATACAAAACATAAATATACTCAACCTCGGTACAACCTCGGTACAAATCTCGTTCTCGTGCAGAGGTTACACAGGAAGAGAGTGGTTGTTGTTTTATGCATATCTTTCGTTAATAAATGCCCTGAATACATCATTGTCTAAATCTTTAATACACCAGCGTTCACGTGACAATTTGGTCTCATCTGGTGCGAAATTAGCAAAACAAATTACATGAGGAATGTTATAAATACGCATTGAACTTTCATATTTACTGTTGAAGAATCTACCGTTTTTTAGTTCTTCTATGATATTATAGTTGACTTGTTCCTCTTGAGAGCGGCTGAAATCGAACACTACTATTGGCTGGCCCTGGTAGCCATATTTGATGTCGTTACTTTTGCCATTTGTAGTGACGAAGGCCTCCTTCATGATTGCCCAGTATGTTGCAAGCCAAGATTTGCCCTTGTTGCCAGTGGTATCCCAAATCCAGTATACACGGCGTTTATGGGGCTCTTGATCCACTGCTCTATTCATCCATCTCTGCCAAGGGCGTAATTCAGCATTTTCCAGTTCGGCCTTTAATCTTTTCTTTGTTCTTTCTTCTTTTATTGCATTTGCTGCTTGGCGACAGTGATTTCTGTATTGAACATAGCCTTCGTGTTCATTAACGAGCTTCTCTTCTTCTTTACCGTTGAGAATTTGATTGGTTATCTCAGCCAAGTCAGTTCTTTGTCCAGATGTCTGTAATTGTCCCTCTTCAACGTAATTTCCGTCCTTTTTGCAATATTCAGCAGCTTCTGTCGGTTTGCCCCTGTGGCAAAGGGTTTCTGTGACTCACTCGCCTTAGGAACTCGGCCGTGGGGCAAAGGGTTTGTGTTAGGCAACAGATTGAGACTAAATAAAGAGAGTTGTGTCATTTTTAGCTAATACAAGTAAGGAAATCATTTAAATTACAAAGACCAGAGTCCTACCTCGGTACAACCTCGGTACAAATCTCGTTCTCATGCAGAGGTTACACAGGAAGAGAGTGGTTGTTGTTTTATGCATATCTTTCGTTAATAAATGCCCTGAATACATCATTGTCTAAATCTTTAATACACCAGCGGTCACGTGACAATTTGGTCTCATCTGGTGCGAAATTAGCAAAACAAATTACATGAGGAATGTTATAAATACGCATTGAACTTTCATATTTACTGTTGAAGAATCTACCGTTTTTTAGTTCTTCTATGATATTATAGTTGACTTGTTCCTCTTGAGAGCGGCTGAAATCGAACACTACTATTGGCTGGCCCTGGTAGCCATATTTGATGTCGTTACTTTTGCCATTTGTAGTGACGAAGGCCTCCTTCATGATTGCCCAGTATGTTGCAAGCCAAGATTTGCCCTTGTTGCCAGTGGTATCCCAAATCCAGTATACGCGGCGTTTATGGGGCTCTTGATCCACTGCTCTATTCATCCATCTCTGCCAAGGGCGTAATTCAGCATTTTCCAGTTCGGCCTCTAATCTTTTCTTTGTTCTTTCTTCTTTTATTGCATTTGCTGCTTGGCGACAGTGATTTCTGTATTGAACATAGCCTTCGTGTTCATTAACGAGCTCCAAAAATCGCTATGGTCACGCCCCTGTGGCAAAGGGTTTGTCCCTCGCCCCTCTCATGGTCACGCGCATCTGAAGGTCACGCCCCTGTGGCAAAGGGTTTGTCCCTCGCCCCTCTGATGGTCACGCCCCTGTGGCACACCTCGGTACAACCTCGGTACAAATCTCGTTCTCATGCAGAGGTTACACAGGAAGAGAGTGGTTGTTGTTTTATGCATATCTTTCGTTAATAAATGCCCTGAATACATCATTGTCTAAATCTTTAATACACCACAAGATGGGCACGGCTAAAGACTGGTGTTTCACTCTTAATAACTACGAAGAAGGCCAACTAGAGGCAATAATTGAACGTGCAAGGCCTCTGGTCAACTATATAGTAATTGGACGCGAAGTAGGAGATAATGGAACTCCTCATCTACAGGGTTTTGTGCAGATGAAAGCCAGAAAAAGAGGGAATCAAGTACAAAACCTCTTGGGCCTAAACAGAACCCATTTGGAGAGGAAAGAAAAGGAGAGGAAAACCGACAGAAGCTGCTGAATATTGCAAAAAGGACGGAAATTACGTTGAAGAGGGACAATTACAGACATCTGGACAAAGAACTGACTTGGCTGAGATAACCAATCAAATTCTCAACGGTAAAGAAGAAGAGAAGCTCGTTAATGAACACGAAGGCTATGTTCAATACAGAAATCACTGTCGCCAAGCAGCAAATGCAATAAAAGAAGAAAGAACAAAGAAAAGATTAAAGGCCGAACTGGAAAATGCTGAATTACGCCTTGGCAGAGATGGATGAATAGAGCAGTGGATCAAGAGCCCCATAAACGCGCAGATACTGGATTTGGGATACCACTGGCAACAAGGGCAAATCTTGGCTTGCAACATACTGGGCAATCATGAAGGAGGCCTTCGTCACTACAAATGGCAAAAGTAACGACATCAAATATGGCTACCAGGGCCAGCCAATAGTAGTGTTCGATTTCAGCCGCTCTCAAGAGGAACAAGTCAACTATAATATCATAGAAGAACTAAAAAACGGTAGATTCTTCAACAGTAAATATGAAAGTTCAATGCGTATTTATAACATTCCTCATGTAATTTGTTTTGCTAATTTCGCACCAGATGAGAAACCCGCGTCCAATTACTATATAGTTGACCAGAGGCCTTGCACGTTCAATTATTGCCTCTAGTTGGCCTTCTTCGTAGTTGTTAAGAGTGAAACACCAGTCTTTAGCCATGCCCATCTTGAAATGAGGAAAAAACCGTTATCGCGCGCCTAAATTTAAAATAACAATGGATTGCGCCATCACATTCCTAAGCTAATCTGATTTCCGGTTGGAATCTGGAACGGAATTTTGGGGAATTTTTTCCGAAAACTTTGTCGCCCATTTGGAGAAAAGGAGAGGAAAACCGACAGAAGCTGCTGAATATTGCAAAAAGGACGGAAATTACGTTGAAGAGGGACAATGTGGCAAAGGGTTTGTCCCTCGCCCCTCTGATGGTCACGCCCCTGTGGCAAAGAGGAGATAATGGAACTCCTCATCTACAGGGTTTTGTGCAGATGAAAGCCAGAAAAAGAGGGAATCAAGTACAAAACCTCTTGGGCCTAAACAGAGCCCATTTGGAGAAAAGGAGAGGAAAACCGACAGAAGCTGCTGAATATTGCAAAAAGGACGGAAATTACGTTGAAGAGGGACAATTACAGACATCTGGACAAAGAACTGACTTGGCTGAGATAACCAATCAAATTCTCAACGGTAAAGAAGAAGAGAAGCTCGTTAATGAACACGAAGGCTATGTTCAATACAGAAATCACTGTGGCCAAGCAGCAAATGCAATAAAAGAAGAAAGAACAAAGAAAAGATTAAAGGCCGAACTGGAAAATGCTGAATTACGCCTTGGCAGAGATGGATGAATAGAGCAGTGGATCAAGAGCCCCATAAACGCCAGCAGTATACTGGATTTGGGATACCACTGGCAACAAGGGCAAATCTTGGCTTGCAACATACTGGGCAATCATGAAGGAGGCCTTCGTCACTACAAATGGCAAAAGTAACGACATCAAATATGGCTACCAGGGCCAGCCAATAGTAGTGTTCGATTTCAGCCGCTCTCAAGAGGAACAAGTCAACTATAATATCATAGAAGAACTAAAAAACGGTAGATTCTTCAACAGTAAATATGAAAGTTCAATGCGTATTTATAACATTCCTCATGTAATTTGTTTTGCTAATTTCGCACCAGATGAGACCAAATTGTCACGTGACCGCTGGTGTATTAAAGATTTAGACAATGATGTATTCAGGGCATTTATTAACGAAAGATATGCATAAAACAACAACCACTCTCTTCCTGTGTAACCTCTGCATGAGAACGAGATTTGTACCGAGGTTGTACAGAGGTCTCAGGATATATATATATATATATATATATATATATATATATATTTATATATATATATATATATATATATATATATATATGATATGAGTATATTTATGTTTTGTAAAACTAAAACCTAAATTGCTTCGGAAAATTGTTGTTTGGCCAAAAAAAGCGTAGATGTATATACATATGCCTTCAAAAAAGATTTAGGACACAAGGCTATCCAAAGCAGTTTAAGAGGAAAATATTAAAAAAAAAGGTTTGAAACTTTGAAGATATACCAAAACTGAACAGAGAAGACAATTATCGCACTTAGGAAACTATTGAAAACATGTTCTTAACTGCCCATAAAGAAAAAGTTTAACAAAACTTATTTTACCCTAAATTCTACATGTAGCTAGACTTTTTTGGGATAAACGCGACTTTGTACTTTTCAAATTTTTGTCATTTTTTGTCTAGAAAAGATAGAAATATTAGGAAAAAAGTGCTTTATTTGATAAAATATCAACATGGAAGCACTATCAGCAAAATATTTTTCAGATTTTCATGATATTTACTGAGATATAAGGCTTTTCTGGTAATTTTCATTTACTACAAGGAGATGGAAATATGGCAAAGGGATGAAGAATTTTAAATTTTTATGTTATTTTTCAATTTTACGATGAGGTACATTATTTTCAACTTTTCAATGGCAACTCTTCCATGCTGATATTTGTGTTAAATGCAAGATTTTAATCTTGTTTCAGTTGAGAAAATGGCCTAAATTGAGGCAATAGGGCAATTTAGGCCGGCCTTTTTTCGGCGCTTCTGCCTGGGAACTATACATCATGGTTTTCCACTTTCCAGTTCTGAAATTTACGCTACATGCCTGATGGTAAACTGCATCCATGGCATGAAGATCTTGAGCATATTCGATTCTGCCTAGAACCTCTTGAGACCATTCATCATTTCTCTTCTTGAAATGCCGAGACACAAATCCTGGAAATTTTTTGTCCTTATGGGAATGGTTTCAAATTTTTCCATCTGTCTTTTGCAGGTTGACCACAGAAAAGACAGACATCCGCCATATTGCCTGTCCTGTCGTGTGAACAAAGTTTCATTTGTGGCACTAGGCACTCAGAAACACAATTCTTAAGATACTCTATTCGAACAGCAAAATTTTTTAACTCCAGATTCTGAAAAAATTATTAAATAAATAAATAAATAAATAAATATTTTATGAGATCAGAGTTTCAATTGAAACCAAAGTTAGAATGACATGACTCATACTTCAGGATTATTATTAGAATGTTTCTCACTATAAAGTCAGCGAACTTTTCAAATTTTAGAAGTCATTTCCAGCTGCATTGATTGCTTGCCACTCTTCAGAGACATTCTTTTCCCAAGAAAAAATTTAAAACGTACCAGTTTAGAAGAAATTCAGTCAACATTTGCAGATCTATCGACATCAACGTGGAAATGAATGTCTAGCTCAATTTTTAACCCAAATTGATCTTTCTAAGAAGAAAGAGTTGGTATTTTCAATTCAGATTCTATTTTGTGTGAAGTAGACAAAACATTATATGAATTCCCTGTAAATACTCTAAACTGCTACTCATAGGTCAAGTTTCATTCTCCAAAATTCGGCGGATTTTTTATAATTTTCGTCTCATTACACATGAAAGGTTAATGGCGGAGTGAAATATTAGTAACTAAAAATGAGGTTAGTTTGCTATTTTGATGTCCATAATATTATTATTTCCTTGGCTAACCTAAATTGACGTCTTTAAAAGATTAAAATAAAACAGTATTTTACTTCGTCTCTAACAAATGGTAAACCCCTCTTACAGCACCAAGCCATTCCTGATGAAGATGTTCTTTTTCTAAATGATCTAGGTAGAGATGGGACAGGCATAGATGAAGCTATTTTTATTTTTCAGTGAGCAAAATTTTTCCCTTTCCATTATGATCCATTTCCTTGGTCTTCTGGAAATAGGATGACTTCATAAACGTCATGCTTTAAAGCTGTCTTTGCTCAGTATTTATATGTTCATGCCATTAATGAATTTACAGCTGAGGGAATAAATTTCATACAGCATGGTTCCTTCCCAGAAGTATGTGGCAGTACGAAGGAATTCCTTCACGAGAGACAGGACCATGGCCATTTGTTAAAATGTCTCACCAACTGATTTAGACAAGGTCTTTTCAAGAATGTACAGATGAAGGTATTTCTTCAAGCTTTAAAGGATCCAAATACTGATCTCGCAAAGCAAGCACTGACTGGGGAGAGAAAGCAGAATGTGCATGATTGTGAGCTCGTCAGGTCTGAAGGTGTTCTTGAATTCATGGAGAGAAAAGGATACCGCAATGAAGCAAGTCTTGTTCGTATCATTAGAAATTGGCATAGAGCAGTTGATGGATGAGGGCTGAGTGAAGAAGAGAAAGAAAATTACATTACTTGCATTGGCTATTGAAAGACTGGGTTCCAGGACATACAGAAAATAATATCAATTTTAATGCATAGATGTTAGCAGAAATATAAGCACTAATAGAACTAATAGTCTTACACGAGAAATTTTCATTGGGCTACTTTAAATCCAACCAGTCTCCAGCTCAAAAGGGATGAATACAAAGTAAGGAATATGCCTCCAGAACACTGAGAAGCGTAACTAGTGATAATGTAGAGTGTTTTATTTCAACATTACATGAAATGCATGGTGATATATTTGACACAAATGATTTTTATAATTCTCTCCCAAAAATTCTGAATGAGTTCTACAAAAGAGTAGGCAGTAACAACAAGTTTTACTACTGGAAAGGCAAGAAACATAGATTCCAAGACTTTCCCCTTCCATCCTTGAACATCCCATCAGAGAACAAGGAAGATCGCTTTGAGCTCATAAAACCATCAAGAAGAGCTGATCCTGGCATAGACGATATGCATTTACGACTGTTTTAGACCAGGTGAAAGTCGCCCCTGTTTTTGTCAGTCTAGCTCTCTAACCGTTAGGGGGCCAGTTAATTTTGAGTGCAAAAAATGTCGAAGAGATATTAAAATTTCTTAATCTTTCTATGGTCCTCAGAGAGCCCCAAGACTAAAGGGCCAAATGGCCTTTTCAAGAAACTAAGTATTCGCTTAGCATGCCATGACAGTCAGATTGAGGGCGTGTCATTGTGCAGTTCAAAGTGTAGAAAGAAGGCAAGCCGTTAATGGAACACCAGTCAATGAGGATACGAGTAAAACCCAGAAATAATTGGCAACCTTCAAACCTAGAAATAATTGTTGATGTACTTTGTTGTTATCTTCTTTTTCTAATTGTAAAATATACATTTCCTTCATTTCTAGTTGACAAGGCTTACTAGTGTCAGTTTTCTTTACTCTGCAGTGAACTCAAATATTAAGATTACAAATATATAAAAATTTAACATTTACAAAATTGGAACTTATAAAAATTTACACATAATAAAATGGACCCCATGTAAGTAGTATTTTTTAATTCACAATAATTAATCTTTTAAAGATAACAAAGATTGCAGAATGCAGAAAAGAGCAATTGTTCCCCAAGGTGATACACCAGGAAAGCTAGGTTCAAAACGGGTAAGTGTTGAAGGACATTCAAGTAAAGCTCTTTGCTGAAAGCCTCTTGCCTGTAACTGAAGGGAGAAAAGCTGGTCAAAAGCATTCTTGGTCTCGAGATGAACTTTACCATCTTGTAAAGTTCATTGCCCTTAATTATGAAATAAAACCTAATGACCCAGGCTGGCCAGAACACAAACATACAGATTTCTGGACTGAATGTGCAAGTAATGTATCTTATATGTCCCACAAAGAAAAACGTTCTCATAAAACAATGAGGTCTGTAACAATCTTGTTCCTAATTTTGACACCATAGAGAAAGCTAAGGTGTTTTTTAATATAGATTATTTTTCCGACAACCCTTCTGCTTCTTATGAGTATTGTACTTTAGAAGAAAGAAATGCAGGAAAAAGTAGCCTCAAAGTTGATGATCCTTCATCTTTTCTTTCTGATTGTTTTGGTCAATTTGATAGTCTGCAGGTTGAAATGTAGTCTGAGTTACTCAATTCTTTGTTTTCTAAGTTTGTAACCAATCTTTTTAATGACAAGAGTATCTCAAAGTTTCCTGATGACTGCTTGTCAACTTGTCAACTTGTCATTTGGTCATTTTGATTATATTGACAAGTTCTTTACACTACCAAAGTCTAATAATCTAAAATGCGAGAAAAACTATGAGGAATGACGAGTATTTCCCTAGAATTAAAAACAAAACATATTAAGTACAAATAGTCTTTTAACGAACATCTCTCTGAGTCTTTTACATACCAATTTACATGACTTGCGGATGCATAGAGAAACAGAGTGACCTCCTCCCCTGGATTAATATGAAATGTCTATTATTACATAATGTCTTGTTATCTTTACAATTAGGGTCTTTGATAGGGCTGTCTAAATGAAATATTTGATAAAAATGTAGATGAAATAGTCATAATTACACACTCTACTGGAATATCGATGAAATAGTCATAATTGCACACTCTACACAATCGCTAGGCAATGTGTCACATGATTAATTAGCAAAGAATTGTGTTTATTAGTTGCTTGCACATGTCTACCAAGTTTCATCTCAATCAGAGAAATAGCAGCTGAGATAACTAGGGTGGGGGAAAAAAGCCCCTCCCAATACCTAGAGAGGCGAAATAGTCCATAAACGTTTTTAAGGCTTCAGAGGCTCAAAAGTTAAGAACATGCTAAGAACATTGCAAGGCTTTGTGAAACTAGAAACAAGTTACAATTTACTTTCTTTAGCGGCGCTGTCCTGTTCTCAATTCTAGAAAACAGGCAAAATATCAATCATTGTGAATATATGTGGCATTTTCAAATGTACGTCCCTTTTGGTAGCAACTATCATCTAATTTGAAAAAACACAGCTTTTCAAAAAGGAACAAAATTAAGAACATGTTAAGAACATTTTGAGCCTTCAAATTGGAAAAATTAAGAACATTACAGTGTTCTTATAAAAAACATGTACTGAATAGGATAGATGTACCAACCGCATGTTGCTGGGGCGGATTCTAGAAAGTTGGCGTGAAACTTACTAAATATTATAAAAGCTTTCTGAGATTTCAATTACATCCTTTCGCTCTCCTTTGTTTCCTTTTTGTGTACGAAGAATGAGTACACTATGTGAGGGGTTTCGATGTAACGCACACACACACCTACCAACCCACGGATAGATGGAAATGTGTAACAAAAGATCTAGCAGCGAACAATGAGTACAGAAAGCCCCGCAACAATGGTGGAAACTTTAGATCTTGCGGCAAACAATCGGTACATAAAGGCCGCTACAATTACATCGAAACAATCATTGTTGTTTACTTCAAAACGACTGGCATATTGCCACATATAAGTCAATCTTTGCCAATAACAAGCATTGCAAACATTCTTGACACCGTGATCAAGAAAACTGGGTAGAGTGCGGCAATTTCGAAAAGGATGTGTGTTTGAGGGACTCGAAGGAACGGGGTTACTATAACCAGAAGCACCACCAGGATCCCCACCATCATCTTCATCATTAGCAACGTCACAATCATCATTATCATCATCATCATCAACGTTTAGGACTGATTGGCAAATTTGAGACTGATAATAACAATTCGAGCAGGCTCGTTTCACTAAATTTACGCTGTCGAATGACCCTGACTCTCTCTCGTCTTCAACTTGCTGAATTCAGCTATTTGATGGGTTAGAGCAATGCATCATCTTCATCATATCATTATCATCATCATTATCATCATCATTATCACCATTAAGAAGATCATCATAATCATTATCGTAGTCATCATCATCATCACGATCATCATCATGGATGCTATTATCATTCTCATTATTATCATTAATAATAATCATCGTCATTATAATTGTTAAGCATAATGATCATCGTATATGTGGTTATCGGTATCGACCTAATCATCGTCATCGTTATTATCACTATAATAATCATCATCAATATCATCCGCAGCATCAGGATAACGTCATTTGTTTCAATATATTCGTCATCAACGCCATCATTACCATCTCTGGCCTGCTCAGCGTACCAGCATTCTTCGTACACAGCGACAGGCGCCCTATCTTCTTTGTGTTGCATAACTTGATTGTGTTTCTTTATGTGATTCTCTTTTATCTGATGTATTCTAATGAGAGCTGCATCCCCTGAGGTCTTGTGCTTTGCAGGCATGGCATGGCTTCACCTGCATGTGTGTTGTCAAAAGTCTCTCGATTATTGCTTGTTTTTGTGACAACTTTCCAAAGATAGGATTCTCTCTTCCAAACTACGAATAAATAATCTTTCGTAATTAATGGGGTCATTTTGCTGACTTTCCTGAGTTTAAAACATTGCAATTTCTTTTTCCAATAATTTAATTTTATCGAGAGCATAATTCTTGAACTCCTGCATCTTGCAGGAAACTGATGTTTTCTTTTCTGAATCGCATAGCAGTGTATGTGTTGGCTACAACTTTTCAACTCCATTCATCTCTAGATAATATCTTTCTCTATTACTTGCCAGTGAATCTGTGGATGAATCTATACGAGCTTTTTCCCTGACTGATCGTCAGGCCTGTGAGTTTCTTCTTCTAGGCCCTTGTCTGCAAGGAGTCTAGCAATGAGTTCTTCTTTATTGCCTTTAGATGAGAGGCTTCTCTTCCATAACTTTGTTTTTAGTTCTGCCACAGTTAGGTTCTTGGTTGCTTGGCTGTTTGTTCGATCATAATTTGATCTTGCAGCGTAAATTGCTGACTATATCCCTCCTATATCTCTCATTCATTCAGAATTTTTTAATCTGTTGGCATCAAAACAAAAAAGCCGGCTTTGTGTTGCCTGAGGAAATGAAACCTATCTAATCTAATAGGATACCGAAAAAAGTTTTCTGAACATGCCTAAAACATGAATCCACTGTAATTATCTAAACTATTTTTATCGCGCCCTTGGTATCAAAGAGTAATTATGCCTACGGACCATTCCTCTAAAAATTGACCTGATTTCAGTATTTTGTTAAAAAGTTTCACAAGAACAGAGATAAACCTAGCATTAAATTTTTACAAGAACTCAGTGTTCACCATATCAAGGCCTGACACATTAACAGATCTGCCTATTTTTTAACATATTTTCTTCAAAGTTAATAGGGCAATTTAATGAATCCTATATTGCTGATAACGGAACTTATCTATAGAAATTACCTGTTGATCTTGATTAATAAATGTCTCAATTGTTCTAACAGCAGAATCGTTTGGTGCTGTTGTTATTTGTATTCAACCCGGGGCAGCTTGTTGCTTTATAAAAATATTTGTGAGTGTTTACATGAACCTGGGGTGGCTTCTTCCGCAGCTGGCAGACTCAGCCCAAGTCAGCTTGCAGTTCCTCACATGTGTTGGGGTCTGAAACCCAGGCGCCAAATTGGATGTGTGAATCAACATTTTTATAGTCCATTTGGACTTTATAATCTTTCAGACACTTCACAAGGTGTTCCACCATCTTACTTGTCCACTGCCACCAATTTTTCTGTTGCTTGGCTTCGTTGTCGCCATATTGTTGATATAAAAAACAGAATAATGCATGCGCTGAAATTTTGAGTCGAGTCAACCCACCTTCACATGGAAAAAGTTTACAAAAAGGTAACCCGTTTACAAGGGTCAACTCTACCCTCGAGAAGGGTTACCCGCCTAGGCGGGTTGACCCGGGTTGACTGCTATGTTTATGTAAACGCTTGAAGAGATTTGACTGGAGAAGGGATGACCCTCTGAGGCAAGTTGCAGTCAACCTGGGCTTGTGTAAACAGGCCCTAAGTAGTCGCATAATTCTAAATTTGAAAAACAAGCCAAGCATTATCAGAAGTATTTGCTAGGCTAAATCAAGTATTTCTCCTGTTAGTGGCTGAAAGCTTGGCTCCACCTTAACATCTTTGCATACCTCCGACACCCACTTTGCTTCAAGATCTTGTTATGCCTCATGTGAATAGAGCATCCTTTTCTGCAGTTCATTGTGTGAACACTGCTGAATTTTTGCATCAGCATCTACTTGGCAGGCCCTCTATTTGTAGGTCGTATGGCATGAAAATAGAGGGCCTAATTTGATGAAGCAAAATGATATGCTGACTCTTCATGGACATTTCCTATTCCCATCCCTCCAAGACGCGTAGGGAGAGCAATTATGTCCTGTAGGTCAGGGTATAGTTTGCATCCAAAAATCACGATGGGTGGAAATTCAAAAGCATTTTCATAACATCGTAATGATGTACATTGGAAAAGTGAGGCGAGTGTTTAGGAACCTGACCAGTATGAATGAACAAAACAAAAAGACATTGATTTTCCAAATTTAGAATTATGTGACTACTTATTGGCTTATTGAATACAAATAACAACAGAACCAACGACTCTGCTGTCAGAACAACTGAGACGTTTATTAATCAAGATCAACAAGTAATTTCTTTTGATTAGTTCTGTTATAAGCAATATATGATTCATTAAATTGCCCTATTAACTTTGAAAAAAGTGTACATATGTAAAAAAAACTCAGATCTGGTAACGTGGCAGGCCTTGATATGGTGAACACTGAAATCTGGTAAAAATTTATTGCAAGGTTTATTTCTGTTGTTGTGAAACTTTTTCACAAAATACTGAAATCAGGTCAATTTTTAGAGGAATGGTTCGTAGGCATGATTGCTCTTTAATACCTATGGCGCGATAAAGATAGTTTAGATAATTACAGCAGATTCATTTTTTAGGCATGTTCAGAAAATGTTTTTCGGTATCCTATTAGATAGGTTTCTTTGTGAAAATAAGATTGCCTACAGGAAATGGTACCCAACTTCATATCATATTATTACCTTGAGTTCCATAACTAAATATTCACTTTCAACGCAAAGGCACATTTAATTGATTTTAGAAAAGCATTTGACTCGGTCAATCACAAAGAAGTTTTGCATTATCTTGTAATTAATGGAATTAAAGACAAATTTTTAGATATTATAGCTTCACTTTATTCAAAAGCAAAATTTTGTATTAGAGGCAAGGACAGCCTAACTGACTTTTTTCCATGTTCTTGTCGTGTAATGTAATAGGATTATAACATCAAAATCACCTTCACTATGCAGTATGAAATTAGTAATCACGTTTACGTAGGATATAAATACAAATGTAATGCCATGGGAAGTTGATTATATATGTTCTACCTTATTACTCTGAAAACCTTTCAAGCCAAACGGCACGTACCAAAAGGCCAACAAATTCGAAACCAGCTCTCTTCCTACTACACCATGCAACAACAACCAAATGACAGTGTGTCAGCCTTTGCCCACCAATTTTGTGAACTGCAACATTCCCTTGAAAAACTAATCCCTTGGATTCATAAAACTTCCAATGGCAAGACACTCAAATAGATTCATGCCTTTGGCATCAAACTACGAGATTCTCTGTAAAAAGACATTAGTTGAGAAGTTGAATTCAATTCCCTGCCAGCCTAATGTTTGGAATCAAGAAGTCTTGCAACTGCGCCATCACTGCCCACCACAGAAGCCCTGCGTGTTACTGCGAAGCAATATCAGCAGCAAGGTAACCAATGGCCAGCAAGAAACAATACCACAGGTGAACTTTTTTTAAATTATAACAAGTATGATAAGCCTAATTGCATACTCTTAAACGGAAAATACAAACGTTGATATTTGCTCAAATGTAACATCTGCAATAGCTTTCATTGTAAGGCTTAAAGGCACACCCAAACCCCTGCTGAACAAAAGGGGGAAGTAGCAAAGCATACACAAAGAAACGCTGAGTCTTGTCCTGCCCCCAAGGTAATCCACAGGACTCTCTTCATTGTGTACCCGCCCTGGTATCCTTACCCTCTGTTTTAAGTTTTTCAAATTTAGATATTGTGGAGAAAAACATTTTGTGGTGCTCCATTTCTTCTGCTGGGGTTTCTCACCCTTTGCCTCTTGACGCATGCTGCTCTGTGTTCCTTGTCGGCCAACAACACACTGACACGATCCTTCAAAAATGCCCTGACTTCAAGTTGTTAGAGCAGTCAATTTTGGTCTCTGTTGCAAATCTTGTGGTGTCTCTCAAGGCTGTACGAGGTATGCAAGTTGCTAACGTCTTTGAAAACCGTCATAAGCTACTTTAACCATGCATGTAGTACGTAATTTATCTTGGGCTATATTATTTGGGCAAAATCATGTACCTATGACCAATGCTCGCATTTTTGTTCTCGCGACCTCAAACTGTATTTCACTGACTCTAAACTTCACATGCAAGTTCAGTGTCATGATTCAAATCCTTTAGACACATTTTCACATATATCGCTTTCGTCTCCTTATGTTAGTGCTTCTGTAGGAAATGTAACATGCCTTTTGAATGCCTTTCCAATGCCCACACAACTGCCTTTCCAATGCCCTCTTGCCCTCTATAAAGGTCTTAATTTTCTTACCATTTGTTTGATCCTATCTGTATCAATGGTAGGGTAGTCACTTTTTGGGGATCACTTGCGGCTGGAAGGGAGTACAGTTTTCCCAGGGATCCATACCCGTAGCAGACTTACTGAGCTTCAGCTCTTTCCAGCATGGACATCTTTTAGGGAAACCCATGCCTCGCTACTTTGTACCCAGCCACCCTGAATGCCACCTCATTCTTTCCATTCCCATGGATGGATTGTAAACAACAGGAATGCTGGCATCTCTCTCTCCAAGTGTTTATGCATTGAGTGACATACCACACAGCAATAGTTATTTTTACACCACTGCTGTCATTAACTCCATGCTTCATCACTTTGCTTGTTAATGCCATATTAGGGTTAACTATTGCATGGAACGATGCTGATTGTCAAGTTTTTGAAAATGCCACTAACTTAACTGCCTCCCAGGTAGCTAATCTCTGGGCTGACTCAAATGTCAACTTGTGACGTATTTCTGCATGGCCTGCTGCTGTCTACGTGCACCCTCCTTGTGCTTCTAGACCTGATTGTTCACGTGAATCTGAGAGTCCAGATTTTAAAGACACACAGCAGATTTCCGGGTTAAAGTCTTCTGTGGTTGCTGTGTACCTTGAACAAACAAACTTAAAAAACATAAACACACCCTTCCTCCTACAGGTAGTATTTCCTCACAGCCATTTTCAGAGGAATATTTTTGGAAGCTTCTTGCTGCCTTAGATTTCTCTACGCCTCAGTTAGCGCACATACAATCAGATATTTTATCTCTGTTCAAGCATTTGCTGCATAATTACCATCATGTATTTCATTTGCCAGTATCACAACTATCTGTTATTCATGGCCTGTTTCATAACATAGAAACAGTAAATTTTCCCTTTGTTTATCGCTTGCAATATCACAAAAGCCCTGCACAGAAGTTCCAGCAATCAAAGCAGAAATAGAACGCAAATTTGTCATTCAATATAAAATTCAAAGTGTGTGTTTTTCTCTGAAGATTTTGGGCCACACAGTCTTACCAGAAGGCCGCTATCTTACTGAAAAGGGCACCAAAGGCGTTTCAAATTTCACTTGGCCACACAAAAGTGTCTCATTTTTGTGGTCACCTGCACACACGGCTGTATGTATTGATTTACAAAATGCATTGCTTTCTCCAGATTTTATGTTGTATCACTCGGATTGGGGTCAACCATTCCAAGTTCACACCGACGCCAGCAAGGTCAGCTGTGGTATAATGCTCGCACAATATGATCAAAATCAATTTAGGCCAGTCCGTTTTTCCTCTTAGTCCTTCAGCGATAAAGAATCCCACTGGCCTGCTGCACACCCAGAACTCTTTGTAGTAAAATGGGCCCTTGAACAGTTTTGCCATTATCTCACGGGTCGAAAGTTTACCGTCATCACTACCATCCCTTCTAGTCACGTTCAATCTACTCAGGAACAGTGACTTAGAGTATTTACAACCTCTCAGCATTAACTGTCTCGACTTTGCCAAACTGTAATGCCTTGACCCTTGGTTAGGTCCTCTGATTCTTTACCTAAACTCAAATGCCTCTCCCACCGTCTTTCATTTCCACTGACAAGTGCACTCAGCTTATTGATGGAATTCTATTCTACTTTGATGAATTCATGAGTTACCTAACCCATTCGCACGAAGCTGCAAAGGCATTTTTGATATGCTTACCACAGTAGCCCTATAGGTATGCAAGTTGTGCAGTTTCACTGAAAATTGGTACGAAGGTGTAATTTGGGGTGCTGATTTCGAATCTGAGCTTTATTTTTCAAAATTTTGTTTCTTGGGGTCGAAAAAGGGGAAAATTAGGTAAATGGAATGTAAATTGGTTTTATTGAGCACCGAGCGGTCCATTAAATGCATGTATGTCCACAGAGACAAGCATTATTAAATGCATGTATGTCCACAGAGACAGGGTATTTTCTTGATTCAGAGGGACCCCAGCAAACATTTTACAGAAAAGATTCAAAGCTTATTAATCTATCTCTAGTATTCGATAAAAAAATATTTAGAACTTGTCAAAAGTATTCAGAATTAGATGAAAATATCTTGAGTTTCATGAAAGTATTTAGAATTTGTGTAATTAGAGATTTGTTATTTTGTAAAATATTTATAATTTCGCAATGCAAAGGTTTCTTTGAATGAGTCACCTTAGTCAAAACTTTAGTCTCTAGGCTCTAAACTGTTTTCATTCAGCTTTGGTAGAAGAATGCTGCCTTTGAAAAGGTGAGGAAGTTGTTTACTATATATTGTTTTCCACTTTATAGTTCTAGAACTAAAATTTTCATTGTCAGGATGTTAAAATCAAGAAAAATTACGGAGCTCTTTGCAAAAGCGCACAGATATGACTCAGATGGATCAGCTGCTAAGAATGAATTGATTGTCGAGTCGGAAAGTCCAGATCATCCCGTTACATCTGCCTCTCCATCAAATTCAAACAAGGGGTCAATGGCTATAGCCATCAGAGATAAAGCATGTCATCCAGGGAAAAAATTTTAAATTCCTGAAAACAAAGTTTGGTTCAAGAGAGAGGTCATGCCAATCATCCTGGTTCGATTCTTACAAGTGGCTGCATTATCATGAAGAAAGTGACTCTGTCTTGTGCTTTATTTGTGCCAGGGAAGAAAAAAAAGGCAGTTTGAGAAGCGAACAGATGAAGGAATTTGCCTACATATCTCAGGGGTTCCGCTCTTGGAAGAAAGCTCCGAGATGTTTCGCTGAGCATCAAGCTTCATTATGCCATAAAACTGCTCTTTCTTTCCATGTGTTTGTCCCTAAATGTGGAGATGTTGTAGAAATGACAAACAATCACCTGGTCAAATCAAGGTTAGAAGAACGTCATTATTTCTACAAAGTAATGGAGTGTATGCAATTTCTTGGTAGACAAGGTATGGCATTTCAAGGAAACAAGCAACAGCAGAATGATAATTTTACCCAGTTAATGTTATTGAGAGGCAAAGATGACCCATGCATCACTGAAAGATTGCTGGAGAACAGAGGGAACAAGATGAAGTATACTCATACTGATTTTCAAAATGAGATGTTATCAATCATGGTCAATCAAGTCGTTTCTAAAAAGTTAGATGCCATCAGAGAAAACGGGTTCTTCGCAATAATGTGCAACGAATACACAGACATTTCTAATACGGAGCAGTTATCGTTTTGCGTCTGTTGGGTGGACTCAGGCCTAAAAATCAATGAAGATTTCTTAGGATTTTAGGAAATCGACAACATCGAAAGCAATACTATTGTGGCAACTATTAAAGATGCAATGCTTAGGATGCAGCTGTCCTTGGCTGACTGTAGAGGGCAAACGTATGATGGGCAAGTAACAAACTGGGTAGAAAGTCAGGAGTTGAAACCCAAATTTCGGCTGTGCAACCCAAAGCCCTAGTCACACATTGCCATGGCCATTCATTGAGTTTAGCTGTGAAGGATCTTGCCTCAACAAGCAAGATATTAGATAATACCATGGGGACTGTTACTGTTGAAGAAATCTGTGTACTGGTCAAGTTCTCACCAAAACGAGAGAAAATGCTTGGTTCTATTCAAGAAAATATAGGAGGAGAGATAGCTGATGAAGTGATTTGGGAAAAGCGCAACTCTTTTGATAAACTATGTGTTACTAGATAAACTAAAGATCCTAAGCAACTATGAAGAGCTTCTAACTCTCTGGCAAGAATGTCTTGGACAAAAGCTCACAACCGATATCAAGGCAAGAATTGCTGGTTGTAATGCACAGATGCAAACGTTTCCCTTTTATTTTTCAAAAACGCTGCAGAAAAAGAAGATGTCATCTGTCCCTGGGCAGCGCCTTGTGAATTTGACAGTAAAAACACTAGAAGGAATGCGTAGTCAAGAAAATTTCAAAATGTTTTTCGACGCAGTTGTAAAAAAGGCACAGAAACACCCATCAGTTGAAGCACCAACCCTGCCAAGAAAGAGAAATCGGCCAGATTACTCCATCTTGTAGTACATGATAGGACATGGTCAAGGAGCTCCTGCCAATAATCCCAAACGGTTGATGACCAATACCAGCAAATCTATTATGAATCAATCGATCTGATTGTTGCTTTGATAAAAGATCGTTTCAAACAACCCAGTTACAAAACCTTTGCGGCTCTGGAAACGATGCTCTTAAATGCAATCAACGAAAATCCATTTTGAAAACAAATTGCAACATCTACAGACAACATATGAAGATGATGTTTCCACTGAATCCCTGAAAGTAGAATTGGGCATCTTCAAACAGCTCTTCACTGAAAATCCAGCTTGTTGTTTCGATGATATTCTTGAAAGACTACAGAAAGCGACGGAAGAGAAATACCTGATTCCAAACGTCACAAGAATCGCTCTAATAGCCCTTTCGAATTTCTGAAAATGCTATTTTCTTGGAACTTAATCGTGGAGTTTGTACAGAATTCTTATGGTCTTTGAGTCGTACAAAACTTCAAAATTGTAATAAAAAGCCAAACATCTGTGAACATCAGAATTCTTTACAAATCCAATAGAGTGACCATCTTTATTGCTCGCTAAAGAGTCTAATTGATCCTGCATTGCATTCAGTGAATAGATTTCATGATTTGTTTCTCTGGGGCATTGTGGCTGGAGAAACAGTCAGAAAATGGAGAAAATATGGCATATTCCCTTATTTCCGAATATTTTGATTGTATAACTTCAATCTGTAGCATGGAAAATGATTCGTATTCTTCACATACAGTATAGAGTTATTTAAGCAACCAGGCAACCATGTGGAAAAGTCTAATAGCCCTTTCGAATTTCTGAAAATGCTATTTTCTTGGAACTTAATCGTGGAGTTTGTACAGAATTCTTATGGTCTTTGAGTCATACAAAACTTCAAAATTGTAGTAAAAAGCCAAACATCTGTGAACATCTGAATTCTTTACAAATCCAATAGAGTGACCATCTTTATTGCTCGCTAAAGAGTCTAATTGATCCTGCATTGCATTCAGTGAATAGATTTCATGATTTTTTTCTCTGGGGCATTGTGACTGGAGAAACAGTCAGAAAATGGAGAAAATATGGCATATTCCTTTATTTCCGAATATTTTGATTGTATAACTTAAATCTGTAGCATGGAAAATGATTCATATTCTTCACATACAGTATAGAGTTAGTTAAGCAACCAGGCAACCATGTGGAAAAGTCTAATAGCCCTCTCGAATTTCTGAAAATGCTATTTTCTTGGAACTTAATCGTGGAGTTTGTACAGAATTCTTATGGTCTTTGAGTCGTACAAAACTTCAAAATTGTAGTAAAAAGCCAAAAATCTGTGAACATCTGAATTCTTTACAAATCCAATAGAGTGACCATCTTTATTGCTCGCTAAAGAGTCTAATTGATCCTGCATTGCATTCAGTGAATAGATTTCATGATTTGTTTCTCTGGGGCATTGTGGCTGGAGAAACAGTCAGAAAATGGAGAAAATATGGCATATTCCTTTATTTCCGAATATTTTGATTGTATAACTTCAATCTCTAGCATGGAAAATGATTCGTATTCTTCACATACAGTATAGAGTTAGTTAAGCAACGAGGCAACCATGTGGAAAAGTGCTTGGACAATTCATAATAGCTTTCAATCACCCCATGAAACCAAATGTTTTTGATAGGCCGCAGCGATAATTTTCAGCCAAAAATTGTAGAATTTTCAATTCTGAAAAAACTTGTGACCGTAAATGCAAAAGTACACATCATTTTAGCATGATAAGTTCTTGATAATTTCATTTTACGTCTTATATTTTTTATCTTAAGTTTTGAACTGGTTTTTTATATTTTATTTTTTTTTCAAGCACAGTCCTAGGTTTCTGCAATATTTTGGAAGCCTCGTGTTTGCAATCAAAAAAGTACACATCTAGGCAAAAAGAAAAGATAAAAAATAAAAAAGACTACGTAGCTTACTGCTTCCTTTCAGCTAAAAGCTTCTGGGGGTGAAGAGTTGAATAAATGAAGTCGAAGCAGGAACACCGCTGCGCAAGACACAAAAGACAATTATATGTTCTTTTAAATTTTACTAATATTTCGCCTTGCCAAGCAAGGCATCTTCAGAGTGTTATAAACTGAAAAATTTAATTACATTATACACAAAAATTAAAAAGCCTTTCCGAACATTTTGATATTAAAATGTTGATCATTGCAGCAAAAAAGTTACTGGCATTTTCAGTTTGAAAATTTCGGAATTTTCATTTGTTTGAGATACTTTGAAAGGAAAAGTAGTTATAGAAAAGGTGCAATTCTCAACAGCTGGTTTCTGAAGTTTGTAAATATATTTTTTCTCAGCTTTTATTCATCCCAGGCAACATTTCTCTTTTGATATACTATTTTTATGAAAATGCTGTATTTCTGTATAAAATATTTATTGAGCTACAATCCTTGCCATAAGGTCTTGAGAATAACGCAAGATTTTCCTCATTTCTTGACAACACAGCAACAATATCTCGAAAGACTTGTGGTCACCCCTGTCCCCCGACTCAATGTTGTTTGTTATTGTTCAGTATTGATAGGAGGTGAAAAAATACCGGTCTATTGAATATTCAACATTGATTTTGGGGAGCGGGGGGCCGCTAAACGGAAATTTGCCCAAATTCCAGAAAATTCTCAACCTTTATCGCCATGATTGTCTTTGACCCAGCCAGAGTACAGGAGTGAATAAATTGTGTTACATTACTTTAACAACATAATTAAAAACGCTGAGAGTGGGAAAAAGGGTTAGATGTGGTATCCCAAGACTTGATACCTGTAAATAAAATTACGTATGGTGCAACATCACTACATATTCATATGTCAGATGAAGCCAAATATATGTAATCAGGGCTATTATAAAGTTAGACCAGGAAAACAATGCTAAGGCACTATCCAAAAAGTTAGGTGTGTCTCTAGCACTGGTGTATAGAATAAAAAAGCAACCTTTAAGACATGTTTTTTGGCAAAAATAATAGTGAGCACAAAGTTTTCTGTCGTCCAGAGAAATTAGATGATAGGAGCAAAAGGCACTTGTTAAGAATGGTGAAACAGCTTCGCAAAACAGAACCAAATTGGACAGTTAAGCGCCTTATGGAAGTTGCCGATTTTAAAAAAGTGTCTCGAAGAACAGTAAACCAATTTTTAAATAAACATGGATACAGTTATCTCCAGGCACAATGAAAAGGGCTCATGTCTGCTAAAGATAGAAAAGTAAGAGTGACATTTGCAAAGAAAATTGTAAGAGGCAATGAAGAAACGCTTTGGACCAAAAAAATTGCCTTTTTTCTAGATGGTGTCAGTTTTGTGCACAAACAAAACCCTAAATCTCAAGCCCAGGCACCTAAAAGCCTAGTTTGGAGGAGCCATTCAGAATGACTAGAGCCAGGATGCGTTGCTAGAGGCAGTAAATGTGGTACAAGGGGCAAACTGGTTCGAATGATTGTTGCAATTTCGTACGACAAAAGTGTTGTTGCTTGCATTACCTATTAGAAGTTGGATGGCAATTACTTTGCGTCTTTCATTCTGCAAAATTTCCATAAGATGATTACCAACTCTGGTAAAAATTCCCGACTGTGGCTTCAAGAGGGTGATCCATCCCAGAACAGTTCTGCAGCAAAGAAGACAATGTTAGAGGTCAATTCAAAGTTGTTCAGAGACCCTGCCAGAAGCCCAGACATAAATCCAATTGAAAACTTTTTCTATCTTGTCAGAAAACAGCTTGAAAGGATGCATTAACCGAGAACATAAATAACGAGACATACGAAGATTTTGAAAATAGAGTGAAAAGAACAATGTATGATGTTTCATCGTCTATTGTAAATAAAACTATTGAGTCTTTGCCAAAGAGGATGTGTGATATTATCAAATATAAGGGAAAGCGACTGAAATATTGATTCTTAAATAAATTGATACTTCAAAGCCTGATCTCCTCACAAAATAATTGTATTCATTAAGCTTAGCAACAGAAAGTACCGTCTACAATCAAATTCTGTTAATTGAAAAAAATATTGTTTTATTTCTTCGGAACTCCTTCTTTCACTGGCCAACTAAAAGCCATTAAGTCGTCTAAAATATTGAAATATGGATTAACTGTTGAAGAAAATTCTTTCCATTTTCTTGCCAGCTTTACAGACTAGTTGCATCTCTTTTTTGTTTAAAAGCACTACCACTGAAAAACCATGGAAACGTCCTTATTACTTTTCCTTAAAGAATTTCGAAACAATAAGATCTGTTCAACCCTTAATCTCCAGCTGAAGTCTCAGCAACGTTTTATTATATGAATTTCACCTTTCCTTCTTACTTTCTTTCTTGTAACGCTACAGAGATATAGTATACGGGAAATTGTTTGCCAACAGATAACGCATGGGTAATGCAACGTGTAACGAAAAATTGCTATAACTCAGTGCTAATTTTCAACAGGTAACACGGGTAACGGCATATATATTCAAATATTTATATAATATTTTAATATAAATACCGTTACTCGTGTTACCCGTTGAAAATCAGTACTGATCCTTACAGCCTTACACCCGTTGGCAAAATTTCTCTAATGCTCGTCAGGAGACTTTCTTCAATGATTCTAAATATGATAATAACTTTAACAAAACAAGTCTCATTCAAAGATGAACATGATTAAATGCAATAAATGGAAAGTCGATACGTAAATAAAGTACATTCAAATGTGACTGCCAAGAAGAACAAGCTCAGCAAAGCATCGAGTACAAGGCACAATGCTTTTCTGTTCACCTTCAGGGATCTGATAGGTCAATTGAAATGTATGCCATCGAGCCTGCATCATCTCAGTTTCACGAGAATCGGAAGGGTTATATTTCCCCGCAAACTCAACCCTAGACTTACTCGTTGCAAAGATGGGTGTATCTCTATCAAGTAATATGTCATGGGCATACTTGGACTTAGGGGCCGTGTCCTTGTAAAAGGAGAAGTAAATCATTTCAAGCAATGAGCTCCCTAGACCATCTGAAGTCGTTCATTAGAATGATCTCAGCTTTTTCGACACCAAGCCAGGCATAAGTTGTTGTTACAGGATTGAAAAAAGTGGAGAAAGTTTGTTTCAATGGCTCAAGAAGGAATGTTTTACCGCAATTAGCAGGCCCAACAATCAAAACGTTTCGATACTTGCGAAGCCCCTTTTCCAACAACAAACAAACAGCATCAGCAAAAACATATGAGTGGACTTTATTATTCCTAAGAACCTCATTTGCTGACTCGAGCCACAGACGTGAGCAGCCAGGCACACAATCGTTCTTTACGTTTTTGCGAATAATCTCCATTCGTGGAATAGACTGTCACTCTAAAGTTTTTGCGGCACCTTTCATGTTCCAGGTTGAACTTATAAGTTTGTTTCTCCTCTTCGATGGTTTGGCAAGAACCCATTCTGCCAAATCAATTTTGCCATTCTTCTTCCTTTCATTAGCAAGAGCTAAAAGTTGAGTTTCATTGAGAATATCATTTTTCAAAATCATTTCTGATACCGCCATATTTGACAGCCATCGTTTTTTGGGCACTCCAGCCCTCCCTTCAGAAGCGTTTGCTCTTTTCTTTGACTTTGATTTGCGGATGGTCTGCGTACCGCATTTTGTTTGGGGAGAGCGACAATCAGCCAAATTTGGATGGTTTGGGCAATGCAACGCCTCTGTATCCTCCTTAACAACATATTTGTAAGCCGTGTAATAGTTGTCATGCCTATCAGAAAAATTAACAACTATACCGTAGTTCTTCATTATATGCAGTTTCGCTGGTTTCCATAGTTTGTTGTCATTCAGTTTGATAGCCAAATGGTAATGCTTGCCACCATCTTTGTGATCCTCCATACTGCAAACCCCCAATCTACAACCCTCACTCTCTCTTCTCGGTACGAAAAGGCCTCGACAACACAATTTGTTGATCTGATAGATCTGCTTGACTATGCAGATAGATCTGCTGTGATAGATCTGCTTGACTATATGTAACCAGATACGTTTTCCTTACGGTCTTCACATCTAATTCGAAATCTCCAGCATCCATAGTAGAGAAAATTCAAGAAATACAGTGTGCAAACTTTAAACCAACAACAATTTGAGTGAACAAAGAAGGTTTTAGCAGACTTGCAAGATATTTTCTACTTAAAAGGAACAATAAGAATAACTGGACCCTAGCGAAGCCAGAATTCATTCACTCACTTGGCTATACATCCACCCCTACAGAGTGTAAAGAGAGTGATATTTTTGCAAAGGCTTTGCTAAGCTCAATAAAAGATACCAATATGAGCATTTACAAGTGTTCAGAAGTATTTTAGAGCCTCCTGCGAGACAGAATTTCCATGAATACAATACAGCAGAAAGAAAATCAAGTGGGTTTTGGTCACAAAGGGTATCAAGTTTTCTTCTTGCGTAAAAGATAAAATACATAAAATTAAAAAAAACTGCAATTTATATTCTCCTTTGTGTCCAAATGAGAAAGAAACTCAAATAACTCCAACTTAGTCACTTGACAATGTTTCATGTTTCAACTTTTCAAAAACCTCCCCTCAGACAATCCTTGCCATAAGGTCTTGAGAATAATGCACAATTTTCCTCATTTCTTGACAACACAGCAACAGTATCTCGAAAGACTTGCAGTCACCCCTCTCCCCCGACTCAATGTTGTTTTTTTGTTCATTATTGATAGGAGGTGAAAAAATACCGGTCTTTTGAATAATCAACATTGATTTGGGGGAGCGGGGGCCACTGAACAAAAATTAAAAAATTAAGAACCCACATACATCATTGCTTGCCAGGAACATAAATAACCCTCTGATTTTGTGTATAGATTCCTTTTTTAAACCATAACCTCTGACTAAGTTTATCAATAAATTTTTTTGAAATTTAAAGTAGTTGACAATTTGATGAAATGCATTTTATCTCTGTTTTTCCCTACCTTGCTCTTTATTAATATTTCATTATTACAATGCAGAATTTCACATCATTTTATTTACAGATATATATTTTTATTTACATATAAATATATATACTATTTCTAATATACTAAATATAGCAGGGCAGGGGACATGTAAAAACAGATAAACCAAGAAAATAAAAACCCATGCTGGAGAGAACAAAGGGGGAAAAAATAAATGAGGGGCAAAACGATGGGCAGGGGGTAAAAAGAAACACAGCAAAAATAAAAACCCATGCAGTAAAGAATAGGGGGAAAATATAAATCAGGGGCAAAACAATGGACAGGGGTTAAAACAAAAAGGGGCATATATATTGGGGGTAAAAGGTGTGCAGGGGTAAAACAAAACTCAGAAGCTGAGAACCTATGCTGAAGAGAAAAACAGGAGGAAATATAAATAAAAGGGAGTATTAACAGATGGAGTTTTCTTAGTTTGAATTAAAAATACTGGGAGACAGTTCACAACAAAATAAAATGTAATAAAACTCTAGGCTAATTAGGATTCATTACAGGAAATACACAAGTGCTGTACTTTATTTAATTATCCATATTTCGTGATCTCTGTAATTTCACAATTTCCTAAACCCATTAACTCAATATTGCTGATCGCCAACCTTCTCAAAGAAATCTAACTTAGGCCATTGCCCTTCTTTCAGAAAGCCTTCGATATCTGAAGGTTTTTTAACTTATTTGTTGCCCAGATCTGTTGTGGCCTAAGGTGTTATTTACATGCCTATATTTTGGTTATTTACATGCCTATATGTCTGATATTTCCCTGACAAAGGGTGTCTTACTAGCAGCCTAAGTTCTACCAAAGAATGTAGTTAGCGTTAGGCTATATCCAACAACAAATTTATCTGCTCCTATGGCTAAAATATACAAATAAAACTTACCTCAGATGAAGAACAAGACTTGCTTGATTATCCAAAAATGAAAACCTTGAGATCTTCGAAGCACCAGACACAGAAAAATATTCTGACTTCACCAAGTGAGCTGTGAGCAAATTGCCGCCATTCGTTAACGAACACGCAAATGTAACGAATGACCCTTTGGCTAAAAGACGGACTACTTAATGCCACCAGCGTACCATTCGCCTGAGCCAATCAAATCACTCAATCCGTAGCGTATCGTTCGTTTTTAACCAATCAGAGACCGACAATAGGGAATGATATGTGGGCATTGCGAACGATACGTTCAGCTTAACCTGGCACCCGGGGCAATCTATCCGCTCTACATCCACGATCGCTGAATCCAGAGAGAGCCACGTCGTATAGACGACACTTGGAGGAACTTAATTGTGAAGGATTGACATATCCAGTAAAAGCATCCGATAAAAAGATGATTGATACATTTGAAATAAACAACAACATTTCAATCAACATCTATATGGATGAAGATGGTTCAATTGTGCCAGTAAGAATAACTGAAATTAAACGTGAAAAACATGTACATTTGCTATTAGTATTCAATGAGGATGGTGAGAGTCACTATTGTTGGATAAAGGACTTTAGTCGTCTTTTAGCAGGTCGAGATGGTCACAAACATCATGGAAAACGTTTTTACTGTCCTCTATGCTTATCGGGGTGTACAACTCAAGAAAATTTGGAAAAGCATGAAAAGCTATGTCAGACCCTTCAAGCTGTTGAATATCCTCAAGATACAGGATAAAAGTTTGAACATTTCAAGCATCAGAGCTGACTACCATTTATCATCTATGCAGATACTGAATCCATTCTGGAAAGCTCAAACAGAAGAGCTGCTTATCAAGAACATAAGCCGATCAGTTATTGTATTTATGTTAAATGTATCGATGATAGATGGCAACAACTGTTGGAATGCTATAGTGGTGAAAACTGCATGGAGGTGTTGATGAATAGACTAGATGAATTGAATAAGGAAATCCGAGCAGTGTTCAAGAAAACCATGCCGATGATTAGATTAACACCTGAAGAGAAATGATATGGCTACACATTGCTATTGCTACAAGCAGTTATTTGATGATAACAATAGAGAGAAAGTCAAATATCATTGTCACATTACTGGGAAATACAGAGGTCCGGCTTGTAAGTATTGCAACTTTAATCATCTGAATATAATAGCAAACACTCACATGATTCCGATCGTCTTCCACAATCTGAAAGGGTATGACATGCACCATGTTCTGAAGAATTTGAGAGGTAGAAATACAAAGATCATTGCAAATTCGAAAGAAAAGATCATGACTGTTGTGAATTGAACTGAATTGTTTGTAACTTACGTTGAATTGAATCGTATTTAATACGAGGTTATGCTGTTGTAGTTGTTTCGTTATCAGATCGCTTGAGAATCATTTTAAAATGGCGTGTATTTCTTGATTTAATTCTGTGGTTGAATCCGGGGTAATCTAGGATTGGGAAAGGTATAACACAACAATGACTGCACAGATTGGTGCTCATACTGACGTGAATGAAGATGGTAAGGAAAGAAATATTCATGAAATCAAATACATTGACTCCTTTGCATTTCTAAGTACAAGTTTGGCAACGCTGGCCGGCAACCTACCGAAAGAACAAAGGCTACCTACATGATGAGATTACTCAACAACAGTATCCTGATGTACCGAGAAATGAACAGGAAAGAGTTGCAGAATTGAAAAGAGAACGCCAAGGAATGTTTGAACCTGGTGTGACATGTAAAAACCCGCTAAAAGATAAACATGTCCTAGATTATAGAAGTTGGAAAATACCATCAAAGAGATTTGACAGATGCTGAAGCTGAAGAAGTTGAGAAAGCATTTGAGTTTCTGACAAGAAAAGGTGTCTATCCCTACGATTGGGTGGATAGTGCAGCGAAAATGGAAGAAACATCTCTACAACCGAAAGAATCATTTCACAACAAGCTCAATGATTCTGACATCAGTGATGAAGATTATGAACATGCTCGACAGGTTTGGCCATTCTTCAACTGTCAGACTTTTCAAGATTATCATGAACTGTACTTGAAAACCGATGTGTTGCTGTTGACTGATATATTCGAATCATTCAGAGCACAAAGTCTGGAATTCTACGGACTCAATCTTGCACATTATGTAACTGCTCCTTCGCTGGCCTGGGATGCAATGCTGAAGGTGACTGGTGTGAAGCTGGAATTGTTATCTGAGGAAAAGAAGGACATTCTACTTATGATTGAAGATGGCATTCGTGGTGGTGTCTTGATAGCAGTGAAACGTCATGCTAAATCAACAGAAAACAACACGCTGATGTATCTGGATGCAAACAATCTTTATGGATGGGCAATGTTGCAACCAATGCCGTACGGTGGGTTCAAGCAGTTTACACAAGAAGAAATCCGAAATACAGACATCCACACTTTGCTGACAAGATTGAATGAAGATGTTGGTTATATTCTCAAAGTTGATTTGGAATATCCAGCCGAGTTACATGATCATCATGCAAATCTACCATTGGCGCCACAAAGATTGCAAGTTCAAGAAGACATGCTATCAGAAGATCAAAAGAACGCTCACGAAGGCCTTTTCAATGGAAAAAAGTTTAAATCGACACCAAAGCTAATACCAAATCTATTCAACAAAAAAGAATACCTCATGCATGAAAGAAATTTGAAGCAGTGTTTTGAATTGGGTTTGAAGCTGACAAAAGTTCATGTAATCATTGAATTCAAGCAAAGTCTATGGCTGATAGAATACATTGATTTTAATACCCAGAAGAGAACACATGCAAGAAACGACTTTGAAAAAGTTATCAGGAAATGAAAGACGAGCTTAGTGGTGTGGGAAAGAATGAAATTTTTGGATTGAGATAGAAAATGTATAGCTGTCAAATCGATGATGGAAATACAATCAAAAGAGCAAAAGGAATCAAAAAGTATGTTGTGAAGAAGCAAATGAAGCATGAAGATTATGTGAAATGTTTGATGGAAATGAGAGTTTATGCATACACTCAACGCAACATTGAATCACACTGTCACACCATATACACTACGGAAAGAAAAAAGACATCGCTGAATCCCTTTGACGATAAAAGATACTTTCTTGACAATGGATTTAACACGCTGCCATATGGGCATTATTCGCTAGAAAGACGCTGTAAAGAAGAAAACATTGATTGAACATTTAACTGTTTTAGCAAATTGTTTTAACATTATTCTAAATAAGCCCTTTTCACATTGATGTCTGAAAACGAGGCCTGAAATCAAAACGAAGCTAACACTGTAAGAAATGTGCACTGAACCGAACCACTACCAGTCGAAGGTGTGATAGTCAAGTTTTCTCATCATTTGCTGCTCTAAGTTTATGTTTTTCTGAATTTCTCGACCCTAAGATGGCTGAAAGTAGTGCTGAGATAAGTCCAAAACCTCAAACGAACAAGAAATCGTCTTTAGGAAAGCAATGTGCTGCGTTTGGATGCTATAATTTTCAATATCAAAAAGATGGTACGCTGACGGGCCTAAATTTTTTCACGTTCGCCCAAAAGAATCCAAGAAAGAATCAATGGTGTAATTTGATTAAAAGACGTGATGGTTTAGGTGGATTTAAAGTAACTCCGCATAATTTTTTGTGCGAAGAGCTTTTAAAGGCCACAGACATAAAGAAAAATCCACTCTGCTGGAAGTTAGTTGCTGATGCGGCTCCTTCATTGAAGCCATCCAATGCACAAACAAGTGACACCCAAACTGCTTTTTCTTTTGTCAATGCCCCAGTTTACTTGGATGATGGTAAAGATGAACGTCATATGACTACTAATTTCATGATAGACCACTGCTACGCACCTCCTCCACCTTCAAATGAGACAACGGAATATATTAATCTGCAAAAGAAAGTTGATGAACTATCTCGCAAGGTTGCTGAATTGAATGCTGAGCTATCCATTGTAAAAAAGTCACTCTTCTCCATTGACAAGCTGAAAGAAAGTGATGGAGCTGTCAAGTTTTATACAGGATTTCCAAACTTTTCTTCTCTCCAATCTGTTTTTGATTATTTGGCACCAAAGTTGGATAGTATGTCTTACTGGCGTGGATCTAAGTCACACAATGCATCTAAAGACAAACCAGACAGGCCAGAAGCACATAAGAGATCTGGACCAAAACGCAAATTATCTCATTTCGAAGAGTTTGTTTTGGTTCTGATGCGCCTTAAAGTTGGTCTGTTTGTAAATGATCTTGCAGACAGATTTGACAACTTGGATCAATTTCCTGTTTCATGAATTACCTCTTCTCTTCCCTTTCCCATCTCTAGACCACATTCAGAAGTTAATGCCCAAAGAATTTAAGATGTACCCTTCCACAAGAATAATCATTGATTGCACCAAAATTTTTACCAAAGTTCCTTCATCCATGAAAGCCCAATCACAGACGTGGTCAGACTACAAGCACCACAACACCTGGAAAGCCCTTGTTGGAATATCTGCTACTGGTGCATTCACTTTCGTTTCAAAACTCTGGTCTGGATGCGTATCTGATAAAGAAATCACAAGAAAATCTGGGCTGATCTCCCTTCTTGAACCAAGGGACAATGCCATCGCAGACCGTGGTTTCGATGTTGCTGATATCCTCCCAGCTGGTGTCACCCTTAATATTCCACCTTTCAAAGGCCATCTTCACAACTAACACCAGAAGAGAGTGAAGAAACAGCCCGCATAGCTGCAGTCCATATCCATTCAACAGAGCCATTGGAAGAGTAAAGAATTATCATATTCTTGATGGTGTTCTTCCTCTCTCTTTGAGCCCTCTTGCTAACCAAATTTTTACAGTCTGCTTTTTGCCATTTTTAGTTATGCCTGCCAAATATAGTAAAAACGTAGATAAACAAGTAAGAAAACAAGCAAGTGAATAAGTAATAAAATAAGTAAACAAGTACGGAACTAATACATGTTGTTGAATAGAATGAAAAATTGACAAAAATGTAACGCATTATATTTTATCTATACATAGTTGTACTATAGGTTTATAAGATAATACAATAATTTTTAAAAAGTATGAATAGCTTTAAGAAATTTTCACTACTGACTGATCAGCAGTAAGAAAATTTAGTTTTGTGATACACAAATAGGTTACTGTAATACTTCTTATATAGGTCCTGCCCCCTTTTTGAAATTCCCCCTCTAATGAATATCACTGAAAGACCATGAAAAATATAATAAAACAACAGTGTTCGTCAGAAGACATAGGGTATATTATCTATTCATTCTTTGTGGTTGAAAAAAGGAAACAGTAAATCCCCATAAAAAGCCTTCATTTTTGTATCCCGACTTATTTTTGGGTGAATAAGCTGTTAATAAGCTGTTTTGTTTTCTTTTGTTTAAGAAACAGCACAAGTCAGCTTTTTATGCAGGTATGATCTGTGCTTATGCTAATTACACACTAGATTATGGAAAGTATATTAAAAACAGTTACTTGTACATCTATGTACATTAATTTAGAATTTACTTGCTATATACACATTTATCTTAAGTTTATACTATTAATGTTTTTATAATTATGAAGAAAATTTTTCCCAGCCACCATGTATGTATAACTTCAGGCCTCTTTCGACACGCTTTGTAAAGAATTCTGGCCGAACAGCTCTGCGATAAAAGTAGTTCAGCTGAGGAAGAAGAGAATGGTGAACAAAACTTTCAGCATAAGAAATTGGTTGGATGAATATTGGCTGACTATCTCCAAACCACACCACCAGATCAACTCTTCTTAATCCTGAACAAAACATCTGACCTTGAATTTGATAGTAATAGGCATGATTCTTTTTCAGTCCCACCACATCTGTTTTTTTCTAAGAAAAAACTCTTATCTGCAACAGCATCTTCGAGAGAAGATGAAAACTTAGAATAGGGGGATTTGATTTCAACTCCCCAAGAATCTTGACCATGCCTGACAATTTGAAATTAGAAGCAGTGATTCGGTATAACCTATGATGTCTCCATGATAAATTTGTGGATTGACCGTGGGTAGCTTTTTCAATTGCAGATACAACTGTTGATTCGATGTGCATGTTCTTCATGGTGTGGTAGTCCATCATTTCTTTGAAATTTAAACATGAAATATCATAATCATCACTGAATGCCATTGAATCATCAGATTCAGAAACAGATAATTATACGAAACATCCTTGAAAAGGGGAATCCAAAGAATCAACCACTTCAGTTGCAATAGAAGCATTATTTTCTGAAGAGCCCCCAGGCTTTGAGTGAAAAGCAAAGAAACAGCTGAATGGTGTGGAAGAATCAAGTGACTGCTTCAGTTTTTCAAGCCTTTCTTCATTTACCCCTCTGCTTTTTAGTTTTCAACACTTGCTCGACAACAAATGTTTTTGGAAGATACACACTCTGTAGCTCTTCTTTGTAAAAATGATCAACTATCTTTTCACCTTGTAGATCTTCAATTTCATACATTACTGGATATCTTTCTTTAAAGACTTTACTGATCTTGAATATTTCTTCAGTGTAATTTTGCAAGTAACCTTTCTTAAACATTCTCTTCTTCAAACTCAATCTTATATTATCTCCAGTTTTGAAAAGCTTTTTATTTTTTCTGGTTTCTTTTTTAAACAGTCTTTTTTGAACAGTGTCGATATTGTCTTGGTTTACTTCAGAAGGCATCATACCAATAGATCTGTGGTATGTATTATTGTATGAGTTGACAAAATCTTGCAAATTATCAATGTATCTCAACGTATTTCATGCTGTAAAGTATCTATACATTCGTCCTTTTAATGTTCTGTTAAATCGTTCAACAATTGCTGCCTTTACTTCATTGTTTGCAGTGTAAAACCCAATATCGTTTTTCTTCAACAAAGCTTGGAATTCTTTGTTTATAAACTCGCTGCCTTTGTCGGATAGTACCTTTTTAGTTTTTTTTTCGGATAAAATTTCTTTCAACGCATTGACAATTTCTTTTGCAGTTTTCTTCTTAGAGGTTTTACACACGCATACTTGCTAAAAGTATCAATACAGCATAAGAGGAATGTTATGTTGTCATTTTCTTTTTTCAAATGCGCCATATCAACAAGATCGCATTCCCATAAATAATCAATGTTATTGGTTAGCATCCGCTCCCGTTTATAGTTCTTCCTACTTGGTTTGAGCAGTGAATAGGCAAGACTAGTTTTACTCCACTCTTCAACATCTTTCCTTTTCAAATTAGGAATCACTTTTTTGACTTCTCTATACGCTTTATCCAAACCCCCTAGAGAACCCGGAACAGAAGGATCAGAATATAACTTTTCTAAACTCATAATAAATCAATTAACAATTCTAACAATTTAACTTTTGTACAGTTTTTTCTTCGTCACTTTCGTTTCTTGCACTTTCCTCCTTTATGTATGATCTTTTTAGGCTTTTTCTTCACTGGTTCATCGTCAGATTTGCTTGTTTCCATGACTATCTTTTCAAAATAATCCATTTTTACTGTCTTACTGAATTGTTGATCTCTATTTATAACCTTTTTTAGACTTGTACACCGCTAAAGGAGCTTCATTAGGGAAAATATAAGTGCGAAATCTCATATCTTCTCCAATCAATTGGGTGAAATCACAAAGTAAGTAGCCGTACATTCTCGCTGTTGCATCATTGTAAATGTCAAGGAATGTTTTTGGAGATGAGGGCATAATTTGTCGCGCATGAAATCTAATTTGACTTCTATCTCGAGGATTCTTGCAAAGAACTTGTACTAAGTATTGAGAGCTAAATTTCTCATTTCTTTTCCTCTTTGAAAAGGGTTTTGCATCATAACAATTACATTGATGTTTAGATGAGATCTTCCTTTTGTGAACAATTTTCCAAATCTTTAAAGTTGGCAATTTCATGCATTAAATCATTGACAACAATAGTTAATCTTTTGTCCGATATTTCGATTTCTTCGTACAAGTTTTCAGGTAGCTGAGTAATAAATCTACAATTCCAGTTAAAACTTTTTTTAACGCCCTCAAACAATTCTGGTTGATTTGTTCCCGAGATGCACATAAGATTGGGATATTGTCTGCCATTATCAATTATATTGTTATAATTTTTCAACAGATTTTCTACCCAAGTCATTTTGCCGCTTCTCCTTACTCCAGATAAAACAAAAGAAAAAGATGCTTTAAATCTCAAATCGTAACTCATATTTATAACAAATTTTAAACATCTCATACAACAGGTAACATCTCATACAGCAAGTAACATCTATTTATAACAAATTCTTAACATCTAGCTATAACATCGAACTAATGTTCATAAAATCTAATTTAAAACATGTCACGAATAACAGTCTAGGCAAATGCCATGATTAAATTGTTTAATATTCTGCTCAATATTTGCAGCAGATACATCGATGTGAAGAGACTTGGACGAGATAATTCATCATGCAGATTTTCAACTCTGGATTTGATTGTTTGATTTAGTCGACCATTCTTTTTCTTCTTCAGCTCATCAAACATTGATTTCTTAAACGATTCTTTCCCTTCAGCCAGCATGTTGGAGTTGACATAACTAATGTGAAATGATAGAAATCTGAAAGCATTATGAACCATACAATCTTGCTTGTGATCAGTAACATCAATTTGTTTTGTCCACATCTCTGTAGTTGCACATTTTTCACAATACTCTTTTGCTTTGTTGAAAATTTATTTCAGGAGAGCTTCCCCATATGCTTCTTGCACTTGAACATCAATCTTTGTTGGATCTTCTTCTTCTTGTTTCTTTTTCTTCTTTTGAGTCTGCTCATCATCATCACTCGCTGGTCTTTTCCGGGATGGTTGTGGAAGCATTTTCAACTCAGCAAGCTTTCCATATAATGCTTTCAGCATTTCTTCTTTTAGATTTATTCCCGTCTTTGATGGCTTCTCATTCTTCCATCTTCGGATTCCAAGACAGAGTCGTAGAGAGAAATCACCATTTCTCTGCAGATAGATTTCCAGCTTGTCCTCATACGTTTCTTCTTTACTCAAAACTTCAGTGCATAGTGTTAGAAACTGTATGATCCTGCCACCATACTGCTTTGATTGAATGTGTAATTTGTTCTTCTCAAACAGACTTTCAACATCTTCTCCTTGAAATTGTAATTTGTAATCTCCTTGTTTTGTCTCCTTGAAACTTATGTTTTCATCAACTATTTCCAAGAGACGAGACAGCGCTGCATGAGAAGTACCCATTGATTTTACAGCTAATGCATCTTTAATTGCATCTTTCACCACTAACAACCATTTGTTAGAACCGTGCTGAATAGCAAATGATGACTTGATTAGGCCCTCTTCATCTCTAACTTCATAAATTGTAGCCATGATTTTTTAAGCTCCACACTCTACGACGACTTGTTACAACTGAACTGATTTGGTTTTGCGCATCAATTTTATAGATTGATCAAGCGTGACTTTCAAATTATTAACCAATCACATAAAATCTTTCTCGTTTCCAGAATCTAGTTCCTGCTAGTGATGCCATTATTTGAAATCTGATTTTTTAGCATATGCGAATTTATTCAGCGTTTTCTTGGGTACCCCAGCAGCTCTCCAGACTTCTCTAGGGATAAATTGTAAAGGTTTATCTTTTTTCCACCCCTTTTTCCTAATTCTCGGTTTCAATTCACGTTGCAAGCCTGGTATGAAGTCACTGGATTCGTGAGAGGCTATTAGATTAAAGGCTACTAATCTTGAACGAGGCTACTAATATTAAACGAGGCTATCGGTTTCAGACAAGATCTTAAAAAACCACCACACTATAGCGCGAGCTGATGACGTCACTGTGCTTGTAGATCCATTGATGACGTCACTGGAGTCGGGGGACTCTTGAGGTTGGAGAAACCATCACGCTAGATCCATAAAAACGGTCGCACTATAGCGCCACCTGATGATGTCATTGATGATGTCACTGATAGTCGGACGCCCGTGATAGCCGATTGCCCTGTTTTGCAACCTACTTACATGTACTCATTTTCAGAATCTAAATTTGAATCTAAATGAACAAAAGGGTGAAGAGTGGTTGTCTTCTTAAATTGTTTCCTATTTGTCTTAACAGGCTGCTTTTTCCTTTGCAAACCAAGGCAAAATTATTTGTTTTACCACAAGTGCTGCATGTTTTCCCTTTAGCAGGACAAGTTGAATTATGAGGGTAGTTTCCACCACAGTGATGACATTTAGCTTGAGAGTCTAATTTATTTATGTTAGACTCCAAAACAGTTTCTTTTCTCTCAATTTGTTTGGACTGGAATCTACTTATTTCATCTCTATGCCCATCTAGCAACATTTGTTTCAGGTCGTACTTAGGGTCTCGTAAGGCCTGTTTACGAATTTTGGAGGAGTTTCCCCTGATAATGATCTGTTATTCTAACTGAAAATCAAGATCAGCAAAATCACAGGGCTGTGCCAATGTTCTCAAACGTGTGTGATAGTGGTCTAATGCTTCATGAGGCTCCTGATGAGTATTACAAAAGATATATACATCATACCTTCAATTTTGTTGTGGTTCAAAGTATTTGGTCACATTTGCTTTCGCTGTATCATAGTTATCAGCATTTCCTGTATTTGAAATCTGTGCAAAAATAAAATAATCTTACAATTTAAGAAACTTGCAGAACTACATCAAAATAATTAAGAAACCAGTGATATTCAACGCAAGGCATTTTACTCTTAAAAAAACGTATCAGATTTCTGTTGAGGCAAATAGATTTGTTAGGATTCTCCATGGAATACAAATAAAATTTTTGGCAGGGTGTATGTGCTCGCGTGTGATTGCAAACTCCGAGGCAAACTTGGTTTTTTTACCTGAGTATAAACTTTTTGCTTGCATTTTCGTTTTATTTGTTTTTATTTAGCTGGCATACCTTACAATTATGTAGGTAGTGCATTTTGCCTATGATGATGATGATGATGATGATAAGGACGAAGTACCTTATTTCCAACATATTCTTGAGTTGCTCTTGAAAAGTTGGGCAATTGAAAGGCCTTATTGTCTGTAAAATAGTCAGGGCTGTTTGAGGAAAAATTTGGTTGAATAGTGCATTTTATGATACCATCATGAAACTTAGTGAATCTACACAGTTGGATGTGCTGAAAATGATAAAATCGTTACACAAACTCAAAAATGCCCCAAAATGCTATTTTTAGTATGGGGTATTCGGTTCAAGCCCCTTTTAAAGGCTCTTACTGTAAATACCGTTCAAATTACAATATCAGCATGAAAATCGGTATTCCACCACAGTTTTGATGCGCTGAGAAAGATCAGGTATAAAATAAGTATAAAATCCGTTTTTGACCATGAGCAAACCCACTGAGTGGACCACAGAGACTTGTATATGCAACAGCACAGGGTATCGAAGTATAAATTACAAACAAAATTTTAATGGCGGTTGTCCAGTTAACTTACAGTGGAAGTGGCTGGATTTTTATGTTGCCTTGCTTTGTTTAATCTTGATCTGCTGTGTTGGTTGTTTTTATAGACATGAAGAAGGTAGAATTTGTAGATACCAGTAAGTCTTTTTGCATAGCTTCTTGGTCTACTAGTTCTAAAAAATGAAAGAAAAAGAAGGTGGCTGAACCGCAGTCACACAACCTGACATTTTCTTTGGATAGGTCCGATGATGGCAAATCGAGTGAAACTAATGCTCCTGAAGACATGATAATGTTTTTGAGTGGCAAAAAATTAAATGGCGATAGATTGAAATTTTATTTGGAGAAGCCATTCCAAAAGCAAATAATTGGGACCAAAGAGGAAACTTGACCTTTATCTAGCTCCATTAGCAGTAGTGTCACTGGCATCCCAATCTGTACATCAGCTGCGTGAGCACCAACGTTGACTTATAGTGGCAGTGAGATTCATGCAGTGGATACCCAATCACAGCCACTTGATTTTGAGGAAGACACTACACAGGATGATGATGCACCTGATCATGGCTGGTTAGATTTTGTAAGTAGGTTGCAGCTCACAAATTTTATGTATCGTGCGTGGTGGTCGATGATGCCTAGATGTATCAAAACTTTATTCAGAATAACCTAAGTATGAAAGTGTTATGAATAAGCACTTGATGAAATTCAGTGATTCAAGCTTATATCTGATTGCTTTTTTAAGGGAAGTGAAGAAGCTGAAGAGCTGAGCAGGGACAAGTGTCTGGATTTGTATGCCATATAGCTGAAACGGGTAGATGCTGTGACTCCAATTGATTCTCGATGTAGGAAATATATTATACCAGAATTTAATGAGAATTGGAGAAAATTGTCAGTAAGTATTGGTTAAAAATTTGCATCAGTTGGGTGCTGTTTTTGTTAGATGCAGAAATCACTTTCAACTTCTGATATTAAAAGTCTCAATTGCTGAAACGCTCAGTAGACCAAGAAAATTGTTTGATTTGGTAAATTTTGAGTTATTTGGAGTATTTTTATATGAAAACAGGGTTCAGGGGGAATGCAAATTCAGTTTCACTCACCATGCTTTTGAGTTATCAGAGGTTCAAGCTACCAATAACACGGCAAAAAATGATTTAATTTTGCGCTAGAAAATGAGAATAAAATGGAAAGAAAATGAACGATTTCAGGTAAATTCCAGCGTTGAAAATTTGTCATTTACCCAACATAACTCTTAGGCTAAATTTTGACTAAAGGAACATTTCCGTTTACCGATAGTTTACCTAGCAGAAAACGGACATTTACCGAGAAGGGAAATCTCAGGCAAACTTTGCATTTCACATGCATTTATTTAAGAGGAACTTTTTTCGCATTTTAATTTCCGATGCATATTCTATAGGAAAATTGGCAATAAATTTTAAAATGGGAAATCAGGCGTGTTGAAGAAAAATGTCAATTAAACTGCCCATTTCACTTAAATTTATTTGAGGAAACTTATTTTCTCTGCTTTATTTGATTGTTTAATACAGTATTTCTATATTAATAATTCCTTTGCACAAAATTAGCTCAAAATGCATGGTAACAAGTATTAACGGGTTTGAAAGCTAAGTTATTGTTTGTACTATTTTTGGATAAAATGTGCAAACATGATGTACTAAACAGAGCTTGAGTCTCATTGATATGATGCAAACCTGCGGCAGACAGTAACGGAATAAACAGACAATGACAAATAATTTCTTCAAACTGAAACGCATAATATAAAGTAAATAAATCATTCTTCGTCATTATTTGTTGACGACAGTTCTTCGTCTACAAGGCCAAATTTATATTTTTAAGTGGCCTTCGTTTCATCGGGATTCTCCAACAACCCTTTTTTCCTTAACACCTGTCTTCCATCTGCAGCATTTGCTTCGTCAATGCGCCGATCCAGGTCTTTTACAAGTGCTGAGAGCTCTGCTCCTCTCCACACAGGCGTCTTGACTTTTAGAGAATCCCCCATGTCTTCTTCGTCAGACATTAGCTCCTGTGTGACACAGCTCCAAATATCATTTTCTTCAGGACAAACGTGTCGGCTGCGTGATTCGAAAAGCTGAAAAATGAAAATATTTCATATTAACAAAATTGTTATAACAAAACAAGTCAAATCTATATCTTAGGTGCAGGAAAATAAAACATAATTTCAAGAATTTGTGCAATTTAATTGGGCAAAGAAAAATCTAGAATCTAGATAAAATATCTATTATCAAAGTATAAATATCCCGGATAATATTTCGATTTTACTTTCTTCCAGATTCTAACATTTCAATTTACACCTCTTAAGAAATTTTATTTGAATTCTTTCCGTCAAGTTAAAAAAGACGACAAATAAATTATTATACGGAGCAAAATGCTTTGATGATGCCTGTGTTAAAGGTAAAAATCATGCCAAAAGACTCGGAAGACTAAAGCTCCTGTAAAGACGATATTCTTTAATTATTGACCTTACTGCAGAAAAAATTTTGTTCCAAATTTGCAATTTTCCCTGTGACTTTCAAGTGGAAGGGGGTAGCTGCCTCCCAAGGCCCTATAAATTGGGTATCTGCTTATGGTTGGAAAAAGGTAAAATCGAAAGTTTCTCGACAAACAAAAACAAATCATTGCTTTGAAGGGGGAAATTGTTATAAACTTCAATAATCCAGTGGTTAAGATAAGTTTCTTGAGTATAAGGTATGTAGCCCTGGCTTAAGGCCTTACGTTTTTTTAACAGAATGCAGATGTAGGAATCGTAAAGACAATGTGCGGCTTTTACTCACTCTTTGACGTCGAGAATGCATTTTTTTAGATTTCGAGATTTCTGCATGCCGAGAAGGGTCTCGAAGGCGACTCAAATGCTCCTTCCTCAAGCCTTTAAAATACGTATGACAAGCATCTAAAAGCAAAATTTTAGATATTGATACATGAATTTGCCAATGAAAAACCTACAGTGCTGAAAAGCGACACACCAATGCTAGTTTGTTATTCAATTCTAGCCAGGAACAGAAGAAGCTAGCAGACTTGCAGTTTTAAAGTATTATTCTTAATATTACTTGTTTTATGGGTAGTTAGTATATTTGAACAATTTCCATTAAACTTATTCTGTTTGCTGTTTTTAAACTGAAGTATAAACAAAAGTGTCTTATTTCTAAAGGCAGAAATAAAAAGGTACATCGACTTCTGCATACTCTTGATATGTTGCAATTTCAAGACACTTATACTGAAAACTTTGTCTTGGCATCAAAACACCAAAGCAAGCATGAAGCGTCAAGTCACTATAAACAACAATAAATTATACTTTCTTTGTGATTAGCAAGATGAAAAATACAGCACCTTGTTTCCAAAGGTCAAGTTTTTGAAATGAAAGCAATTGCTACTCACTGTGAATTACTTCTTTATTGAATTTCTCCTTCACTTGTAAGCTCACATCATTAATAAACTGCGCTGTTATTTTTTTGTTGTCTTCGCTTGTAAACCTTAAAGACAAATATCGTTGAAGGTAAAAAACAACTCAATAAATATATCAATTCAAGATAGAAAATTAATCAACTTCACACTAGTCATCCCCATAAGTCTTTGAGACTTATATTGTAGCTATGAATTCCTCTTTCATTCAATTGAGTTTATTCAGTATCGTGTAGCTACATCTCTCTCCAAACTTTGTAGCAAAAGTATATAACCAAAAGAAAAGTTATTCTATGCCAAATAGAAGAGTATATATTTTTGTTACTTACAGTTCATCAAGATCCCATTGTTCCTCGGCGGCAAGAAAATTATATAGCGCTTTGACAGCTCTCTACAATTTCGATGGAAAGAAGACATTAGAAGTCCATTCATGATTCATATGGTCTATACAACAAATAACACACAGTAATGAAATACTTCCAGTGCAGTAAATTCAATGTAATTGTGTTTGTGCAAGTCAATCATTAACTGTGTGCATCAATTTTTATATATGTATCTTTGCGATTCTCCATATTTTTGCATCAATAATACCATGTATAGTACTCCAATAAGCGATGGATTAGTTAGGCCTACTGAATCATTTCTTGAAAGAAGATGCTAATTTGATTCAACAGGTCTTCAATGAAGGGGTGTTCATATAAAGTTCACGAAATTATTAAGCGAAAGATTCAATTCTAGAAATTCGATTATTCTTGGTAACGATAGTTTCCAATGCTCCTAATGTCACAATAAACTAGCAATACCTTAAAACCTGTTTAGGGTTTCCATTTTCAAAACATATTTTTCAATTGCCGTATATCGTCTAATAAACGCCACAGCGTTCTTTAAAAAATGTAACTTCAACTTGCGGCATTCAATAGAGGGCGACGCTTATTATAAAATGAAAAAAGGATTTTGACAATATTCTCGTTGCCCAAAACAATCATAAAATAACTGTTAAAAGATTTTGAAACAAAAGTAAAAATTCTTTAAAAAGATTAATTATTAAAATAAGAATTGACTTAAAGCCTTAAAATATAACTCAGGTTAACGTTAAAGTAAGACGAATGTGAGCTATTAATCATTTCTTCTTGAATTTGAATATTGAGAACTTGGTCTGTTTTCTCTTAAAAGCCCCTTTTGAAGATGCGGCGTTTTAAGGAGGCGGCGTTTAATAGAGGGCGTAGTTCGTTACACATGTTCAGCTACGAACGTGGCGTTCATGACAGGGTGGCGTTAATCAGAGGATGGCGTTTTCTATAGGAAATACGGTAAACGAAAAGAGAAACACTCGTTTCAGTTGCAGGGAAATTGAATAAACACAGTACTGCATGCTCATTTGACAGACTTGGCATCAATGCCCTTCTTCTTTTGAAGTTGGCTAAAAGTCTGTAAATATACGAAAAACAAAAGTACGGAATTCATCATATTTCAAGGCAAGTCGTATCAAGGTAGACATTCAACTAAGAAATGTTTTAAAAGAAGAAAAGAAATCTAAAAGTAACTTACAGACAATTCTTTTGGTACGGACTTAATGCAGCTCGCAGTTTTCTCTTGGAAGTTTGATTCCAGCTGACGAATCGTTTACCAATTGACGTAACATGAGACATAATCATTTCTGACTGCTCTTCGAGTTGATTCTGCTTTGTGATTATATCTCAAATCCTTCTTCGATGCAATCTTGTAAATTTCTTAGTTTCCTGACATGGCATTAAATAACAGATTTCATCAAGAACATGCATATCTAGGGCATTTTTTGAAGGATCTCTAACTAATGGGACATTTGAGAAAGGGCATCTGGCAAAATTCAAGAATCTAAGAATGTAACACTAAGAATATTCAGCGCTAACTAAGTGTTACCATAAACGATTTACTAGAACAAAAAAAGCTAATTGCAAATTTTAAAATTAGATAAACTACCGTCCGCTAAACCCTAGATTAACCGATTTTGGCGTGTTGGCCAGCACGACCGTGGCAACTTATTGCTTGTAGAAATAATCATATATTGAAATATATTCTAGATAATATAATGTAATATTGTTTTGGAAAAATAAAACTGTGAAAGCTGTTTCTAAACATTACTTTAATGTCCTTAAATCAGGGAAATTTTATCAACGGCATTTTCAATTGTTATACGACATTCTACGTCTTTATGCTTCATCAGTCTTCCCAATTTAACGAGTGTGTTACAATATATGATACCAGCAGTGTGCTTAAGCATGTAACCAATTGAATATGTATCTGTAGCGATACTTTGTTTGCTTCCAGTAATGTTTCTCAATTCGTAAGCAAGGTGCCTGTGTCTTTGGTTGTAAATTTCTTGCTCTTTTGTGTCCTGAATACGGTATATTATTGGATCTGTGACCATTGTTGCTTTCCCAAAATCAATAATTTTTACTGTTTCAGTGATGATAACATTATCAGCTTTGATATCATTATGCAAGATTTTTTTAGAATGCATAAAAGAGAACGCGTCTAGTAGCTGAATAAATATTCTTTTCAGCAGGTCTTGATTCTCCCGTTTCAGAGATTTGTTTAAATTGTTGAAATATGTTGCAAGGGTAGGATGCGATTTGTAAACTCCCTCAATCATTGCTCCAAAAAACTCAATCAAAATTCCGTTGTCATTCAGCATGCCAAAACAAAAGCAAAATTCGGATGCCCGCTTAGTGTCAAGTACACAACAGCTTCGCTAAAACAGATTGTTTAGTGCTGCGGAACTATCTAAAAGTTTTAAAGCTGTTTTAAATTCAGTTTTTTAATATATGCAATTTTTATTGTTCCAAACTGTCCAGCACCTATCTTTCTATCTTCTACCGAAACATCACTGCTTGTAAATACTGGAATACCAGGAAGAAATTTGATGATAGAGGCCCTAGTATGATTCACTTCTTTCTCGGATCTGTGAAAGTTGCTTGGAATAATCATTTTCGAAGGATGCCTTGTTGACAATGAAATGAAGGAAGAAGTTCTGTACCTTGATGAAACACTTGTTAGTAGCTTTAATTTTTTGTTTACAAAAGTTTAGTTCGTTGTGAAGTTTGTCTATTTTTACATCTTTTTCGGCCAATGCAAGAAGGCTCTTCAATTTCTTTTTGTTTCTCATTTTTCGAAGCTTTGTTTTTCTGTTTTTTACTGCAGAACCAACTTTTGATCTTCGGTGCACATGGTCTCTGTTCCTATAGTTCATACAAAACCTTTCAATTTGAAACAATTTAATCAAAAAAACCATAGAAGGTAACTGCCAAAAAACTGGCCAGTCTTAACATTTTAAGGTTATTTTTACAGAAAAAATTGATGTTCTTGTTTATTGGTCTCTATACTGGTAAGGTCATATGCATGTGCATGCATATGATCTACGATCTACGACCTCAAGAAAATTGATTGCCAAATCATAGTGCTGCCATTGTTCCTTTGATTAACTTTCTTCTAGTAAAATACCCATGCGACACTGATGAAAAATCCATATATTAATGCTCACAAACCTGTTCATTTCGGCAAAACTATTGTCCATTTCTTCCTTTGAGGCAGGCATCGAATCGTTCAAGGAGATTAAACTGGAAAAGAAAGTGCTTTTAGTATATAGTGACAAAATATTGAACAAGAGAACGTTTTGGAATTGCTCTTGATCAATTGTTGCAACATATAACTTTCATGGACATTGGGTCTTCCCCAAGCGACGAGACATGCAACTGCTTCTATGTTATTTAGGTTGACCCTTCTTTCTAACAAATATCTTCTTTGACAAGAATTTGGATTTGATACAAAGCTTTGCATAAAAAAATTGCAATTAAATACTTGTGGTTTTTCAGTTGTATTTCATTGGCTGGGTCTTTCTAAAATTTTGACTATATATTTACTTGTATGCAATGTATCTTCAAGCGGCATTGATGAAGCTGCCTAGTTATAGATTTCAATAAAAGGCTTACAATTCATAGATCCTTAAACATAAGTATTTACCTGCTGTTTTCTGAAAGATGCTCTTGAAGCAGATCTGAAGCTTGTACAGGCTCTAAATCATGATAACTGTAGGAAAACCAAAGATGTAATTTTTGTCAGTTAGGCTTCATCCTTACAACATTTAAGATTTAAGTGGCCTTTTTTACTTAGCGATATACAGACAAGACTTGGTTCCTTGGTTGCTTTCAGCTGTTTTTCAGAAGCATTCGTTTCCAAAGTTTGCTAATGTTTTACTACAATGACCTTCTAAAATTTTATTGCTCTCAAACTGTAAGTTTCTGTATTGAATGTATTCATCTGGAGTTCATTGAAAATATCGCACGGTGTGTATTTTCCTCAATCAAAAAGCCAACCCCCTTGAATCAATGATAAAATATTGCTACCCTGTTGCATCTTACCTGGCCAATAAAATACATAAGATTTGTCACGTTTCTTGGATAGCCATATCTTAGCTATGTTGCTAGTTTACTCTGAACAATAAGGGGGCAATTTTTTTGCTAATCTGTCTCAATATGGAATTTATCTTTAACTTATGACATAATATTAACAAAAATTCGAGTTATCTAAAATGTTTTATTAAGAGGCTCTTTACATTTGAAAACTCAACCCGGGTTGAAATTCATCCGGGATGAGTTTCAACTCGGCCTGTGCTCAAAGCCCTTATAATTTTCGAAACTGTTTACATGACTGAAACTCAACCCGGATGAATTCAACTCGCTTTTTCATCCCGGGCTGAAACTCATTTTCACCATGTAAGCGCAAATTTTGTTAAACTGGGATTGAGTTTCATTGATCATTGAGAAACACCAGAAGACTTAAGCATTGTTATGTCACACAACCCGGTTTGAAATGCAGCCATGTAAACGCAAATAAAATTCATATACTCAACCCGGGTTGACTTTCACCCCGGGTTGAATTTTCTCGTGTATAAGGGCCTCTAAAGCTTCAAAACGCTCAATGGTTTGAAATTGTTATCATCAGTAACTTGTACCTGTTCACTCCTGGATGTAATGACTGACTTTTGGGAGAAGATGTCATAGAAATTGATTTGCTGTAATCAAAAAATGAAATTACACCCTGAGTTTCCATTAGTTGTCAAACATAATGAATCGATTTAATGATAAAATATGTCACGCAATTATCATCTTCATTCCTCTGCATTGATAAAAATCCCACACCAGTTCTACAAAACTGGCCAGTTGTACAACTCATAGTTTCACTGACCTTGTCGTTAAGACGTTTCCAGATTGAGAATATCTTGGTAATGATGGGAGCCTAACAAAACTGCGAAGAAAATGAAAGACAAGTTTTTGGATATATGCATATTATCCAAATTAACTGTGTAAGAGCAATCCTGGGGGTAAAGCGGACAGATATGGTTTCTATTAAAAAACTGCATCAAATGGCAGGCTCAAAATACAACATTGACACGCTGATACGCAAAAGGAGATTAACTTGGTTTGGACATGTATGTAGACTCCCAGATGAAAGCCTGGTAAAAAGTGCTATGAAAGGTGATTTTAGGAAAAATTGGGGTAGATTTAGACCGCCTAAGAGATGGACAGACCTCATCAGAGAGGACACGGCGCTCCCAGTCAGCACAGCAGAAAAATATTCAAAAGATCGACTAAAGTGGAGAGGACTACTGAACACAAAGTGGTGCAAGGCCTCTGATGGGGTGTGCTGAAAACTGAAACTGAACATATTATCACTAGGATGCATATCACTGAACAATCAAGAAGAAAGAATCCATCAAAGCATTATTGACAACATTTTATCCTGTGAAAATATCCATAGATGTCTCTTTTCGAAACATTTTATTGACCTCTTGAAGGACTTTCTCTTTGCGTTATTTAAGGGGGCAGGACACCAGCTAATTCTTAGAAACACTAAATTGCAGCTTGTAGTTTGACAGAAGAATGAGCTTTCATTTTCAATTTCATACCCGTGTTATAACGTGGTTAGTCCTGCAAAAATCGCGACAACAAAATAGGTATTCAACCGTTGAAGAACACTGAAAACATGTTTTCCTCTTTTTCTCTATGATGGTGTCAGTAGTCCTGGTACCCAATATTACATAACACACATTACCCGATCTCGAACCCCTTTCGAACATTTCAAATATTGTTCACTTTGTTTCTCACTCATGAATTTTTTTGAGCAAGCACCGCTAAAAAATAACGTCACATGTAAAATACAATTCTCAACTTATGTATTCCTCTGAAGCAGTGCTGTATAAAAGAATTTTGTTAAGGAGAGACACAGGAATCAACGTAGCTTGTTCTCCCAAACTTAAGCAATTCATCAGTCGTAGGTTGAGCATCCATCACCTTGGACAAACAGCAATAACTTTCTCTGTAATGAACTTTTAAAGCCCCAATAAAATGAAGAAGATGAAAATCCGTTGCCGTTGCTGAAAATCTTCTGCGTTCTTTTAGATTTGAAAGTGCATTTCTGTGTGATGGTCGAGGTTGCGTGTAAGACAATGAAAACTATTTGGCACTAAGATATTACCTTTTTTCTTTTCTTTTATAGCGACCAGTAAGCTGTTGTATGTCTTTAGAACTGCAAAATAAAGGGTTTCAAACAGTTATTTCAAGCATAACTTATTCGTTTATAACAGCTGAGATGGGAGATAATAAAAGATTGGGTTGAAAAATAGGTTGAAAAAATATAAAAAATGAATAGACAAGTTTAAATATTTTGTTCAAGGTTAGTTTACCTAACATCAACCATTTTACCACATTATCATTAACAATATTATCACCATATAAAGAGTTTGAGCAGAAACACCGCGTCGCAAGATAAACGAAGGAAAACTATGTTTTAGTACTAATATTTCGCCTTGCCAAGCGGAAGTACCAATATACCAATATTTCGCCTTCTTCAGAGTATGGTAAACGAATTGATTTAATTACAGTATATACAAGAATTGTTTTGAATTATGGTGATCAATTATCACAATAGTTTGATCATAATCATCATAATTACCAACGTTATCATCATAACCAACATAATTATTATCAGTGTCATCATCATCATCATCATCATCATAGCCAGCATCATCATCATCATCATTTTCATCATTATCATCATTCATATCATTATCATCATCATCATAATCATCATCATCGTCATCATCAACATCATAACAAACATCATCATCATCATCATCATTATCATCATAACCAACATCATAATCATCATCATCATCATAACCAACATCATCATTATCATCATCATCGTCATCATAATCATCGTCATCAAAATAAACACCATCATCATTATAATGATAACCATCAACCTCATCATCACCACATCACCATAGTCATTTTGATCATCATCATCATCATCATGAACATCATCATTACAATCGTTATCATCATCATTATCATCATAATCATCATCCACATCATTATCATCATCATCATAATCATCATCATCATTGTCATCATCATCATCATAATCAGCATCGTGATCATCACGACAATCAAAAGAATCATCACCATTGTAATCATAATCATCATTATCATCACCACATCATAATAAACATCCTCATCATTATCATGATAACCATCATCCTCATTATCACCACATCATAAAAAACATCATCGTCATCATCATCATAATCATCCACATCAGGATAATGGTAATAATAATAATAATAATCATCATCATCATCATCATCTTCATAACCATCATCATCCTTTTGTTTCTTTTTGTAATTTTTTGCCAGTCTTGACAATTTTTTTTGTTAAAAAGATAATTGCATGAGGTTCATGATTCAAAATGAAAAACTGAACTGAACTGAAGAGACATGAAAATTAATTTTTGTTCTCAGACTTACTCACCTTTCCTCTTCCTGGTTGGACTTGCATCCCCTCTTAAACCTTTCGTTGGTTTTCTCTCCAGAATCATCTCTGCCCCTTGAACAGAGTGGTTATAAGTTGTTAAATTATGTTTGAATAAGTTCAAGATATTTTAATAAATGAACACGGAAAAGGCTGATAAAAAAGATAATATCCGTCCTCTTGTGCAGCTTCTTGCATTTTCACGCAGAGCTGTATCACACAAAACAGGCATCCCAGTTTTATGCAGGACTGGAAAATATTTCTAGATATCAAGCCATGGGGAGAAGGTAAAGCAGAAATATAAAAAGCATTCTAGAAAAACTTACGTGACTGAATTCTTTTTATTGCCATAAAACTTCGAAGACATCGTCTTTAGTTTTTCTTCACGCGTGGGAACTCGTTGGGTTTCGGTTTGCAGAGGTTAAAAGAATGATTTTGGCGCTCAAGAGAGGCGATAGAGAGCCCGAGCAGCGTGATCTAACCAGCAGCGCAATCGCGTGTTCTAACATGCTGGGATTGTTTTTTTCTTAATGGGTACCCTGCTGATGAAGTTTGACTCAAAGATGATATCCGTTCGCTTTAAGGAAGCACTTGTCATCACTGTAGAATTTGTTTTTCATTTATCAAAGCAAAAAAAAGGTTTTATTCTTTTTTCTAACTTTCCAGAAGGATGGCAGACGGAAGTGAACAAGGTATTTTATTTTCATTTTACTGTCTTCTACACGAATTTCTTTCATATTCTTTCATGGTTTCTGAAGCCATCCTGATCATCTAAGTAGCTAAAAGTTTTATTTATAAGCAAACGTTTGAATTTGGCCGTATGTACTTTCTTAAAACCCTAATCCATATGGGCCGGGGATGGGGGTGTTTTCCACCCCCCCCCGAGGTTTATTGTTAATCACGTTTTCAGCTTGATATGTAAAAAGATTAAACCAGCCTGACTTTCAATATTGATGTATTGCCCAGCTTTTGGCGGAAAATGGTTGATAATATATATAGGTACAAAGTCACGTGACATGAACATATTGGGACTGCAGTCAGCAAAGTGTACACTTTTTCTTCTAAAAACTTAGGTTAATGTAATATGAAATGTATGATATTTACAAATCTTATCAAGTTTGATCTTTTCTTTCCAAATATGCAATCTATTTTTACATTTGAGGACGTCAGCATTAAATGGTTATCATGACGTCATAAATTGACTTATTTTCTATAGAAGTTTTATAATGTCCATTTTTGAATTCTCTGTGATTCAGAGTCCTAGAAACATGCCTCGGTTGGCGTACTGATTCCATTACCTTGTAAAAACACCTCGCTTCCTAAATGTACAACATTTACCTTTCACTATAAAAAATTGCAAGCCTATAACAAGGCAAACTTTAAGATGGTTATGTAGGCATAATTGGTTATTTCTAAGTGAATGGACTTTTATAACCGCTTTTCTGAGACATTTTGTAATTCACTATATTTGGTATCCACTTGGGTATCTTTTTCACGATCTTTAGATATCCATTCGGGTGTTCCTTTCGACTTTCGTTCCTTTCACAGCGGCTCATATGTACCCAATTTTTTTGGAAGAACCCCCTCCCCCGGGGGACAGAAACGCAAGTTTTTGAAATACGAGACGCCAGCGAAATAATCCGGGATTGTTAATCACCAGAATAATAATGGCGATGTGCTCTAGGTACACTAACAAATTTATCTGTTTACTTTGAGGTTATTGTTCTTTTTGATTGCTGATATAAATGAAATAAATTGTGATCGTTCGAAATTATTCAAAATTTCAATGTACTAGCAGTTAACCATCCTCCATAAAATTACAAGGCCAAAAATAGCTAACATTGCCATGGTCATGTCGCTCTCTAATTTATTTTTATCGTGACAATTAATAAGATAGAGAGGCTAAAAAATCCTTTTAAGTAGTTTTAAAAAAATCAACTACAAAATAATGTAAAAATTTTCAACTATTCATACTTTTTATAAATATTGAAAATTTATTTATTAGAAATTCATTCATTTACAGGGAAACAATCCAATAGCAGTTTCAAGTACTGCCCTCACTGTTCACAGCTTTTGGGGAGAACGACGTTCTATCGTCACAAATCGTTATATTTCAAACCTGGAAAATGGTCAAAAGGTAGAAAAGACTTTATCAAATAGATGTTGTTTGATAAAAGAAACAACCGTTCCGGGACGAAAATATTAGGCTTGTAGGCTCATTGGGATAATGTAGCCAAATTCTTCTTTGCACCGGAAGAATAAGAGTAGCTTTGAAAACATCGCATATCAGTACACGATTTTCAGCAGTTGTATATTCGAGCGTTTAATCCTTTTTGTAACTTGAAATATTAGCCAAAGCTACATTATCTTTGCTGTTTTACATGCATAAGCTTGGTTTCCGCTTAAACAAATGTTTCAATTTGATTTGATTCCCCCATCGATCCACAGCCTATCAAGTTCTACTTAAATGAGGGCGGACATTTCTATTGTTGGATACATTGGTATGACATTCTATTCTATGTCAGAAAAGTTTTTTCATTATGTACGGCCTTGCACACCAACCAATTTCTGTTTTGACTTGACTGCTGATTCAGTTTTGATTTGAATGAAAGCGCATGTACATATACAACATTTTTAAGTAGAAACCCAGCTTTTTTCAAACTGTAATTTTTTTCAAAACCATAGCTGAGAGGCCTTCGAGAGATGAATTAAGCAATGAAAATGACTACGAGGCATTTCAAAGAATAGAAGATTCAGAATGTGAGTTCCAATTCCATTTACATTTTTACTTGTTTGAAATTCAAGGCGTCAGAGTGTAGCTATAATTATACAGTTAGCCTTTTAGAGCAGATTTTTACCTTGATTTTTACCTATTCCCACGGAGCAAACTAATCTATGTGTTTGCACAATTAAATTTATCTTGGTCAATTCTTTGCAGTATGCCTCCTCTGCAGGTGGGTCCGCTCTGGTTGTTCATAGATTTGTGAACAAAAACAGGGGCGAACTCATGCTAAGTTTTGTTTGTGGGCTTTTTATAGGTTAGTTGGGAGAGTGCTATTTTGAGAAATTTTCAAATTTTTGGGTTTTCAAAGTGTCGTTCAAATCTCTAGAAGTTAGATCTTATTATCTTCAATTAACTCCGTGTATTATGGAAAAAACCGTTAAAGGTTTGGGGTTTCTTTGTACAAAAATGTGCTGAAAAATAACATGGAACACAGAGTAATCCTAAATTTGTTCGATATTCTTAAATCTTACGATAAGGGATCTTGAGGTTGCGAGTTGTATGATAAAACTATGGATTATTGGTTTTTTATGCCCTTCATCTCAACCATCTAGTTTAATTTTTCTGCTTTCATTTTCAGTTTTGGACCCTTTTGAACAAGAAAATGAAGACGAATTTGATGACGATTGCGATTCGCAAGCTGTGGACGATGATGTTAGTGTGGATATTAAACTTGCTGCTGTTTTCTCAATTAACCTCAATATTGATTTATCACAATTAATCAAAAACTATTTTCTTAGCTTTACTCATTTCATCCAACAACTAACAAATATAACCCATGGAAAGGGCAGCAGCATGTTTAAAGAAGCTGCGATAAAAATCTTGAACACAATCTTGAACACAATCTTGAACACTAGGTAGGGGCAACACAACCGGAGAAACAGGGACATTAGACAAAGTTATTAATTTCGTTAACTATTCAGCTTTGCAAAAAATGTTTAAAAGATCATCTCATTGCAAAAAGTTTAAATATTTATTCAAATTGACTCCTGTGGTTGTGGAAATGCCATTATTTGTTTTGTAAAAGACACTAAAGAGGTATTCACTGTTTGGACAAGGACAGATTCCAAACAAGGGGTAATCTCTCTGAGAATAAGGTTTTCTTTGATTTTTGAAGTGTTCGACTAGTGTATTCTTATGTGCCTAATTGCTGGGAGGTGGGTTGGAAAAGCCGAGGGGGCTGGAACTCTAGCCATGATCTAATTGATGGGGGTCAGAATGAACATGGGGGTCGAAATTTATTTAACAATCTTTGTTGGAAAACTGCAGAAATTCAGTGCGACTGGCCCTAAAGTACTTTTAGGCTAAGGCAATCCATAGTGTTCACCAGCAAATAGGATGGGAAAATTAAACTTCATAAAAAGAAGGTCTAAGTGAAACAAGTTAAAATCATCGACACCAAAATTGCTGTTAATCTTAATAAGCGGGGGTCCTAATAAGAGTGGGGGGTGGCAATTTTTCAAAAAATTAAATAGTGGGGGGACGGAAGTTACGCACCTATAAGAGTACTCTGCTTCCTGCATCAACAAAATACTTTCAACAAGCACGATTTCATAATTTCAATCCTCTTATATTCTAGGTCAATACAGGAACTGAAATATGGGTTGAAGAAAATGATCCTTATCAAGATTTCGACAAAAGAGAGGATGGAGAAAAGGCACAGTCAGTCAACCATATTATAACAGTGTTTCTGCATTTAATTTTGCCTGGCAAATGACCTTTTCTATCTCGGATAACTGTGTGGAAAGTCTATTAAAGATTGTCTTCCACTTTTTAACGATGATTAATTTCACCTCCGGATTCAGTGGTCTTTGCGAATTGGCTGATAATTTTCCTGACGCTCTTCAAGGCCAGAAGGTACATTGGCCATGATAAGGATGATTTTTTGAAAATAATTTCTTGTTCTAAATGTCACAAGCTGTACACATATGAGCAAGCTGTGGTTACAGAAGGTGATAAAACAATTAGTAGAACGTGCAACCATGTTCGGTTTCCAAATCATCCACAGCAGCGGATGAGGGAAGAATGTGGAAACGCACTTATGAAAACGGTAGTTAGTGCCGATGGCAAGAAGAGTTACCTGTATCCGTTAAAAACATATTGCTATCAGCCGTTAAAAACATCTCTACAAAGAATTCTGAAAAGAACTGATGTGAGGGAAGCAATGCTAAAGAAACCTCAGTTCAATACTGATGGATTTTTTGACATTCATGATGGGAGACTTTGGAAAGAATTCAAAGATGTTAATGGAAATGGTTACTTCTCTGATAAAAGAAACCTAGCAGGCATATTAAATATTGATTGGTTTCAGCCGTTCGAAAGACATGAACATTCTCTTGGTGTTATTTATATCGCAATATTAAATTTACCAAGAGAAATAAGATTCAAGAAAGAAAACATCTTGCTTGTAGGCATCATACCAGGTCCAAAAGAACCGGATTTGACTGTTAATAGTTATCTTCAGCCACTAGTAAATGACCTATTGTCCTTTTGGAAAGGAGAAAATTTGCATGAAGGAGAGAAATTGGCTTTATACCGATTCGCCTTGCTTTGTATTGCATCTGATTTGCCAGCAACCAGAAAATGTTGTGGATTCTTGTCTTACAATGCAGAAAAAGGTGAATAGTAAAATTTAGCAAAATATTAAGGCTACTATGAAGCAAAGGTAATGTAAAACATAAATGTTTCTGCATACCCGACCCCAACTTGCCGCAGTGACTCCTACTTGAGATTTGTGGAGTTACTTACTTTTAAATTGATATACATTTGTTTCTTTATATAATCATTGCTAATTCAAGCAAACTACAAAATAATAATATTCTATAAACGAAATCAGGTGTAACAGGTGTTTTAATGTTATTCAATTTACCAAATATTCTGTATTATTTGTGACGGTGTTCGAACAGGAGGGTACTGGAACAGCTTTGAGGATCTACTTGGCAGGGGGAGACCAAATAAGGGAGGGTATCGGAATTTTTTTCGCTAACATTGCCAGAAAACTGCTGATACTAAGTACGAATGGACCCTATCGTACGTGTAAGCTTAAGCAATCCATAGTTCTAACAAACAAATAGAGTGTATAAGTTAAGTTTCATATCGAGAAAGTCACAATAAACTAAATAAAAAAAATCGAAACCAATAGTTAATGAAAACCTTTATAAGCTTGGGGCTCGTAGAGGGGGAAGGTAGGATCTAATTGACAGTTTTCTGACGGGATTGTCAGAAAACTGTAGAAATGCAGTGGGGCTGGCTCTATAGTACTTATAGGCTAAGGCAATCCACTGTGTTTAACCAAGAAATAGAGCGTACATGTGAAATTTCATAAAAAGAAGGCCTAAGTGAAATTAGTTAAAATCATCGACACCAAAATTGATGTAAATCTTAATAAACGGGGGGTCCTAATAAGAGCGGGAGGGGGTTGGAAATTTTTCAACAAATTAATTAGCGGAGGGGACGGCAATTAGGCACCTAAGAGTAAGAATACACATTGTTTGAACGAGTCGAATTTGTATTGAAATTATGTAAAGTCCTAACTTGAAGAGTGTTTGGTTTTTGCTATAATCTGATTATATTGTGTTTTTCTTTAGGATGCAGCAAATGCTGGAAGACATTCCCACGAGAAGCCTTTGGTGAAAAGCCTGACTTTTCAGGATTTGATGTAGACGAATGGGTTGAAAGATCTGGCGAAGAACATAAGGCTCTAGCAAAGAGACTGCTTCAAGCAAAAACGAAGACGGAAAAGTCAAAGCTTGAGTCAGCTTCAGGAGTTCGATACAGTGAGCTATTTAGACTGCCTTATTTTGATCCTATAGCTGCACATGTTGTTGATCCCATGCACAATCTTCTGCTTGGCACTGCAAAGCATGCATTCAATGTTTGGGTTGAGACAGGTGTTTTGGACAAAAAAAAAAGATATCTGAAATTGATGCTTTGATGAGCAAAGTGGGAAGAAAAAGTGAACTTGGAAGAACATCAAAATCAATGTCATTAAGCAACACAATGAAAGCTGATGAATGGAAAAATTGGGTCCTAGTATTCTCACTTTATTGCTTGAAAGACACCCTTCCAGCCTCTCATTTTAATTTATGGCAGATTTTCGTCAGAGCATGTGCTTTATTGCTAAAGCCATATATGAAGCATGCTGAGCTGGAGAATGCCCACCAGCTCTTGTTACTCTACTGCCGCAAATTCCAAGAGACATATGGGAGGAAATATTGCACTCCCAATATGCATCTTCACCTGCACTTAAAAAAATGCATTGAGAATTACGGCCCTGTTTATGGCTTCTGGGCCTTTTCGTTTGAAAGGTACAATGGAATATTGGGATCGTACCATACAAATAACCGATCTTTAACAATAACTCTGATGAGAAAATTTATAGATGGCATTCGTGTAGTGTCATCCTACCAACAGCTAGAAGGACAAGGACTTCCGGCATTGGATGAATTTAGGTTGATGAACAAGATCCCGGAATCTATGTATTTGCCTTTATTGTATATTAGAGGCAAAGATATAATCAAAGAAGAAGATCTTTGGAAGGTTGTATATACATTAATAACTGTTCCTAAGCTTGCATGTCTTCCAGATGCGGATAGTCAATCTGTGAGTTTAGTTTTAAATGACCTCTTTTTGCATAAGAATGTGACCCTACAAACAAAATTTATTAAGTCCTACGAACGAATAAAACTTGGCTCTGAGGTAATAGGAACAGCAAGGTACAGAAATGGTGCTTCGTCAGACCAATACTTGTTTGCAAGACTTCACTACAGTATCAACAGTTTGCAGCCAGCTATTGTTAAAGATATCATAGAAATTAGCCTGAAAATTGATAATGAGAAAGAAGGAAATCTTATCTTTCTAAAGATTGGACTTCTTGAAAAGCATCAAAAAGAAAAACTCTATGGCGAAAGATGCCCAATGACTGTTTGGTCAACAATTGAAAAAGAAGAGCGTTATTGTTCATTCCAATTTCTTTCATTCACAAAAAGGCTTCATTTACAAAGGGACGTGTTAGCTTCGATTCTTTTATTGTAGAAAATATGAAACGGAGCAAAATAAGATCGTCAGATATAGTGTATTTTGTCTTGTAGTATCCCTTGTTATTGTACAGATCTATTGTTACTGTTTTATTTCTTATAAATTGAATATTTCCATTTTTTGCATCCGATCACAAACTGTAGTGTACCATCTTAGATAAAAAATCAGCCTCTGCAAATTTATTTCGCGATAGTTTAACAGCTTCATAATTGACTCATTATCATATTTGTCAAACTTTTCAAAGTCTCTCTGAGTAAAGTCTACAGAGTGTCTTAGAAAGTAAAATATAAAACCAAACAGAAACGAATTGTTGAACTGAAAAGTAACTTTCCATTTCCATACTGTAGGCTCCAAGGTACCCTTTTTTAAATGCGTGCTTTCATTATTAAAATTGAGCTTATATTCTTATATTTTGAAATAATTCGTTGTAGTTTGCTACTTGTTTTTATCTATGTTATAATTCAGCATTCTAACTGTTCGATTGATTAAGAAAGATTGTGTTAATTGTCTTTTTACCTGCTATGGATCTCGGGTAAAATATCTTGCTATATCTTTATCCCAGTCCCAGACCTTAAGTGCTAAACTAAAGACAGCTAAACTGTGGCATTTTGCGATGATTTCTTCAAGCTACTTGTATATAGAGTATAGTCCTAAGGACATTTGTTGGAAAAGCAGTTGTCCAAAATTCAATAAAGTTCAAGAAAATATCAATAGAAAACTTGGTCACAGCACCAACATGTTTAGAACATACAGTCGAAGCAAGATGGAAACTTATCACGACTTAGACACTTTTTTATAAGAATACCTTAATTTTTGTCGTGCCTCGAATGTTCTCAAAAATATTCAATTTTGAGCCTAATAATTTTCTTACATTATTCCTAATCATTGAAAAAATGAAAGGTGACATAGGGTTAAATTTCAGCGATTTTAAGCCTAAAAATTCTTACAGACTGTATTCTTATACAAACATGCATAGAATTACTCTGCATAGCTTGTACTATCGACGCATAAGACTGCTTAGCTGTCAGTATAAAAATAACAATAATGATAACTATAAACACAAAGGATATGATACAAAACGAATTGAATAAATGTGAAATGCACAAATAAGTAGCTACATTTATAATTTTGAGAATCCAAAAATTTATGTACGGAAATTATGAAGAAATTTCGAGAATTCTCTTACCGAAATTCCACCTTTGTAAACTCCGACGTTTGCCCTTCGGAAATCTATGAAAATTTTGAATAGAAATTTACCGTCTTGAAAATTGCAGGTACACGTCATGTTCCGAATTTACCAGGGGGGAACGCTTAGGATACCTTGAAATCTTATCATCGAAAATTATCATAAAATTAAGCCATTTCTTGCCGTGTAATTTACTGATCTAGTATCAAAGTATTTTCAAATTAATCTAGGAGTCTACAGGGTTAGACAGGTGAAAGTTTCTAATTTAGATACAACAATTTCGCTGCTTTTTAGAGAATTTCTCAATCATCAGCATTCATATGATGCTACATTCATATGATTCTTAGTAACCTATTCTAAAAAAAGAATAGATCTTTTATGTACCACAATGGTTATAATTCCCTTGACTAGGATGGGTATATATTTCTAGAGTCTATCTAAAAAATTTTCTATCCCTTAGATAAATAAACATTGTATGCTTGAACAAAGATCATTGTTGGCTAAAAAGGAAAATAATGATGGGGCTGAGAAGAAAGCAGTTTGGTTATACGTATGTAGCTGTAATCCATCAAGGGAAAGTTTTTAAAGAATTTGGAATATGACTTGTCATGTTCTGAAGAAGATAAATCATTCAAAAGTTACTTTCGAGTATTTCACCCTCAAGATCCTTCATATGTAGGGATTGGGCTTAAGGAAGGTATGGAGATAATGCCATCAAATATGAAAATTGTAGCTGTCGGATATCAGTTCGATGACAGTTTTGGGGATCACCATTCCTTAATATTGCAAGCTCATCACAAACTCAGTGCTGCAACTGAGTAATAACTAAGCAACTTTAATAATATATCCTTATTAGCGACAACATATTTTGGGTTGCAGGAATTATTGCATACCAAAGACAGACCTTTGCAGGTTTAACTGTTTTGTAGATGATTTTTCAAATGCTACTATAATTTTCTGACAGAATTCAAAAGTCTTCAGACACCATGTTTACACATAGATGCTTTGTCATCTATTCTTGATGAATTCGATCTGAGGAATGGCATTCTTTCCTCGTGTGGTGAGTTCAACTTTTGTTTAAAAGTTTTGGTGATTTACATCCTGATTTACATCCCAAAGATTTGCTTATTATTTGATATTGAAAGAAAATAATCTTGCATTCATTTTTAGGTTTCAGTGAAGTTGAGTATGAGGTAGGACAATTAGGTGACATTTGCTAATGTATTATCTATTGTATGAGCTCTCCTTTCACTTGATAATGAATTTATTTCACAGATAAAATTTAGTACTTAGAAATTCTTTAAATTAAGAAATATAAATGGAAGTCTTAAAAAGTACTTCCAAACAGGAAAGTATAAGATACCATGATTGTTTTGAAACCATCTCAAGAAGAAGCCAATAGGGAAGTTAATGAAATTAATTATGCAACTATAATAATTAGATATTATATAATTATAATGCTTATATATTACAGTTATATTTTGTGGTATAATTTAAGTTATATGTTATTATTATAAACATATAAGATTGTTTTTTATCTGAAGTGAATCTATATAAGCTTTGCTTACAATCAAGCATCAAGCACTGCTCTTTCAGTGACAAGGAATATCTCATTGCATATGATTATATGATTATTTAGATAATGTTGATAACTATGCAGTGGCTCAATATCAAAGAAATACCTTTTTAGTAATGTTTGCAACCCTTTTTTAGATGCCTTCAAAAATCTTAGCTTTGAAAGATAGCAGATCAGCTGTTTGTGTTCGTACTAATGAAGATTTTGGTTTTGTTGGAACAGAGATGGGAATCTTGCGTTGCTTTACTTGTTTGTTTGAATCTAGAAAATGTAAACATGTTGAATATTTACGTCACAAATTGAAAATATCAGAAGATTCAGTTGATATTCCGGATGTTGTCTACGAGATGGCAAACAAAAACCTTAGTTGGCAACCTTCTTTCTCATATGAATCCAAACCAGTTTCAACTGCACCTATTCCATTTGCACTCTCCATTCAAGCAGCACAGAGGCAGTCAAAGGGCTACCGAGAATTCCTTCCTTAAGAGAATGGCGTATATGTCTTAACAGAACCCCAGTTGCTTTGAAAGTTTGTCAGCCTACGTTTTATGATGACATATCTGAAGGGAATACTCTGCTTTTAACTGCTATCGATGTAATTAATTGCAAAGGTAAGATTCTCTTTTTATCAAAACTTCATTGAACAATAACCCTTTTTTAGAAGCTCAAAACTTGATTTAGATGAAAATTGTACAGTTTCTTGCTGTATTTTGGTTTTAGCAGTCAATATCAATATCAGTATTTTATTCATGACATGCTACACTTACAGTAAAAAGCTTAATCAAACACAACAAGTTACAAACAAGAAGAAGGCCAGGTAACGACTAACAGCAAACGTTTAGAAAATAATAATGTTAATAACCATTGTAAGCAGGAAACAAAACTGAACTGAGGAAGAGGCTGGCATATCATTGAGGTCATATGCCCCCTCATTTGCTGACAAAAAGAGGTCTTTGGTACTCAATTTTTTTACAAGAATTGTTCCCACTTTCTTCATAATCATTTATTTGAATTGTTTGAGCTAAATAATACAGGTTTTATCTTGTAGATGTATTGCTTTGGGTTTGTTGTAATTTTCAGTATGCGATTGAATGAAATCAGGCATTGCATCGGATCCTATCATAAATTTCTTGAGTAAATAGTTTTTTCTTTAATTTTTCAAACTTATTTTCATCATTGAGCACGTCACCCATTTTCGAAATATAATCTTTTTGGTTCAAAATAACGACCCCAGATCCTTTATCAGGTTTTGTGATCAGAATCGGTTTGTTCTTTCGGAGGAATTTGATCACTTGAAAATGTTCCCTAAGCATATAAAAATCCGTGAGGTCGATAGGAGTGCCACAATAAGCATGAGCAACATCGCTTAAACAGGCTATTAGTGAGCTAAGCTCTTCTTCCGAAACTGGCTTTAGCCTGGTTAGTTGAGTGTGAAGAATTTCGAACTCAGCCAAAAGCTCCTCTCTGTTTATATTTTGAGGTGGAATACAAAATTCTAAACCATGTCCTAATACAAATTCTTCAGCTTCAGAGAGAGAGTAGTCCGAAAGGTTTGTTTGTTTTTTGTAGGTTTTTCTGTCCGCTGGTCAATTTCGGAAATGTAGCGGCTAAACTGAACCATGTGGAAAAAAGAGAGAAAAGTGCGAATCTTTTACCATTGGCGTTGGTATGATTTTTTAAGTTGTAGAAGGCTAGTTTTTGGCCTTCTGAATTTCGTCCTTAAGAAAAGCACGCTCAATGATAGGGCTATGCGGAGCACGAGACCTAGAAATGTGAGCAGTGATAAATTTAGGAACAACATAATTTAATAAATTAAAATAGAAAATCTTAACGATCTTACCTTTCCTCTAAGTTTGTTGTTGAGTTGAAAGCGGTTACCCTGAGGAAGTCATTTTGGATTGTTTTTGCAAGAATATCGCAAGTTTTTTGGCTGATAAAAAGTATGGTCTGCAAAAGTGCCCTGTTTACTTAAAAATGCCTTGGATAGGAACATCTCATTGCGATTCGAAAGTCAAATTAAAAAGGCCATTACTAAGTGCTTCGTTGCTGCCAACCCTTGGTTAGTGTTTGGCATCTATCCATTCTAGCATCCATCAAAAAGGATTACGTACCTACTACACAAACAAGTTTGGTCATTTATGAATTTTCGTGCCGGTGTGATGCCAGGTACGTAGGTTGTACTTCCCAGAGATCAGGTGATAGGATAAAACAGCATGTCCCTACTAATATTTGTCTGCATAATTTTCGGCAAAGAGAGCAACCACCCCATGGGTCTAAACAACAACCTAGTCTTAAACCTGATTCAGCCATAGGACAACATCTACTCGATAACCCTATTTGTGCGGAAAATTATAGCGAGGATTGTTTCAGAATTATTGGCAAAGCAAGATCTTTGTTTCACTTAATGGTTTTTGAATCTGTCTACATCAAAACCAAAAGGCCGGTTCTGTGTAGACAGAAAGAGTTCGTTTCCTCACTTGGAGTCTTCAAAAAATTCTATTGGTCTTCCCGCTGTATCCAACCAACTGATTGGTGTTTAAAAGACAATGCCAATTCAGCTTTTCGTTCTTCTGATTGGTGCATTTTGAGAACTTTTTCGAAAACTGCCTATGTAGTGTGAATGAGTTGGCCTGTTGAGAATGGAAGCAAACAAGGGGTGCCTGGGTGAGAAAAATACTTTTCACATAATGGTCCAAAAGTCTCGAAAATACACTCGACATATTTTCTGCATATTTCTTTCATACTTCCTCTACTTGCTAACACTTTTTAGCGTTATTTCCTATTTTTCATAATTTTTCGAAAAACTACCTATGTTATGTAAACCAGTCTGTGTGCTGAGAATGAAAGCAAAGAAGGGGTGCCAGTGTGAGAAAAATAATTTTGACAAAATTATACTACACGTTTTGAAACTATACTCCATGGATTTTCTGCATATTTTTGTCATACTTTCTTTACTTTTTAAGACTTGCTAGCGTTATTTACAATTTTTTCAAATTTTTCGAAAACTGCCTATGTAATGTGAACGAGTTGGAGAGACGAGAATCAAAATAAATGAAGGGCGCTAGTATGAGGCAAATAACTTGGACAAAATGGTCTGAAAAGTTTTAAATATATACTTTACAAAATGATACAAAAAGTTTTTAAATCATATTCCACCGATTTTCAGAAGAAGAGGCAGACCTAAGAAGAATTGGCAAGACAAAATCACTGAGTGGACTGGCCTGAAACTCAAAGATTCCCTGAGAATATCTGAACATAGAGAGAGCTGGAGGAAACTGGTTGCCAAGTCTACAATGGTGCCCCCGCAGTCTCAGAGAGTATGGGATTGATAGATATTTAGAATTTCCAGCCTTCCTTTCCCAATGGGTTCCCCAACAGAGGTTGCACTATGTTTGGTTGTTTGCTGATTCGTTTGATTAGCTTTTTATTTAGCTGTTATATCCGATTTTTCTCTTTCATCTTGCAATCACTTAGTTTTTCCTCTACCTATGTTTTGACGCTTTAAATAGCTCACTTTATAGCTTTGGGAATACATAATTTAAACTTGTAGGAGTGGTTAATGTACTTATACATATGTTTTCCTTTGATTGGTTAGTTTATTCTTTTTTGTCTTGTTTCTTAGAGTTTGGGAGTTTTAGATTTTATAGAGGTAAAAGTATCTTCTCCAATTCAGAGATGTAAAGAGTTAATAAAAGAAACGAATCGATAGTATCTATCTTCTTATTTGTGACCCTTTTCCTTGTTCTTGTACACATATTTTTTTGTAACAAACTACAAAACTGGCCCAGTACTGTGAGTTTCTTACACTTTTCAGACTTTGAGTGCTGGAACTTTCTTACAAGTTTCTTGAATACTGTATCTATATTAGTGACATAGTCATTTCACTGGAATGATGTTTTAAACCTAAAATGTCTTAGAAAGTAGAGAAAGTATGAAAGAAATATTCAGAAAATACGTGGAGTATATTTTTGAGACTTTTTGGACCATTTTGTGAATATTATTTTTCTCACACTGGCACCCCTCGTTTGCTTTGATTCTCAACGCACTGACTCGTTCACATTACATAGGAAGTTTTCTAGAAATTGGGAAAAATAGTAAAGTGCTAATCATAGAAAAGTATGAAAGGAATAGGCAAAAAATCTATACAGCATTTTATAAACATTTTCCGTGTGATTTTCTCAAAGTTATTTTTCTCACAACTGCACCCTTAGTTGTTGGAAATCGAGATCTTTTTACAAGGTTATCTTCAAAAATGGGTAAAAATAATAAACTTGCTCTGAAAGTCCTAAAAGTTAGATAAAGTATGAAAGACATATCCAAACAATCCATCGAGTAACTCAATAGAACTTTCTTCATCAATTTGTTAATGTTTTCTCACACTGTCTGTAACAGCCCTCCTGCGCAGATTGAATCTCCGAATCAACAATCTTCAATTGCAGATAAACCAATGTTGTTGGTGCAGTGCAAGGTAAGGCAAAGCAAGTCGGTAGGGTTGCTAAAAGTGAAGCCAGTATTTTTTTGTGAATGAGGTGATGAAAGGTAGGCAATCTAGTAATTATCCAAAGTATTGTCAATAATAACATGCAACTCCGATCAGAGGAGTATAGGCGTCAGGCCCTACCATAACTTGCAGCTAGCTTGCTAGTAGGCTAGATCCATTAAAGTAGCTACCTGTCGTAACGTAGGCCTTCTGCATATTGTATCTGATATCTTAGATTGTGTCTTAAATCTTGCCTTTTTAAAGGCAGAAATAGCATTTGGTAATGAAAATGACTTCAACCAAAATATTTTCCGTTACAATCTTGAGGACACCTAGTTTTCAAAATCATATTAAAATTTTGCCAGGAAAACACAAAAGCAAGTTCAATGTTTAATATTATACAAAATATAATGCAACCCCAGCTTTACTTCATGAACTTGTATAAACCCTTAATGACTTATGAAACTTGTAACTCAGGATTTTATGTTTAGCTAAGCAAACAGTCTGCACAGTTACTGTTCCTTTCATTTTAGATATTTATTATGTTCGACATGTCGTTGGCTTGTAAATCACCAAAGAATTGTACACTTAAGAATAACCTTGCGGGTTGATCTGCTTTGTGTATGATTATAACTTTTCAGATAGATTTTTGTAGTTTGCTATTTTGGTACACTATCTTCTGTTACCTGTCTAAATAGAGTTTCTGTTGTCTTTTCTAGATCTTTGCTGCAATTGCTAATTTTGAAGTCTATTCTGCATCAGAGAGCTTTCATTTTTGTACAGTTAGTTATACAGTTAACTTCTAAATCTCTTGTTTTTTTAACTTGTGAAATTTCTGGGCTAATCACAAAAGGTGTAGATTAACTTATCACTAATTTAAGTGAATAAGGCATTAGATTTTTAATGTTCTGCTTGAATTTAGAATACTTAATTACAGGTTAGCAAGAAAAGCAGAAATGCCAGAGCATGCTAGATTTTAAAGACACTCTCATCTGAAACTCCCTAGAGTACAAACAACAGGACAGACCTGAATTAACTAATTGAGGGTTGAATTTTTGAAATAAAACAGCAGCCAGTTCCACCATATGATATTCGGTAAAGCAATACTGTTGACAGTCAGTCTTCAATTTGTTTTTGATTCTGTACTGACTTCGTTCAGAGTAGTCTGATAAAGCCTTTGACGCACACCGGTTTTTTCGATTTTCTTTAATCTGCTTTTTTACTACATTCTTAAAACGCTTTTTCCAGTATGAAGCAGATGCATGGACTTGCAAGAGGTTTTCTTCTAGCTTTAAACATTTTGTCTTTGTAGTTTCCAGATCTTGTTCTAATTTGCGCTTTTCTGCTCTCATTTTTGCTTTATCTGTTTCATCTATATTGATAGTAAGGTGGTAAGCATCCGATTCTTTCAATTTTTTCAAAAACTTTTCAATTTGCTTACCCCCCTTTTTGTAAACTGAGCGTCCTTGATTGAGTAGTGACTTGATTTTTAGTCGCACACATTTGACAATTCTCTCATTTAAGCGAATGTCTGTCAATCCTGATTCATTGAATATTTTTTTGACAATTTCAGGATATGTAACATTTTTGTTTGACTTTTTTTGGCTTTTGGCAATTGTAAACATCAAATATCTAAAAAATCAAGAAAGAAAGTTTATCTTTGATGGAAAAATTTGCTTTTGATTAGGTTTTATTTTAACAGAAGAATAATATGTATTATAAACAATAAATAACAATGAAAATGAAAACCAGCAAAGCCTACTAGAGCTTACCATTGGGTCAAGGAGCTGTTCCTTAGTTATGTCACGCTAAATTTGCCTTTTTAGAATTACCCACCACCCTCGTCATGCTCAATCACACATTTGTAAATGACGTTCTTACAAAGTGTCACAAAAAACACAAATGGACCCAAATAGGCTAGGTTAAAATCAGGCCATTAACAAATAGGGTAGGGGTTCTGATCTTAGACAGCAAGAATTTGTGAATAAATATGTACAAAATTAGAAGGTTAACGGCCTATAACTGTTTAGTTAGGGTCTTTCGAATTGAGCTTGCCCCTCACCCCAAAAGATATTAGGACATTTGTTAGAATAGAAAGATAGGAAAGAATTTCTTTGGACAACCAGCCTTCATTTAATATTTATGCCCAACCAAGCCACAGGTCTCATTATACTATCTGCCAATACCGTTCCAAAATCAGATAAAATATTGATCATTGATTTCTGTTAGAGAACAAGATGTTTATCTTTAACTTGTCAGGTTAGAGAATCATACTTACTGGTTGATATGTACAACAAAACATTGGCCAATAAATTCTTGTTGTTGTTCGCCATGCTGCTCTCCTCTGTTCATTCCCCGAACAAACTCAACTTCGCTGGTTAACAGGACTATCAAAACTAGCAAATGCAAACGGCACCCCATCTTCCGCACACATAAATCCGACGTCTCTATTTTCAAACTTGAAAGTACGGTAGATTTTTTGCAGTGAAATTTACAAACTTGGTCTCAAAATGACTGCCAGATCCTGAACAATCAAACAACCATGCTGCTTTTTGTATTAAAAGAGAGGCTAGCCATGCAACCGAGATTTTCCGAGTCCATGTTTCACAACGAACTAATATCCATTCAATTTCTATGGAAAAACCGGCATTTAGAAAAGATCGAAAGTACGGGGCTTTTTTACGGACTACTATAGAAAACAATACACCATTCAAATCTACAGAAATTGCTCTATTCAATAAAGGTGCTGCTTTTGGGACCAATTATCTCAAGTTTGAGACTTTAAGGATATAATTTCTTTGCTCTTCCAGTTTGCGGTCTGAGCCTATTGTCTCTGATGTCAGCCGCTTTTGATTTGACGCGCAGCTATGTTGTTATTGACAGGGATAAGTTTCATATGAATTTTTGATTTTATTAAATTGTTTATTTTTTATTAAATTTGCCCAAAAATGGTGACTTGAAGGAAAAGACATTGAAACTAGCAAAGCCTTGTTATTTTTCTTACTTGTTAATTATGAATGACGTTCATCCCATTTTATCCTAATTTTTCTAAAGGAAAGACATGCAGTAACTTGTAATAAAGTAGCTTGCATAAATTACTCATCTGAAGATGACAACTTGTGATATCTATTCATAGTTAATTTTGACCTGTAATGTCTCAAACCTCCAAAGTTTTACTTACTTAGACTGTGATAACGCTTTTCAAGATTATGTGTACAGAAACATAAAATCTTAATGGACATTTTGCATTTGATTTACTTATCCGTTTATTTAAATAACCAATATTTTTTGGATAAACAAGAAACCAAGAGTCAATATAACAAGGTCAGTATAAATGAAAACTACGAAATACTTTCATTACCGTTTTGCTGTTTTTTTGTATTTTGAAAAGGCTTGTTTCATGTTTAATATTTTTCTTAAAAGCGTTTGTCACCATAGTCTTTGAAAGTCTCCACCAGGCTTTTGTGTGCTTGCATTGCTCTTTTAAAATTTTGAAGAGTGACTTTCTTCCCCTTCTCAATTCCGATCTAAAAAATTTCCTGATCAGCTGATTGTGCTGATCAGAGAATACAGCTTTTCAGCTCCTACAATTCTCATCTGGATCTTCCTCGATCTCATCTTCCTTATCTTCTTCCTCCTTTTCTTCTTTGCCCTGTTCTTCTTTGTCTCCTTCTTCTTCCATTTCTTTGAAATATTTTGGACTGCGGAGGGTGTGTTCACTAAAATCTGTTGCATCACTTGTTTCTTCGACATGAAAGTTTTCGCTGCTTTTTCTTATGAGATATCGCAGCCAGTCATAAATTTTTCGTTCTTTGCCTTTGATTTCTCCATGTGCCATCGCAGCGAATTCTACATTAGATAATTCAACTCGTCTTTGGTCAAAATTTTCTTGAGATATCATTTTTAGATCCTCATCAGAAATTTCTTTATGAGCTGCTACCTTGGCCTCCCCTCTCATGATTGTTTTTAAAGCCTGGGCAGTTTTGGTTGACTTTTTCTTTTTTTTCTTGGGCAAAGTACACGCTCTTAGCTGTTCTAACGGTATGGTTCATATGCTGCGCAAGATTGGTTTAAAGATGAGGCCTCTCTGCATGAACCCTCGTGACACAAGACTTCCTCAGAAGTGAAGCAGTAATTGTTTTTCCAGTACAGCTTTCAAAAAAAGAAGAAAGCTGTTCAATTACATGCGATGAGTCCATTTCATGTCCTGAGATAGTGGTGAATACTTTAGTTTCTTTTGAGCCTGTAATTCTGATGATTTATTATCTAATCTTTGTGATAACATCTACAAGCAGCTTGTACATTTGAATATGGTAGTATTGGAGTACAAAACTTTAGATTCATCCAGACCTGCAATTTTGCGCACAACACTTCAAATGTACAAGCTGCTTGTAGATGTTATCACAAAGATTAGATAATAAATCATCAGAATTACAGGCTCAAAAGAAACTAAAGTATTCACCACTATCTCAGGACATGAAATGGACTCATCGCATGTAATTGAACAGCTTTCTTCTTTTTTTGAAAGCTGTACTGGAAAAACAATTACTGTTTCACTTCTGAGGAAGTCTTGTGTCACGAAGGTTCATGCAGAGAGGCCTCATCTTAAAACCAATCTTGCGCAGCATATGAACCATACCTTTAGAACAGCTAAGAGCTGAAAAAGAGAAAAAGTCAACCAAAACTGCCCAGGCTTTAAAAACAATCATGAGAGGGGAGGCCAAGGTAGCAGCTCATAAAGAAATTTCTGATGAGGATCTAAAAATGATATCTCAAGAAAATTTTGACCAAAGACGAGTTGAATTATCTAATGTAGAATTCGCTGCAATGGCACATGGAGAAATCAAAGGCAAAGAACGAAAAATTTATGACTGGCTGCGATATCTCATAAGAAAAAGCAGCGAAAACTTTCATGTCGAAGAAACAAGTGATGCAACAGATTTTAGTGAACACACCCTCCGCAGTCCAAAATATTTCAAAGAAATGGAAGAAGAAGGAGACAAAGAAAAACAGGGCGAAGAAGAAAAGGAGGAAGAAGATAAGGAAGATGAGATCGAGGAAGATCCAGATGAGAATTGTAGGAGCTGAAAAGCTGTATTCTCTGATCAGCACAATCAGCTGATCAGGAAATTTTTTAGATCGGAATTGAGAAGGGGAAGAAAGTCACTCTTCAAAATTTTAAAAGAGCAATGCAAGCACACAAAAGCCTGGTGGAGACTTTCAAAGACTATGGTGACAAACGCTTTTAAGAAAAATATTAAACATGAAACAAGCCTTTTCAAAATACAAAAAAACAGCAAAACGGTAATGAAAGTATTTCGTAGTTTTCATTTATACTGACCTTGTTATATTGACTCTTGGTTTCTTGTTTATCCAAAAAATATTGGTTATTTAAATAAACGGATAAGTAAATCAAATGCAAAATGTCCATTAAGATTTTATGTTTCTGTACACATAATCTTGAAAAGCGTTATCACAGTCTAAGTAAGTAAAACTTTGGAGGTTTGAGACATTACAGGTCAAAATTAACTATGAATAGATATCACAAGTTGTCAACTTCAGATGAGTAATTTATGCAAGCTACTTTATTACAAGTTACTGCATGTCTTTCCTTTAGAAAAATTAGGATAAAATGGGATGAACGTCATTCATAATTAACAAGTAAGAAAAATAACAAGGCTTTGCTAGTTTCAATGTCTTTTCCTTCAAGTCACCATTTTTGGGCAAATTTAATAAAAAATAAACAATTTAATAAAATCAAAAATTCATATGAAACTTATCCCTGTCAATAACAACATAGCTGCGCGTCAAATCAAAAGCGGCTGACATCAGAGACAATAGGCTCAGACCGCAAACTGGAAGAGCAAAGAAATTATATCCTTAAAGTCTCAAACTTGAGATAATTGGTCCCAAAAGCAGCACCTTTATTGAATAGAGCAATTTCTGTAGATTTGAATGGTGTATTATTCCGTTTCTACGCTGGCACTAATTCCGCCGGCCTTAAAATTTGCTTCAACACCATTTAGGGCCGTTTTTTATGCCACTCAAAGAACAAGGAAAAAACAACAATATATTTTTACGCAATGTTGCGTCTTTTATTACTTTTTATTGCCTTGAAAATAGTTCATGGTAATAAATTTCAATTGTCTCACTGCTATCTACGTTTTCTTCATCATTGAACTTCACTTCTATTGCATCTTCGTCTATTTCATCTTCATATTCTTCCCTAGTTTCCCCTCCTATCAATTTTCATGCTGTTTATGAAAATTCCTAAAATATAGTGTGTGGTAGCAAAAATAGGTGCTTGGAAATTAATGCCGCTTTTCGAGAAAAATTCCAAATTTTTGGCCTTATTAACGCCGGCTCTTTTAACCCCGGCCCTTATAACGCCTCTAGGCCAAAATTAACGCCATTTAGGGTCGACGTAAGAAGGGCCAATAAGGTATGTCATAAACGTTCGAAGAAGATTTTTGCTCTATGGGATGTCACTATCTTATTAATCATTTAATTTTGGGGCTTTAATGATGTTTAGTACTGACCAGTGTTGAGTTGGTTGGTAGGGGGGCACCTCTTGTCTTCGGGGTAAAAAATTTGTCAGAACTCGGTTTTTCATGAAATCTAAAATGAACTGCCCATGCGCATGGTGACATAATAAACCTTAATAAAAGTATTGTCTAGAACGCTCCCCTTCTACAACCTCTGAAAAACTCCCATGTTTCACAATGATTTCGCACTCGACTTTGATATTATAAACACAAAACGTATTTTGAGGTCATTTCACTAAACCTAGGCCTACTGGCCTAAGCTAGAAAATGATTTCCGCTTCACCTCAAGATATTATGTCAATGTTTGTTTTGCTTCTTTAACAAAAAGCGGCATAGTAAAGGCTATTAAGGGTTTATTATGATCATTACCTGAAGATGCCGAATTTGACTGGTTCATGACTAAACTGCAATCTTTAAAGGAGCCTAACCATAATGGTGAAAAAAAGTCTGCTGAACTGGAAACACTAGACCTACTCTACCAATACCAAGCTGTTTCGTGCATATGGATTTTCAGGAGATTTAAAAAATTTTGTTCTGTTTTGAATAGAGAAATAAATAATAACATGATAATAAAATAAGTTTTATAATTTTGCTACATTTTCATAAGTATTACGTCATGATGATGTAATTATATAAAAGTATAATACGTAACTACAATACAAAAAGCTCTCTTTATCGGTTTAATGAGTTGTCAACTAAGTTTCATCATTATACGAGCTGTTATTGTTGAGCTACAGAGGGCCAAGTCTAATTGTACCCTCTCCTGTTCGGTAGGAATTTCACAGAGGCTGACTTCAACTTAAGAGGCTTAAAAATGTAGTTACATGCTATCACACATTTTCCAACTCTATAGGTATATATCTTGCAAAAACTCAGTAGGAGTCTTATGATTGAGAACTGACGATTGAGAAGCCTCAGATTGAAACCAAGATTGTGGATTTTCCCACGGAAAACTAATTTGAATGGAATTTTGCTATTGTTCTTGAGTTAAAAATAACTTGTTTACCTGAGAAGTTGGAAGTTGAAGAACTGTAGTTTGGGACAAGACTTTGGCAAAACAATGTTTTGAATGTTGTAACCAGTCTTTGAATTTATTAAATTTTTGAGTTTTGAATGCATGCGTGCATATATTTAGTAGCATTCTAGTTAAATTTTACATAAATAAGGTTGCTGTTGCTTTGAATTCCTGGCAGAATATTCATATTTGACAGTGATCTTCTCTATAATAAAACATGGTGTCGTGACCCGGAAAGGTTCATCTTGGGAAAGAATTCTTTGAACTTGAGTTGAAGTAAGTGTTCATTTTTATTCGATTTATAAAACATGGAAGAGTTGTTGAACAAAAAGATCAAAAAGCGTGGTGGACATCGTTTGTTTATTCAAAATATCTTAAGCTCTTACAAGGAGCTTGCTCCTAAGGATAATGAACCTTTATCGGATGAAGGTCGATTGAAATTGCAATCAAATCGTCATGTTTTGCAAAAACAGGTAAGTGAAATACAAACCTTGGACAGTGAAATCTTTGACATCTTACCTGAGGATTGTATGGAACGTGAATTAAAGGAAAAGCTCGACCTCGAGTCTGCAATTGAAGAGGCTATTTGTTTTACAGATTTTGTTCTGGTCAAGCCCAAGAATACTGAGCTGCAAATCCCACTTTCAAATAAAGTTCTGAACGTGTCTACCTGGAGTACTGGCGATAGTACTGGTGATAGTACTGGTGATGGGATTAAAACTTTTAAGAAGCATGCGAAGCTCCAAAAGCTATCTTTGTCTGAGTTCAATGGAAAAGTGGAGAATTGGTATAGTTTTTGGGACATATTTGAGTCTGCTGTGCACACAGATCCTGATTTGAGTGATTTTACTAAATTTCAATATTTACAGTCTTTGCTTGAAGGTGCTGTTCATAGACCTATAGCTGGTCTGAAAGTGACCACTACATTCTAAAAGAAAGATTTGGAAATAAAAAATTATCTCTGTGTAATTATCTCTACGCATTTTGCTTCTTTAGTAGCACTACCAGCAGTAGATTCGTGCAATGACTTAAAGCAGTTGAGAGAATTAAGTGACAAAACTGAATCTATCATTAGAAGCTTAGAAAGTTTGAATATATCGCAAGAAAGTTATGAAACATTTCGGACACCTGTATTGTTGGGAAAGTTACCTGCAGAATTGAAAATTATTGTAAGCAGAAAACTTGGAACGGAAAACTGGAATTTGTGTAAATTGTTGGAAGCTTTTAAAGCTGAATTATCCACCAAAGAGAGTTGTAATTTGATGCCAAATGAGAATAAGAGGCAGAGATTCCCCAGAAGTATTACACAGTCAGAGCAGAAAGATCCGGTGACAACAATTTAATCTTTGCACATTGCTGAGAAGAGCAGACTTTGCATCTTTAGCAAAGGAAATCATGTTTCAGGAAGATGCCAGATGGTCACAAATGTTGGTGCTAGAAGAAAGATATTGATGAAAGGTGGGTAATGTTTTGCTTGTTTTCAGCCTGGTCACCTTGCAGCTGCTTGTTCATCCAATGTCAAGTGCTATTGATGTGGAGGAAAGCATCACGTTGCTGTGTGTATCAAGAAGACTGATGGTTATTCATGAAGACGTGCAGTGGAGTCCTTAAAAATTCTGCGATGAAATCACCAGGTTTGAGAGAGGGGAGTGCTATGGCACAAACCTCCATTACTCCTATTGCAACTAGAACAGCTTCTAACATTGCTTCAAATGCAAGTTTGCATTTAAATTAGAGTAATGATCAGAAAATTTTGTTGCAAACTGCTAGAGCTAGAGTAAAATCTCCTCAAGATACTCAGAAATCTGCAAATGTCAGAATTTTGCTTGATTCAGGGGCACAGAGGACATATATAACCTCTAAACTGCGTGATTATCTCAGTTTACCTTCGATTGGGAAAGAAAAGGTCTGTATCAAAACTTTTGGGAATGAGAAACCTTCCTTTGCAACTTGTGACATTGTACAATTGAATCTTGAAGGTTGATATCTTACTTGGGTCCGACTATTTTTGGTCTGTAGTATCTGGTCACACAGTACGGGGGGAGAACAATCATGGCCCTACTGCTTTGTTGACTGGATTTGGATATGTTTTGAATGCTCCGATTAATATTCCATGCCAAAGAGCAAACATAATGTAGTATCCCATGTGATGAAAGTGTCACAAGCTCCTTGTGAAGATGACATTTTAAGAGGTGAATTAAAAGACGTTTTGGGACTTTGAAACTTTAGGCATAAAACCTGATGAACCTTCTGTATACGATAAATTTGCTAATCAAATAAAACAATACGGAAGTCATTATGAAGTTTCTTTACCTTTCAAAGAAGACCATTAAGTTATTCCTAACAACTTTTCAGTCAGTGAACAAAGGCTGAAATCTTTACTGAAAAATTGAAAGGTCAACCAGATATATTGAATGAATACGATAAAATAATTTCCAAGTGGTGTGAAATGTGAAATCATTGAACAAGTTGACCTCATTGAGGAAGCAAAAATTGGTAAAGTTCATTATTTGCATCATAGAGCGGTGATGCGAGAAGATAAGATCACCACCAATGTTCACATTGTTTTTGATGCGTCCTTAAGCTTACCAGGTATGGTAAGTTTGAATGATTGCCTTTAGTCGGACCACCACTCACACCGCTTATTTTCAACTTGTTGCTGCGATTTGCCTTAAAGAAGTCGTTTTAGTTGGGGACATTAAAAAGGCCTTTTTGAACATCAGTATCTCACCTGAACAACGTGATTTTCTAAGATTTTTATTTCTAAGATGATACCACTAAGGAAGAACGTCAGGTTGTTTGTTACAAGTTTGCACGACTAGTCTTTGGTCTCGTCAGTTCGCCCTATGTGTTGAACACTATGATCAGAGCTCACTTAGCAAATTACACAACTGACGAAGAATTTGTTCGAAATGTTTTGCTTTCTTTGTATGTTGATGATTATGTATCAACTTTCGAATCGACAGAAGAAGCTTTTTATGTTTACAAAAAGCTGAAATCATGTGTTGTTGAAGGAGGTTTCAACATGAGAAAATGGAACTCTAATGTGCTGAGTTTGGTCAACAAGATCTCTGGTGAAGAAGAACTTTTGAAGATCATCAAAAATACAATTGTTGAGGAAGATGAAACTTTCTCAAAATTTTCTATTCCCAATAGCTGCAATGAAAGCGAAAATAATGTTAAGGTCCTAAGCCTTGGCATGGGACAAACAGTCCGACTATATCAGGTTTGATTTAGCCAAAATATTTTCTGAAATGAGTGTGCAAAACTCGATAACCAAACATGAAACTTTGAGTTCAACGGCAAAGTTATATGACCCTTTGGGCCTTCTTTTGCCATCTCTTGTTCCCTTTAAACAATTGTTTCAAGATTTGTGCAAACAGAAAATAGATTGGGACTCTCCAGTATCTCAAGAAATCTTTTTGAAATGGAAAGATATCACTTCTGATTTGGTGTCAACAGGACCCATTGAAATTACTTGTTGCATTAATAATAGTAAATCTGGTGAAGTTGAACGACTTAAAATTCATGGTTTTAATGATGCTAGCTGCATTGCTTATGGCGCTGCTCTCTACATTATAATTGTTAAGAAATGTGGAGATATTGTTACTCATTTGTTAGCTGGAAAGACCAGGCTTGCTCCTTTGAAGTCTGACAAGATACCTAGATTGGAGCTGATAGCAGCACGTCTTCTGGCTTGTTTGATCACCTCGGTTAAAGAAGCTTTACAATCGGTGATCAAGATTGATGGCGTTTTTGTTGGATTGACTCACAGATCATGCTGTGGTGGATTTTTGGAAGAGAAAACGAGTTCCGTATTTTAGTCGGAAATAGAGTAGCTGAGATCAGGAAGCTAGTACATCCCAGTTCCTGGCATTATTGTCTGACACTTTTAAATCCAGCAGATATTGCTTCAAGAGGACGTAAACTCTCAGAATTGATGAATAGTTCATTGTGGTGGTCTGGTCCTACCTTTCTTGAAAAGGCTCAAGAAGAATGACCTTGCATATTGAATTTCAAAAAGAAATCAAAACCTTACAAAGAAATCCTTGACGAAATGGAGAAAGAGATCAAGTTGAATCCTCGTAAAGATTTTACGGATGTTTTTGTTGGTATGTTGTCGACCTTGAATACATCAATTGAGAATGTCATTTCCTCTGAGAACTACAGTACAGCAGATAAGCTATTTTGAGTTACTGCATACGTGCTACGTTTTATTAATAATCTGCGGAGCAAAGTAGCAAGAAAGGAGATTGCAACAAAGGATTTAACTGCTGAGGAACTTCATGTTGCACAGAATGTCTGGTTTCAAGCGATACAAGTCACTTTGAAAAAAGAAATAGATTATCAAAGGTATTCTCTTGATCTTCAACACTTTGAAGATAACGAATGCATATTGCGATGTCAAGGAAGAATAGAGAATGCATCTTTGTCATTTGGAACAAAATTTCCAATCTTGTTGCCGAGAAATCATAATATTACGAAACTACTGATCTTCCAGTCGCATGCTAGAGTCAAACACAATGGGATGAATGAAACATTTTCTGATTTACAAAGTTCCTTTTGGATTTTACGATGACGTCAGCTGGTATAAAGTCTCCTTGCAAAATGTGTAGCTTGAAAACGCTTGGAGGGAAAGCGTTATAGTTCACCTGCACATGCTCCTCTGCCAGAGTTAAGAGTCAACATGGATTTTGCCTCTACTAACCTGGGCGTTGATTTTGCTAGGCCGGTTTATGTTAGAGAAACTTATGATTCAAACGACACATTGCACAAGGCCTACATTGTGATTTTTACTTGTACGTCGACAAGAGCTGCTCATTTAGAAGTTTGTCCAGATTTGTCTGCGTCATCCTTCATTAGATGTCTGAAAAGATTTATGGGAAGACGTGGGATACCCGGTATCCGATACCAAAGATCGTCATTTCTGATAATGGTAAGACCTTTAAAGATAAATCTGCCCAAGGATTAGTATCTATGAACAACATTATCTGGAAATTCAATGTTCGCCCAGCGAGTTTTTGGAGAGGTTTTTTCGAAATAATTGTAAGGCTTGTAAAAGATGTCTAAAGAAAGCAGTTGGAATCTGTACTGAACTCTCGTCCTTGAACTCTCGTCCTAAATAGTGACTTAGAGTCTGAAACAATCACGCCTTCATCGTTAGTAATTATCGAACCTGATCTAAATGTCGTAAGTTCTAAAACATCTATAACGAAACATCAGCGTCATTTGGAGAATGTCTTAACACATTTCTTGAATTGCTGGTCCAGAGAGTATTTGTTAAGCTTGAGCGAATTTCATGGTAATAAATCGAGTAATAAGTTACGACAGGTAATTAGAATTGGAGACATTGTTACAATTATGAATGATAAGGTGAAGAGACAAAACTGGCAACTTGGCAAAGTGATAAACGTTTACCAGAGAAATGATGGTGTAGTCAGAGCCGCTGATGTTAACAATTTAGATCAATCTGGAAAGCATATTGTATTGAAGCGATCAATTCTTCATTTATTTCCTCTGACAATTTCTTCTGAATTTTCGGTTCCAGCAAAGAATAAGGAGCCAGAATCTTCTGGTCAGAATAAAGCCATTGATATTGAAATTTGTCATGTAGCCGATGAAGATGTGATTCAACATATATCGAGATCAAAGTTAACTACTGGAATTTTTGTGTGATTGAGTCTCTATCAATCCGGGGGGAGTATGATTGAGAACTGAAAATTGAGAACCTCAGATTGAAACCAAGACTGTGGATTTTCCCATGGAAAACTAATTGGAATGGAATTTTGCTATTGTTCTTGAGTTAAAAATAATTTGTTTACCTGAGAAGTTGGAAGTTGAAGAACTGAAGCTTGCGACATGACTTTGGAAAAACGATGTTTTGAATGTTGTAACCAGTCTTCGAATTTATTAAATTTTTGAGTTATGAATGCATGCGTGCATATAACTAGTAGTATTCTAGTTAAATTTTACATAAATAAGGTTGCTGTTGCTTTGAATTCCCGGCGGAATATTTATAGTTGACATTTATCTTCTCTATAATAAAACACCTTATTCCCTCCAGTTGGTACTGGTGATCAAAATTTTGAGGTCAGGCTCACAAACTGATTGTTTTAGGAAGGTCATCACAAAATCGTTTTGCTTGGCTTCATATTCCTAAAAGAGGCTTGTTTAAAATCGTTACTCAAGTGTAGGAAAAGAGAGTCACAAAGTAGATCTCTCGATTAACATGGTCCAGCAAAACGGGGTTCAATTTCTCTTGCTTTAAATAAAGCATCAACAGTAGATGAAATACTGCCAGTTATCCTGGCTACCGAGTCTCACAAAGGGACATATTTATGTCACCCTCTTTACTGTCTTTTGGTAACTTGCCCCATATTTCTGATTTCATTTTGGGCACCAGAAATGACTCACAATTAAATGACTCAGGTAATCATACATTTTTGCTGATTAAATTCAGTTGAGAACTTGGCATTGACAATTTTTGCCAATTGTTTTGCTCTTGTTACTCGAAAATTAGCAAGGATTCATAAAAACGATTAAGACCTTTTTTCATCTGACACACCTCAGAGTATGTCTGAAACAGGCCAAAACATTGAACTAAGATGGAATTTATACCCAGATGCGGCTCAAAATGCATCAATTGGAAAGAGATGCTTAATTGGCATTGTGTTTCAAACACCAATCACCTAGCCGGATACAGATGGAAGATTAATAGAATTAATTGAACATGTGACATGTGAGAAAACCAACTCTTTCTGTCTGCATGGAACTGGCCTTTTGGTTCTGATGTGGACAGATTCCAAAACCTCTTAGTGAAACAAATTTCTTGTTTTGCCAATGATTTTAAAGCAAGCCTTGCTGTAATTTTCTCAACGAGGGTTGTTGCCACTGTGTTGTCCTATGGACAAATCATGTTTAGACTTGGTTGTTGTTTGGACCCACAGGGTGGTTGCTTTCTTTTTCAAAAATTGTGCTGCGGAATATTGGTAGGTAGATGTTGTTTTATTCTATCTCCTAATGTCTTGGAAGTGCGATCTCATAAGCGGCATCATGCCGGCACAAAAATTCATAAATAACCAAAATCTTTTGCGTGGTAGGTACACAATCATTTTGAGTGGATGATAGAACTTTTCAAGTACAAAAAGCTTACTGAGGTTTGGCAGCAGCGAATAACTTAGAAATGGCCTTTTTTATTTGATTTTTTAATCACAATGAGATATTTCCTATACAAGGAATTTTTAGATAAACACGGCACTTATGCAGACCATACCTTTTATAACAGTGTTCGATCCCAATATAACGTCATCTCACACAACCAGCGACGTATCTCCTTAACTGAATCAGGAAATTGTTCTCTACAGCTGTTCAAGTGTTCGTTTATGGTCGCACCAACCAGGAACGGACTCTGCACCAAGCCAAACAATGCCCTTGTAAATCTGGATGTTGCTACTTTACTTGGGTCTTTGTCTTGTATCCAGTGGAATCTGAGAGCGTCACAGTCTTCTTCTCGTATTCTGATCTGCAACAAAGCTTGTTTCAGATCTCCTGTAAAGACCACCGGCTTCAGGCGATTTCGAACAAGAATGCTCCATATCAGATTCTGTAATGTGGGGCCAGTTTCAATACAATCGTTCTGCGACAGGCTCTTTTCGTTTGCTCTGGCAGAGGCATCATAAACGATACGAACCTTGGTGCTTTCCGCTGATTCCCGAATCACTGGCTTATGTGGTATGTAGAATTCACGTCCTTTTGGTTCACCAGTTGCCTTTTCTATGATGCCTTCTGACAATTGCTCTTGCATGATGCCGTCATATCGTTCAAATAGTTCTGGATTTCTCTGCAATCTCAGTACAAGATTCTTCAGCCGAGCAATACTTCCAGCTTTATTGCTTTGCAACAGTGCATGATGGTTCTTCCACAACAGCCCCGTTTCATACCATCCGTCTTCATTTCTGGTCAACTGTTCTTTGAATTCCTGGTACACTGTTGCCTGATCATCTATCCCTGCATCTTTCAGGCCAAGTACGTCAAGGCTGCATAATTGCTCATAATCTGCTACCGAAGTTCTTGTCAGGCGAGCATTGCTTGCGATGATCTCATTTCCGGGTGACATTATTGCCCAACCAAACCTTGTTAGTTCTGCAACGGGATCTCCAGGTTTTCCCACTTTTGGCTGTGTTTCGGTTTTGATTCTTGAATATTCGCTGGCACCAAGAATGACATGCACTGGCAGTTCCGACTTCTGATCCGTGTCATTCATCTTCACTCCCTGAAGATGGGTGTATCTTCTGATGATATCCGCATATTCTGGATTTGGGAGTTTCAGCAATACACTCTTATCCACTTTGCACACGTCTGTATGTAAGCTGAATGACCCATCAACGCTGCTAATTTCTACGCTGAACACATCAACTTTCTGATTAACTGAGTGCATCATCATATCAACTCTTCTTACTTCTCTACGTGGTGGGACGTTCTTCAATTCATTAGCCAACGCGGCTGAAATAAAGGTACTCCCAGCTCCGGTATCTAGCAAGTCTCTGCACTGCAAACCATTGACTTTAACAATCACCACTGTATGTGTCACCGGCATTTTGTCTTGGGCTATCATCAATCGCTGAGTGTCCTTATCGCATATTGAACTATGATGTTTCCCATCACATTTCTGGCATGTCGTTTTACTGCGGCAATCTGCTGCTCCGTGCTTGGAACCTGTGCAATTGAAACATAATCGTTTTGAGTTCAGCTGCCTCTTCCTTTCTGCAACACTTGTGATCTTGTTACAATCAACTGATTTATGCTTTGGTGAATCGCAGTAGACGCAGCTTCTTGACTTCCAGTCTTGTTGTCTCACTTGAAATACTCTGTCTCGTCTTTGCTGTGGCCTACCATCTCTCTTCTTTGTATTGATGTCTTGGGCAATCGGGTTTCTTTCACACCATTTTCTTACGGCCTCCACAAGCTGAGTGAACTCCCAATCTTGCCATTCGTCGTCTAAGCGCACCAGGTCTGCTCGTATGCCAGGCAGTTTGTCCAATGTGAGCCTCACGTAGCCTTTTACATCTTGTAGTTTCCCAAGAGTCTCAAGCGCTTGAACGCTGGTCACCAGTTTGTTATAGAATTCATGCACCTTTGCTGGATGAGTCCCATGGACTGTTGTTAGTTTGATCAGATTCTGAATATGAGCGTTAGCAACTTCTGTTGATTTCCCGTACTTCGTCTTCAGGATCTGTTTTGCTCTCTCGTATCCTTCAGTTGAAAATGGAAGGCCATCGATCGTCACTCGGACGGATTGTACCAGCAGCTCCTTGAGGTATGAGAACTTGTTCACTTGGCTGATATCTGCACGATCAATTTCCGCTTCAAATTGATTCCAAAATCTTTGCCAATCGATATACGTTCCCTGGAATTTCGTTATCACCAATTTAGGTAGCTTTGCACTTGACTCTGGTTTGACTCTGGTTTTTGTCCCGGTATTAAGTTTTCTTCTCAAATTCTTGTTTCCGTTGCAGCAAATCTCTCTTATGTTTGATTTCTTCCTCATGGTGACATTGTTGTATCTCTCACTCCATCTGTTCTTCTTTCTCTTTAGCTAGCATTATATCTTTCCCCTGCAGCTCCTTGATTTTCTCTTCGAGCTCTTCGACCACTGGTTCGAAGTCTTCCAGCTTCTCCTCAACACTCTTGGTCCATTCACGAATTTCCCCAAGGTCCTTTTCTTCTTCAATATAGGCTCGCAATACTTTGACTTTCAGCTTATGTATTTCAACAATCTGTTCTTCAAATACCGCTAGCAGTCTCTTCAGCCCTCTCGTGTTTCTCTTCTTTGGCGTTGTTTCCATTTCATCTCTAGTAAGCTGTAGAGTCTGAATGGCTGCATTTAGTTTCTTCTTCAGTTGTTCAATTGTTTCCATATTTTCTCCCATCTGGGGTGCCACTTTGTTGGGAATATGTTTCCTCCGCAACAAATAACTCACGATAGATTGCTAGATTGACTCACAAAGATACTCACGTTTAGTCAAAACAACTCTTGTAACTGAATATTCTTAACTCTAGTCATCACTCCCTCTACAACATTCGCTCTAGTTTATATACTGTTTTAGCGGAAAGTTCTAGATATCTAAAATTAGTACTTTTAACTACGTAATCTATAAAAATATGTGAAACGGCATTACGTAAGCAGATAATTACGTAAAACTTACACTTAGGGAACATTACCTCATTTCCTAGAATGTTCTAGTGATAACAAGATTGTTCTAAATATGGAAGCGAGGTTAAGCTAACAACTGGCCTAGGCAAAATTAATGCAACGGTTAAAATAAACGATAGACAAACATGAGAGCTTTGAGTTATATTTTCTACCATAAAGTTGTGTAAGTTGTGCTAAATTCGCCACATAATGGATAGTTTGGGAGTGAGACACTTACCCTTTGAAATCCAAAGTATCATAGCTTCAATTATTCATTCACGCAGTTCGGAAATTCTTGTAAAATTTGAGGATGTCCATAAGCAAGAAGACTCCTGTAATTGTGGTCTGTTTGTCATAGCATATGGAACTATGCTTTGTTATGGTTTGGATCCAAGAAGCTTCTATTTGGAAGTTGACAAAATGAGGTCACATCTGCAGCAATGTTTACAGAATGGAAAATTAACATGTTTCCCTAACAGAGGCAACAGAGTGCCAAACCTGGGAACTTTGGACTACTTTAGGTTCACTGTGTTTGTCAAATCATGTGTGAACCTACAGAAGGTACTAATACGGAACATACCTGGCAAAGAAAGGTGGATTTGTGCAGATTGCAGCAGTCAATGAAAAGTGAGCAAGAACTATGAAACCCAGCATAGCAGCAACTTCCACTCCTCTGTCAGAATTGCAGAACATTGACTTAAAAATATAATAAACACTGAGATTCCCTGCAAGTAGAGGCATATTATTATTACAAAATTTTTTGTCTGTGAAGTGAAGTCACAAAAACATTATTACTAAGAACAGTAGTGGTATACCCAGTTAATCACATTGATGTTATTAGAAGTTTTTCATATCCAACTATTTTTATATCTTGGGCTTTGTTGATATTGATATTTAGTTTAAAGACGAGTGGTTATAGTTACCTACTTTGTGTTTGTAAGATAGCCCTGTAAGCTTAAAAATGATGTTGAAAATTGAAATTGTGGTGGGCCTAATAACTGAATAAAAGGCCTACCAGGTAGGGTATGCCTTCAGCAAAATTCATACGGGAAAAGGCATAGGCTTGGCCATGACAATCCATTTTGCTATAAAAATATGCTCACCTTTCTTTCTGCATGCAGCCTAAATAACATTGAAGCGAATAATCTTCTGTGCAATTTGTCTTGTATGCATGTTCTACGAGTTTAATAGTTTTTTACGACGCCATTGCCCTCGGGATACTTGTCGCTTCGCGATCTCGCTCACTGCATCCTCTGAAACGTCTGAAACTGACATCCCGATACTGATAGCAAAAGGCGCGCTCGCAGGCTGGCGCAGTTTATCCGCGGCCTTTGGTCATGTGACCTGGTTGAGATGGGTGGGATTTTGTATTAACCATAAATTATGTTGTTCATGAAGTAGTTGCTTACTGATACAGAAGATTCTTCTTGTACATCATAAGGTGCTTGCAAAACGACCAATTCACATCCAGACATAAAGGACTCTGCAGCGTTTTGTCAATGGTTTTAAAATTTTGGCCAGCCACTTTGGCCTTCATCACCGTCCTAGAGGGTAGGCTCATTGTGACTGAATTAGTACAGTCAGTAATTCATAAAGCAAATGTTTTTGTAGCCTTTGTTGAAATACTTTTTTGCTTAAATGACTTTTGATGCCTAAAAATCGTTTTAATGTAAAGTACCTATTACCATAATCAATGTTTACCTTATCATCCAATTGTTTACAAACACTTTAAAGATTTCAATTATCATTTCCTGCAAATAATTTCCTCTTGCTGATCCAATGCTTTTGACGTGAATTTTTTCAATTTTTTCCCTTCCAAGGGGGGGGCTCATTTCAAACTTAATAAGTTCCAGTATGTTTTTGGCAGATTAGAAGAAGGAAAAAAGGCAATGTCTGTATTCTATGATCAAAATCAACTACATTCCAGCCGCCTATGGCTGAAAATTGGTTGAATTGATAGTAAAGCCTGTCAGCACTAGCTTTATTGGCAAAAACAAATATCACTTACCTGCATATCAGGGACTGAAACTGTTTGCTCTTCCAATTCTGTTCTTATTCCAAAATCTGTTATTTTTGTTTTTTGGAAGCCCAATGCAGCAAAACGGAACCTACATCAAATAGTGTAATTTTTTTTGCAGTCATGGCGGCAGTAGAATGTGTTTGTGTGCTCCTAGCTCTTTTCGGCTTTTTGGCTTTCGTAAAATTCCAAAATCCGAAATTCTGCAAAAGTGGTTTATTCCAAGGATTTAGTATCAATATTTCTCAAACTCGAATTCGGTAAGATGGGAAATCTGGTAAAGATTGGTTAAAACTTGTTCTTTCAAAGCCTGATAGAAATCTCCATGGTATCTGCCGGCCTAGTGCCGAATGTTGCCCTTATAGGGTCTACCGGGGTAAGTTGGGTAGCCGGGGTAAGTTGGGTAATACAACTATTTTGAATAATAATCAGCCAAGGGCCTCGATATGAAGCATTATTCGGTTTTATCATACATGAGGTACCTAGGGCACTGTGAAAAAACAATGGTTTCCATGGTTAATGGTAAACATGCCATGTGGAAGCGATTTGAGCATGTTGATGAAGAAGACTGGTTTTGATGGCTGAAAAGTTATTTTTGATCTGCGAACAAATATATTAATGTAAGTAAATATTTATATGTTCTAAACATACTTCTTAACGTTGTTTATGAAAATTTAATCCATTTTTCGTGGTTTCTTTGCCGGTGTGGGAACTATAACCGATTTACGAAGCCGGGGTAAGATGGGTATAATGAAATTTTCCGCCATTTTTTTAGGCCCAAAGATGGCATGTTCGCAAACGCGATATGAATTTTAAAGATGAACATCTCCTAAATGGCCGAAGAAGAAGTGAAAGAGATCAAAATGTGATTCCTACGACAAATAATTACAATTTATCGACTGAAGAATTGAGAAAATGGGTTTAAAGAACTAAAGTATTTGCCTTGGTTGAAGAAGACCACTGTGTCCTAAACAAAGATGTCTGACAGTAGAAGATGTACGGAAAGGACGTTGAAAATAGCTAAGAAGAATGGCTCAGATTACTTTTTTGCATCATTATTATACAAATAAAGACCATTAAAATAGTTTTTTTATAATATTAAGCAGATAGTGTTGCAGAATTCTTGTAAAATTAGCCTAAAATTGTTGTTACCCATCTTACCCCGGGACCGGGGTAAGTTTGGTGGCAAAAATCCTCCAGATATTTTTTGAAATTGTAGCTCCCCCTTTAAAAATTTAAAAAATATATTTTATTTTCTTAATTGTCACACATTGAATACTATTTCTGCCAAATTTGAGAATTGTGTGTGGATTTTTCATGCAGTTACACATTAATGAATTTACAACATGCCCCTATATTACCCAACTTACCCCGGTAGACCCTACAATTGAAGATGTTGTGATTAAGAAACTGAAAGATGAAACCAATACAGATATTACACCGGAGTGTAAGTGGAATTGTCGCAGCAAGCTGTAAGAGTGTGATAAATTGAGGAAGAGCTTCTTCCAGCTCTGCATTCTTGATGACCAACAGTAGATCCTACAAACCTCCTGCACCTTCTTTCACGATGTCCACATCAATGTCATCTGCAGTGTCAATCTCAAACTCACCCCTCTCTTCCACACTCAAAGATTTACCTGCACAACTGTCTCCTTTCACCACTTCATCAGGAATCCTTTGTCACTTCTCTTTCTTCTTTTCTACCAAGGTGTCTTGATTCCGTACCAGTTTTCTTATCAACAGCTTGATCTCTTTGTTATTGTAGAGAACATTGAGATTGTTCTCTGTGGCGATTACATCTGACACTGCAAAGTGGTACAACTTTTTTACATCTTCAATCAATGCCCTCTGCTGAGCAGAAGCACCCCATACAACCATTGTCAATAGAATTCAGATGGTCTGGATACTTCATTGTTCTCTTTGTCTTATGCAGTGTAAATCTCAAACTCACCCCTCTCTTCCACACTCAAAGATTTTTCTGCACAACTGTCTCCTTTCACCACTTCATCAGGAATCCTTTGTCACTTCTCTTTCTTCTTTTCTACCAAGGTGTCTTTATTCCGTACCAGTTTTCTTATCAACAGCTTGATCTCTTTGTTATTGTAGAGAACATTGAGATTGTTCTCTGTGGCGATTACATCTGACACTGCAAAGTGGTACAACTTTTTTACATCAGTTTTCTGTGTCAGTTTTCTGTGTCATCACTGTATCCTTTGTCTAACAAACGTGTGATTAACGAAGCATGACAGTGCACAGCTCTGTGAGAGTGTTCTTTGCAAATCAAGGGTTTTGGAATACGCTCGCTGACTTGACTATCTACTTCGCTATGTTACTGTATATCACTCTATTTTAATGTTTTTTTCTGTTGCCATTAGTTATGCCGTAAATCTTGAAATATGACAGGTGCAAATTGTTGCCTTAATTTTTGTGGAGTTAGCCATCGCAGAGGGAAAGACAAGTCCGAAAGTTTGAGTTTATTTAAGTTGCCCACCGGCCTTGATAAGAAGTCAAAGCAATGGAGACGAGAAGTTTTAAATATAATAACAAAGTACAGAGTTGAAGATGATAGTTTTAAATGCCAGCTGGATAACGATACACTGCACATCTGCGAAAGACATTTCAAACCGGACGATATTACTACACGTAAGTTTTAAAACTGAAGATAATCTTCATAATGTTTCAACAAAAGTAAAGGCTCCGTTTGTGGTTTATTTGTGGTCCCCTACTTTTCTTGCAGCAAAGTCCGCCTTTTTAACAAACCATTTTGGACCCATTTTGGAGGTGGGCCCCCACTGGTTGTGCCGTTGGGGATAGGGGGGACTAGTCCCCTTCCTTGCAAAAATTTAGAAAACATTGTAAGTGTAAAATGCAAGAGAATTGTCTATGTTTACCTTTTTACCCTCCCATTTTTCAATTTTTTGGTTTGTCCTCTCAGTTTTTTTGTAACCCATCATTATTGTGAGTCCCCTACATACTTTTGAGATGCATAATGACCAGTGACTGATCAAATTGTTTTTATTTTTAGATCATGGACCAAAGTTAACAAAGAAATTCCTGAAACTTGGGGCATTGCCATCTGAAGCACTGCCACAAAAATCATGTATGAGTGAAAATCAAGTAGGGAAAACAGAAAGGCCTGCAAGAAATATTGTTAAAGATGCTTAAGTAACTAGCAACCCATGTTTCTATTACAAGGACTTGCAAGATATCAAAAACAGGGTTAAAAGGCTTGTTCTGAAGGAATGGTCCATAACAACTGATCCTGATAAATTACGTGCGACAAAGTATAAAGCACCATACACGTTGCCAGAATTTGATGTTGTCATTGATCTGAGTCTTGCTTATTCAATATCTGTGTTTGGATGGTTCCTACCTGATGACCACTATCTGTACAGAGATTTTCAAAGAAATGTCCGAAATGTTACAATTTCTGACATTAAGAATAATTTGGAAAGTTTACACATATGCAATTGTCACAAAAGTGCATGTTTCTCTGGAAAATCCATCAAACATGTGGTGCCACTGAAAGGTGACCCTGACACAGCCACTGAGAACCAAAACCCATTTTCAACAATAGAAATATGCCATTCAAGAAACTGTATGGTCCTTATCAAAGGCAACCAATGTCAAAAATGCAATGAGCATGAAATTGAACAGGATCAGCAAGACAAGAAAACTAAGGCAAGACATTCAGTACCCGCAAAGATAAGAGCACTAATAAGCCTAATTTCTTCAAAACAACTAAAGCTCACCATACAAGATCAAAGATTAAAGTGCAAACAGTTAGAAGGTAGAATATCTGAAGTGGAGAAGGAAATTCATCAAAAAGCCTTGAAATCACTTCAGACCTCAGTTACGATCTTTTGTCTCTGATAAGTGAAAATGGTGAAAAAATGAGCCCTTTCATGAAGTTGTTCTGGCAGAACCAACTGGAAAACTCTCCAAGATCTGCAAATGGACGACGGTATCATCCAATGATAATCAGGTGGTGTCTATCAATTGCATGCAAATCTTCGTCTGCATATGATGAATTAAGAGGGACTTTATATAACAGTGGAATAATCGAGCTTCCCAGCAGAAGGCAACTAAGAAACTATTGCAATGCTATCAAACCTAAGACAGGATTCAACCCAGAAGTGATAGAAGCTTTGGCAAACATGGTTTAACCATACAAGCCATTTGAGAGGTATGTTTCTATCATATTTGATGAAATGAAGGTACAAAGTGGACTTGTTTGGGACAAGCATTCTGGAGAGCTAATTGGGTATACTGACCTTGGTGATCCAGACATAAATTATGCCACTCTTAATGCCCAAGATCACCTCTCTTCCCATGCTCTAGTCTTCATGGTGCGTGGTGTTTACTCCAAGCTTCAATTTATAATTGGATATTTTGCAACTGAAGCAATGACTTCGACTCAGCTCTTTCCAATATTTTGGAAGGCAGTTGCAATCTGTGAAATAAGCTGCAATCTTGCTGTCATTGCTGCCACTACAGATGGTGCTTCACCTAATCGTAGATTTTTAAAGATGCATGCTCGAATTGTTACTGCAAATGAGAGAGATCTGGTTTACAAAACACCGAATATCTATGCTGAAAATAGAAATATTTTCTTCTTCAGTGATGCTCCACACCTTGTGAAGACAAGTAGAAACTGTTTGTTCCATTCTGGGTTTTCTCAGCATACAAGATGTATGTGGAACAATGGCCAGGATTTGTTATGGAGTCACATCTCAAGTATTTACTATAAAGACCAGGAGACTGGTCTTCACCTCTTGCCTAAGCTTACAGCTGATCACATACCTTGCAGTGCAAGTTTTAAGTAAAACCATGGCAACTGTTATACGCCAATTCTCAAATGCCAATGCCCTGGGAACTGCTCAGTTCTGTGAGATGATTTACATGTTTTTTGACTGTTTTAATGTCAGAAGCTTGAAAGAGGGAGAGTATCAGAGAAAAGATTCACTTGGTCGGAGAAAGATTTCCTATGATATTTAGATGATTGGAGAAGCAGCATAGATCAAAGGAGAGGTGACTATGATCAAAGTTCAAAAGATAAAATGTTCCTTTCTTGGCAAACATATGAGGGTCTCAAACTAAGCATGTATTCACTTGACGTGGTTAAGTTTTTACTGAGAAATGGTGCCAGTTATGTCCTCAAAAATAGGTTGTCAAGATCCTGTTGTCAAGATCCTGTTGAGGAATATTTTGGAAGGCAGAGGGCACTAGGCTGAAGATGTGAAAACCCAAGCATTCAAGACTTTGGCTACAATGCAAATAAATTTAGGATCCAGCAATCAATTCTACCAGTCAGAGGAAACACAAAGGGAAGAAAAAGAAGCAGCAAAGAAAACAAATGGTATGACGTTGACACTGAGCCAATAAAATCGAGGAAAAAATGATAAATGATAATGACTTTTTTTTATAGAGTTTTATCAGTCATTTTATAAGTTAATGACATAAGTTTGCCACTCTCTGGTCCAGAGAAAAATTATAGGATTACTCCTTTTCAGTTGCTCTTTGAATTTCTTTTCTTAATGTCTTAGATTTGCCTTTTCTCTGACTGAGCCTGAATTTGTTAACAATATCTTTTGCATACGAGAATGAGCGAACTTTTATGTAAAGCATCAGTATCTTCTCAAGAACATCATAGGCAATATCAGCATCTACTGACAATGCAGCAGAACTAAGAAGGGTTTGATATGAAGCCAATAGGTCTTGATCCACACTTAACTCACTGAACATTTTTTTGTAATCAATACTCTTCATGTCCTTGAGATTTGTGTTTTGTAGAAACTTTAGTTCAGCAATTGTGAGAATTGTTTGGGATGTCTCACTTATTTTCCAAAGTCCTCCTCTATTAAGGTTATCAACTAGCTTCTGAGGGCACAATGAGTCATTATTTATACGTCCTGCCTTCAAAATTGCCAGATGCTGTTGACCGAGGTTTGAGTTGTGGTGCTTGGAACTGTAAATTTTTCAATTCAAATTGTAGAAGATGTACCCACCAAGATATTGCAAAGAAGATTTTTCCTGATCAGAAAGGGAATTCTTGCTGGTTGTCGGTGGGAGCTCCTGAGCATTTGATCTTGCAGTTGCAACAATCTTGTCTGCAAGTTTTGTGCATAAAAGTGTTGCCCCATGTGAATTTAGTGGAGAGAACAGCATGCATGCTTTTGGAACAACAGTTGCATAAAATTTTGCATAGAATTTCTCAACATTGCCTGTTTTCCGCAAAGCATTAAACATTTTCAAAATCTGGGCAACAATTTCTTGTTTTCTGTTTTCAACAGTTATGCTACAGCAAACATAACTCTTAAACTGTTTACAAAAATCACAAGGAAAACATTTATCTTCCGAGATCACTTTGATACTTTCATTGACAAGAGCGATAAGCAAATTGGTATCTTCTTCATCATTTCTGCTTTCGATCCTATTATTTTCTTTCCCTTCCTGGTAATGCTTGGCATTTTTGTGCCTGGTCAGACCTCTTCGTGATTTGCAAACTTTCGGGCATAATGTGCACTTGAAATCACCAACCTCAATCTGAAAAGAAATTTTATTTATTTTCCCGGTGCTCATACATTACAAATATTTGATTCTGCCAAGAAATTTTATGCAACATCTGCTTTCAAAATGAAAACAGTAGCTGTCAAACCTAACAACTTTAATTAGTTACCTGTATACTATTAGTTACCTCTAGGCCTATACTATTGTTATTTTATAAGAAACTGATAATTTGTTTCAGTGTAAAAGAATTTCTTGAGGCTTTTTATCTAGCTCTAAAGATTGTTGAGATCTTAAGGTTTTTTGAGTCGAGAACTGAAGTTGATCTCAACAGTTTACTGATGAGTTTCTTTTTAGGCCTATCTATCCCCCGTAGATTAAAAAAGTCTACCTACATCTTTGGTTACTTCCAAGAAATCATCTTCTAGTTCTTTTTTAAACGAATCACTCTCAAGAAACTCTTCAATTGCGTCAAGATCATGTCCTTCCACAACATCTCGACTTCTATTTGTGATCGCCATGATCCTGATGGAGTACGTGCCCTGTGCTGTGTGTGCTGTGCACTATCATTCTTCAATTATTCTGCAAATTATCAGACTCAACATCAAAAGCGGCATCCTTTGAAAACCACGCAGTTTCCAGACCATCTGAATTCTATTGACTATGGTACAACTTGATGTGCAGTAACGTGGAGGATGTGCAGTATAGTGGAGGGTGCCAATACAACATGGAGGGTTATCATCATGTAAGTGGAGGATGCAGAGTATCGTGAAGGGTTATCATCATGTAAGTGGAGGGATATCATTTTTAACGTGGAGGGATACCATGATGTAAGTGGAGGATGCGGAGTATCGTGGAGGGTTATCACCATGTAAGTGGAGGGATATCATTTTCAACGTAGAGGGATACCATCTATTCCTCGTTCAAGGCTTCTCCATCCTCTCCTTGCGCAAACGATCGAAAAAATCAGGGTCTTTACTCAGTGTATGTTGCCATACTTGATTATAATCAAAATCTGATAAGATTCTTTGAAAATCATCTAGAATCCATCTGAGTTGCACTGCATCGACAGTAGATCTCTGCATAAATGTGATAATTGGGGCAAAATACTCCACAATTTTTCTGTAAAGTTTCAAGAAGTACAAACTCAACCTGCTGAATCTGGATACCTAATCCCCTGGTTGTTGCTTTTTTTTGGCTTCTCATCAGCAGCATTTGATATTTCATATAAAACAGTTCCAAATGCCTCATAGTTGGTGTCGATTGCTGTTACAGCTGTATCACATCATAGCCAACGGGTGTCCTCAGGCTAAGGCAAATTCTGGCCAAGATTTCTTGTGCGCTTAGGGCTGCTTCTGGAAAATGATATCAGCTTCTCGATGATATTAAAACATGGGGGCCCTATGGGCATGTTTGAAGATGGACTCTGGTTATTGATGGCTATTTCAGTAAAATGATGAAACAGGTTTCTGATTATTATGAGGATAATAATCATAACAATCATGACGCTGGTTGTGGAGGTAATTATCTAAATCTATTCCTATTCCTTGGACCTAACTAAAACAGGAACGAGATTGATGACGGTAATGAGTGGTGGTGGTGGTGATGGTGGTAGGGGTGGTTGTGCTGGTGTGGTGTTGGTGGTGATTTGCCTTGAATGTGAAAAGATGCTAAAATTGGGATAAAAGATTATGACCTTATTGATTGAATGGAGAATTATTGAAGGAAAGTGAGTTAAAAATTTGGCTGTGTTTGATATTTGTTGTTATTATTTGTGCATTTGAATCAACATTTACTGGAAGATAATCTACTAGTAACGGGGAGAAGGGTTCATTTTCGGAACTTGTTGCATAAAATGTAGGTGGTGTTACTGTGCTGGTGAGAGTAAGGGCACCTGTGAAAAAGTTTTGCTCGTAAAAGCTATTTGAATCTCCATATAAACATGATTAACAGTTATTTCAAAGTTGTTTAATTGGGATTTTTATTTTTTGTAGCAAAAAGAAACAACGAAAGAAACGGTGACTTTGAATGGATAAATTCATAATTTTAGACTCGTTGAACGATCTGCAAATCCACGGGTTGAGTTTTTCTTGCAAAAAGAAGATGGCTTGGTAAGAGGGGTTTGTTTTGATTTGAGCAAAAAGAAAATATTACAGAAAGTATATGTTAAAAAGACTGGCTTAATGTTAAAAAATGTGATACTTGATAAAAGCAAAATGGAAGAGAGTTTGGTTGTTGTGGCTGGGACTTCCTTAGAGGAAACAACAGTTGACTTTGAAAATGTACCAATGCTGTCAAGGATTTAATGTAATAAGGCAGAAGATTTGTTTGTGGGGCGAGTAGTTGCTGTGAGTGGAAAGGTGGTGGCTCTATCGGGTGAGAAGATGGTTACAACAAAATATGGGGAAAAGGTTAGGGTGGATGGAATTATAGCGGACGAGGAAGGTTCAGTAAAAGTATCTTTTTGGGGTGATGCTGGAAAGGAGGTTGGATTGAATAGGATTTCTGAGTTTGGCGAGGCAAAGGCTTGGAGGGATTCGAAAACGGAAAATATAAGTTTAAGTGTGGAATTTGAGGAAATAAAAGAGGTAGAAGTATAGAAGGAGAAGTTGCTGCGGTAGAAGGGTTGGGGTTAAGAAAGGAAATTGTAGATGTGTTAGGTGTGGTGAGATGTCAGAAATTGAAGATATGTTTGAAATGTCGAAAATCTGTGGATGTGGAGGGGAGTGTTGGTGTTGTTGAGTGTAAAGATTGCCACATGCTGCAAAGAGTTAGCAAATTGAAAACCAGAATCACTGTTCGTATACTTGTGGAAAGAGTCTCCAATGGATGAAATTTGGAAATGACGGCTTTTGATGATTCTTAAGAGTTTTTTTTTGGAAAGAAATTCGATAGAGTCAAAGTTACAAAAGATGAGGTTATAAAGAAGTTCTAAATATTAACATTATTGAATTTAGTTATGATGATGCAAGTAATATAATAGACAATTTCGCATGAATTGAATCGGAGTAATAATTAAGTACACATCATCAAAGTTATTTAGAATTATGTTATCAGAGTTATTTAGAATTAAAATTAGTAGGACCTAAGATTAGGGAGGTAAAGGCTGGGTTATTTATTGCAAGTTGGAATAATGGTACTAATTTCATTTTTTGAATGTGATTATTTTGAAAAATAGAAGAAATTGGTCTAGGGTGAGGAATTTATATATTGTTGTTGTAATAGATGATAACAAAGTATCAGGTGAAGCAAAAACTTTATCTATTGAAACTGGAAGTCGATCACAAGCAGTAATCTTGTGCGATTGTTGTGACAGATGTGTAATAAATTATTGAAAATTGTGGTTTTACGAATTAATAGTTGGCAACGAAATTATGCAAGATTGTTGTTGGTTACCTTTAGAGTAAATTATATTATTATCTGTTTAAAAAAACAATTGCATACAGTTATTTACTTTAGGTTCTGCAGATATGGTTAAATAGGTGGTATTTAGGTATTAGGTTCCATTAGGGATTAGAGGTGTTGGAATATATAATAATCCCTACGATTTCTCTAAATATATCGTTCTTAATAGAAGAAATACCCTGTAGATTGTGCGACATATAATTTTTTGTTCGTAGTTGCCTATTATCCTGTTGATTTTTTTGTCAAAACATGGTATATGCCTGATATGCAAATGCCTGCTCTGGTATACAGTAATGAGTATTTGATTTTGGTCAGCAAATAATCAACATTGAATTGATACTATAGGAATGAAAAACGAAAATTAGTTAGGTTTGTGCAAAGAAAAATTGTTTACTAATAATGTTTAGTAAATGTAGTAGTCTGTATTTGATACATGTTGGCGATTTTTGTTGCTTCGTTTCAATGTATTAAGAACAGAGATTTGCGCCTGAGTCGAAATGAAATTATAAAGGATGTGATAGTCATGTATATCTGATGAAAGTAATGATGATGATGATGCAAGGGCATGGCAAGGAAGGGCTTATCATTAGACACCCAGTTGTGAAAGCATTTGTGTGTTGGTAGAAAGATTTTGCTTTGCAACGCTGAGTCAGCAGAATTTGTCAATACTGAATTGAAATAAAGAAAAGTGTGAGCACTAATGTGAACTATCGGTATCAACCTCGTCTCTAGGGTGAATAGGCCTCTACGTGAAACTCCGCTGTCCATATTGGACCGTGGTATTGGCCTTGTCTATTCGCAATTTGATTGGTTGTTCAAAGAATAGAAATTTTAAATGAGGTCACAGTTTCTTCAAAATTTCACACCAAAATAGGCCGAAAATTATGTGAAAAACATGTGAAAAAAACTGGTTTATTACATGCATATGCAATCGTCATGCACATCGAGAATGAAGGTGATGATGATAATAATGATTATAATGATGATGATGATGATGATAATGATGATGATGCTTATGATGATGATGAGGATGATGATGATGAGGATGTTGATGATGATGATGGTGGTGGTGGTGGTGGTGATGATGATGATGATGATGATAATGATAATGATGATGATAATGCTGTTGATTGCTCTTCTTCAGCGTGGTTTTGTGTTTCGGATAAAAACCTGTTGCACAGATGGCATGTGAATAGATATTCTTCATTTAATTAATATGATATTCTGTTTGTTATAATAACTAAAAATCAAGTAACAGTACATTCTTACAGTGAATAGCAATAAGATAAGCTAAATTATGATAAGAAGCAAATACAAAAATTGAAATATTTTGATGAATTGTTCATAAAACATTCAGCTGTATTTTTCATTGAAGATGAATTAGTTAGTTAGTCCGTTACTTAGTTGAGCACACAGAGTTGCTGTCTTTGAAGGTATGGGTTTCTGTTCAAAGCACAATCCTCTGAATAGCGTAGCACTAATGTCAATCTTTCCTTTCAAAGTGACCACACGTCGTGATTTCTTTTGTCTGCCATTAGACAGTGTTGGCATGGCGACCATTTTTACTTTTCGTGGCAGGTTTGACCTTAGTGGGAATCGAACTTGCAATCATAGATTGCGAGTCCGAGTTGTTCAGCTATTGGCCATTCTCACCACAATTCGCTGATTCAGTTACAGTGTTATAGTAGTCAAAACATGATTGTGATAAAAACAGTAACTTGGATATGATTGAATTCGTTGCTTCTGTTTTCACCAAGGACTGATTGGAAGAAAATACGTTGCTGATATCTCCAATTCCCAGTTTTACAGGTTTTACTATTGTCTTTATCGAAATCCTGGAAAATTGAAAAAAAAATTATTTATCAAGTTAAAGAAAAAAACTTAAAAACAAATGTTTGACATATTCAATGAATGAGAAAAAAATATGACATATAAAGTGACGGAAGGACTTGGCCAAGTTATATTTTATAAAACGAAAGTGTTTTCGTTTTATGAAGGACGACTTGGGAAAGTGGAAGGATAGGAGCAAAAGTGAATTACCTTGCTAGTTATTATAATTTTCATGACTTGATGGATTTTGTCTCCCCAAATAACGGCCATTTTGTCTTAGTATTTTTTTAGATATTTTGAATTTTTATGTGCGTTTTACATTAGTTACTCATATGAGTAAGTTGATAAGTGACGAATATTTGTATGATAGTCAATAGTTGTATCATGGTTGTATCATGTTGTAGAATGTATAGAAGATCAGTGTTTGATTTTTTACGCAGTTAGTCATAAAAAATATTTTGGATTTGAATGATCTTCAAGTATTTATTATGATTTTGCATTATTAGCATCAAAGAACTTCAGTTTTACCATATAGATATATTTTGTACTATTTATTCATTGATTTTTGATGCAAGGGAACAGAGGCTTGTGATCGATATAATATGATTCTAGGACTCCTGAGCATGCGACCAAACAAGGAACATTGGTGTATATATGATCAATTTGGCTCCTGTAGTCTGTAGTGTATTGTGTGATCAACTGGGTATAACCTTTTTCTTGTATTATGTTTGCAGCTAACTGACATTTTTCCAAACATTCGTTTCGATAAGTCGACATTGAAATCTCCAAGAATGATAATAGGATCAGCAAGCTGTTGATTCAAATATGTCTCATTCAAATGATCAAGCGCTTGTAAAAGGTCAGCTAATGTTGTACGAAGACGTGAACCATATATGGCAATAATATGTATATTTATAAGAGATTTTTTAACTGTGGTAATTGTGATTTCAACATTAAAACAGCTCGCATTAAAAGGAAATGTTATGCAATTAATATTTCTTTGCAAACAAAGACCTGTTCCATAAGGTGGTCTGCGCATATTTTCAGATATGAAATCATTTCTATACAAGTCAAAGTTATCTAATGTATATTCATTAGAGGAGTCATCAGGAATAAGTTCAGTTTCAACAAATGCTAAGATATCAGCAGTTTTGAAATTGTAATCTGCAGCTATATCTTTTATGTGCATATGAAGAGAGCGTACATTGTGGAAAATGATTCTAACAGTATCTTTTAATGTCTTTTCATAGAGAGAATGAAGGCAGATTTGTAATTTTGCATCAGTCCTGAATCTTCACATTTTATTTTTTACTTTCTGACTGGCTGCTATTTTCTGTTCATTTAGATTGGAAATGTATAAGTTTGCTAATTTTGTGACTCTACTTAGGCCAACGTAATGCGCATGTTCTCTTGTTGAAGAAGGAAAATAAACCACAAGTTGTTTTATTATGTCACCTTGGCAACAATGAATTATTTTTGCTGCTGCTGGTCTCAATAGGAATTGCTTTCTCAACACGTATACTTGTGCTCTGTTGGAAATGTTGAAATGTCTAGAAATTTCAAGAATAGGTGTCCGGGTCTTGTCAATTTGCTGATGATAAAGATATTGGTTTGCTGTTCGATGATTCTTGCCAATTTGTTCATCATCAAATAATACCCATATTACCTTCGGTCTGGTGGATGGTGGATCATGGTAATCAAAGGCTTTGATAGTACATTCTACACCATTAGTCATACCATTGTTTACAGCAATATTTGTTGTTAAATCATATTTCAGCGAAATCGCAATATTTATAACTTTTGCAAGTCCCATTGTATTATTTGTATCATTTGGTACTTTTTGTAACATACTTCTTTTAAGTGCATCAGAGATATCTGTTGAAAATCAGTTCATTATGCACATTGACGGCTTTATTTGTTGAAAACAAATGAGTAAAAGTGATTACGTATTATTTATAAGTCTAGTTTTTAGAGTCAATATGTCCTTTTGGGTGTGAGTAGCTTCTCTTAATCTGTTAAGTAATTCAGCAAAAGCTTTTTTATCTTTTTGTATCATTATTTCAGTTAACTCGTACATTTTGAAATTATCTTGCCATATATTTGTTGCAAGTTCAGTATATGAATTCGAATAGCTGTCAAATATTCATTTGTCAAATACTGGTTGTAACTGAAATAAATCTCCAACAGCAATTATATGTATGTCCCCAAAAAGAGATTCGTTATTCATGATTTGTTGCAATCGGAGATTGATGAAATTGAACACTCCTGCACCAACCATTGAAATCTCGTCAATTAATATTAATTTCAGTTTAGCAAATTTATTTTGTATAGTGTTGAGTCTGTCTCGATCTAAGGCGCAATATTGAAATCCTTTGTTTGCTGGTAATTTTAAAGCAGAATGAATAGTAAAACCTTGAATAATAAAAGCGGCTTTTTAATTCATCAGGATTTTCACCAAGAATGTGGTCATAATGTCTAATTAACGCTTCATAAAGTGCATTTGATAAGCGACTTTTACCAACTCCAGCTCCACCGCTAAGGAACAAAGTCAATTGCTTATTATTGGTTTTAATTGAATGTAAAATGTGGTAGAAAAATTCTTTCTGTTGTTTGTTCAAAGATTGTAAAAGATTTTTATATTCTTCATCATGCACTCGATAGATGTTCTGAATTTCTTGATCTTCTGTTCTTGGATAGATGCCGAAATTGTTTATCAGATCATATTGATTGTGAATGGTGTTTGTTCCTGGTGCAAAGCATTGAAATGTTTCACTAAGTGCATTACCGGGATATTCATCATAAGCATTATCATGTTGGGCTGCAGGTGCAACATTATAACAATTTTCATCAATATCAGCATTCAGTGCTTCAATAAAATCATCAAACTCACATGACGTTCCTTCATATTGTTTTCTTTTGTCTATAATGCGATTTTGGAATTGTTGTTTGTAAGATTCATGTCCAGCCGAAAGGGCACTTTCTTTTCTCCAAGCAGTATATAACATTAACTGTTATTTGTAATAGTTTTCAGGATCATTATGCTCATTGTATATAACAAATCGAATAATTTTTGGTTTTTTTCGTTTTACAAGTTTCATAGCACCTTTCATTTGATACTCTTTGTCAGTTAGTTCATCAAAATAATCTGCATCATCGTCATCATCATTATTATCATTGTACTCAGAGCTTTCTAATCTCGAACATAATTAAACAATGCAGCATATAGACCAGAGGGGGTAGGGGGCTTATGGTCACCAAACGAGAGACTTAATGAGGTATACTTTTTCTAGCCCAACTTTTGGCGTAGAATCCGAAAATGAATGTTGATCGGGTGGGCGAGGCTGCGTTTTCAAGATTTTTGGGGGGCTTGGGCTATATTTTTGAAAATATGCGAATTTGATTTTTTGATGATCAATTTATTCATTCGACAAGCTTTTTATCTCATATTATTGGAAACAATGCTAAAACATGTTGATTAGGCGAGTGAGGTTGCATTTTCAAGAATTTTGGGGGCGGGACCATTATTTTTATAGCAAATATGCAGGTCAATAACTGGCATTAACCGACGATCGTGAAGCATTATACCTGACAAATAATCAGGTAAATGAAACTGTGGAGCACCTGAAAGTGGTAATGAGAAGGTCGAGTTTAAAAGATAGATTTTAGGTTGCTGAAACAATATTTAGATAAAGAGCAACTGACAAATAGCGTCTTTGTAAGATAAAAAATAAATGTCACATACTTTAACGAATGTTTGATACAAAAAATTCCGTTGCGGTGAAGTTATTCGTCTGCATATTCCTCATCAGAGCTGTTGTCATTTTCACTGTCATTGCCAACATCAGAGCTCAAAGGGAAGTCGTTATCTGGAACCTCAATGAGACGTTCTTGGACATCAGGAGGATATGCCTCATCGATGCAAGCAACTTGATAGTCTGGAAGCCAACCATGGTCAGTCGGACATTCTTCATATATCAGTGGGAAACTTGCTTTCCGCCAAATCATAGCAACGTAGTTTGCTCTCTTAGCATGCTTCTCTACACTACTTTGGCAGGGAGGAAGCAAGGAAATATCGATCACTTTTTCGTCGCTTTCAACTTCTTCCAAAAAATACTCGCTCTAGCATGATGCTTCTTTCTTTTGCCCATAAATGTATAATAAGGAACTACTCTTCGAGTTTATAGAGAAAGCGTGGATAGAAAGAAAGATCTTGCTGCAAATAGAGTTATTTACTTTTGCAGAGATACTAGCTGCACAAAGATGAAGTGTGATGGCGTAAATGTAGAGCCCGCACTGATTACGAATCATGAAGAGGCAGATACAAAATTTGCATACATGATTCTTCATGCTCTCAGGGAAACAATATGCAAGAATTGTATCAAGCTTCTTCGGAAAGGGAAAACCAGTATGTTGGAAGGCCATAAAAAATAACAGAAGTTTCTCAAGGGCCTTTGGTTAGATTGACTCTTCTACTGAAATACCAGAAAATCGTTCACCATCATCAGTTAATGCCGGTTATTGACCTGCATATTTGCTATAAAAATAATGGTCCCGCCCCTAAAAATCCTAAAAATGCAGCCTCACCCACCTGATCAACATTTTTTAGAATTTTTTCCAATAATATGATATAAAAAGCTTGTCAAATGAATAAATTGATCATCAAAAAATCGAATTCGCATATTTTCAAAAATATAGCCAAAGCCCCCCAAAAATCTTGAGAACACAGCCTCGCCCACCCTATCAACATTCATTTTCGGATTCTACGCCAAAAGTTGGGCTAGAAAAAGTATCCCTTATTAAGTCTCTCGTTTGGTGACTATAAGCCCCCTACCCCCTCTGGTCTAGTATAGCTTCTTGTGCGCTGATTTCAACTGCATTAAGAAATTTGTTACCAATATGTCTAATCTGATCTTTTATGCTCTTGTTGCCAGATTTTGCTTCTTTGCAGGCTTTTTCGAGTAATTTGCTCATACGGCGTTGTCCTTTCATAATGTATGATAAGATATACACCACACATGCATATGGATCAAGAATGAATCTAATGTCCATGTTAGCTCTCCAGGCATTCAACAAATGCTTGTTGTAATTGTTGACTCTAATAGAAGATGGGCATCTTTTTAGAATTATTGTGGGCCTTTTTACTTTCACTCTAATAGCTTCAACATAGTACTCGAAACACATATCAATTCTTTGCAAAAACTCATCGGAAGTGATATCTTCTCCAAGTTTCATTTGATCTAGTTGGCTATTTATTTTCTTTAAGTTATTTTCTATCATTTCTAAGTATTTAGAATCAAGATTCTCATCGAGAGGTTCAAGTATCATTGTATATGGCATTGCTGGTTGTGGGAAATGAAATCTACAAATTTTTTCATGCTTTTTTCTACATGTTTTCGCGTGTCTCTGCATCTGGTAGGAGACAATATCAGCAAGTTCAGTATCAGTTGCTATATCACAGCTGAGATATTTATCAATGAAAGGTATCACTTCATCATACAAAGTATCTTTGTATTTTGGTGCATTTCGTATCCAGAAAATTGCATGAAAATGTGGTGATCCTCATTGCTGGAATTCGATTCGATAGAAGAAATCTACAATTTCACCAATTGGATTTGCTTTACTTTTTAGTACATTATGGATAAAGAGCTGCACCATGTAATCAAAATGGCGAGCGCAAGTTACTGGGTCTTTTTGAATAAGTTCAGATTTCTTTTTCTATGTCATATTTTGTATTTCATCATTTGTATAGTCATTTTTGTCGATTAATCGACCAAGTATAGCAAGTAAATGTGTCCATTTAGTTTCAGCTGCTGAGAAAGAGCAAAACCATGTTCGATATCCTAGCTGTTGAATCATAGCCAACAGTTCTTTTTTTGCTTCTTTCAAAATATGGTGGTGACCCTCTGAGATTTCTGAAAACTCGGAAACCTTCATCAAGATGTATAATGATCTATCTGAATAGACTCCTCAGATTTGAAATCTTTTGCAGTATACGTCTTTCCTTTTGTTTTGCATTTGTGAAGAGATATTGTTGCAATACCTTGTATAGTTTTTATCTGAAATTTTTTCAATTTGTAGAATATATTAGGAACTGATTCTGCAACTCTACGATCTTGGCATCTTAGTTCCCATTTGCAAATATGGCTATAATGAGCAGGTGTTAATTGTGAATCATTGTCACATCTACGTTTACCACAAAAATTGTTGTAAATGAGAGATATTCAGAATCTTTGTCAGAAAATAGTCCAAGTGGTCTATTTCCTTCACCTGGAGCAAATACAAATATTTTATCAGCAAGTTCAGTTGTATCAGCCGGTTGTAATAAAGAATCTAATGATCCGGTAGGTTGTTCATCCATTTAATTCTAATCATCGTCACTATCATTGTCAATTTCTTCATCATTGTTATGACAATAATCGTTTTGAACAACTGGGTCGTTAATTAGACTAAAATTATTTGTATCCCCTTCATTTAAGCTGCTTAAATAGTCTGCATTGCTTTCATCATCCCAAGAAAGTAGGTTTGATAAGTCATCATATGTGGCGTTATTCATATCACAAGACTGACGAAGAGACTCAAGCCATGTATTAGAAGCTGATATTCCTTCTGCTTTATATAATTCACTAGTTTCAGTCAGATAGTTAGCAGCTAACATTACTCACAACGGTCATATTAGTCCGGTGGCCAGTTGAGATGACCTTGACATCAAGTACATATGGGTTTTTATTTTATTTTCTGGTTATATGGTGAAAGAAGACTCGAAAAAGCCAAACTTGCCCCTTCCAAGTGTTGGGCAAATTTTTTTATGACCTGCCGAAGATACGTCATGTCCAAGGTAAAAATTTCATGGAAAAATTTTTATAAATTGTCAAAACATGGTATTGTTTGGTCTCATTCAAATGGAAATTGACTGTAGATTCCGAATTTGGCAATAGATTCTGTATATATTGATCAAAGATATTGCTCAAGACATTTGATTTTTATAAAAAAATCAAAAAAAGAAAAGCTAAGAAAAATGCTCTTTGAAAAATTATCTTTAGTTACTTAGTTAGCATACCTTGTAAGTTAGTAAGTTAGTTAGTTAGCTACTTTGGAAGATACTAAAATAGTAAGTAAGTTAGTAGTTAGTGAGTTGGTTAGGTAATTAGTTAGTTTGTTATTTAGTTAGATAGTTAATTAGTTGTTAGTTAGTTAGATACTGAGTTTGTTACTTAGTTTGTTTGTCTGATAGTTAGTTATCTAGCGTAGCTTCTTAGTTAGTCAGGTAATTAGTTAGCTACTTTCGAAGATATTAAGTTGGTCAGTTACTTAGTTACAAAGGGTAGTTAGTTAGTTAGGTAACTAGTTATATTTAGTTATATTTAGTTATATTTATATTTATTATATTTAGTCAGTTTGTTAGTTAGCATAGCTTGCACGTTACTCAGTTCGTTAGTTAGCTACTGGGAGATAGTAAGTTAGTTATTAAGTTAGTTATTAAGTTAATTAGTTAATTAGTCAGTTAGTAAGTTAGTTACCTTGGAAGATAGTAAGTTAGTTAGTTAGTTAGTAAGCCAGCTAGTTAGTTAGTTAGTTAGTTAGTTAGTTAATAAGTCAGTTAGCTAGTAAGTTAGTTAGTTAGCTACTTTGGAAGATACTAAGTTAGTTAGTCAGTTAATTAGTAGCTGATTAGTTAGATAACTACTTAGTTAGTAACTTAGTTAGTAAGATAATTAAATAGTTAGTTAGTTACTTATTTAGTTAGTTAGTTAGCGTAGCTTGTAAGTTACTTAGTTAAGCCTACAAATATGATGGGCGTTCCAAGTAATTCTGGCAGGCATTGTAGTTAGCTAACTAACAAACTAACTAACTAACTAACTAACTATGCAGCTAAGAAACTAACTAGCTAGCTAACTAACTAATACAACTAATTAACTTAATCAATCTTATTAACTTAAAAACAAACAAACTAATTACCTAACAAGCTAGCTAACTGACTAACTAACAAACTAACTTACTAACTAACTAACTAACTAACTAACTACCTAACTAACTAACTAACAAGCAAGCTATGTCTACTAACTAACAATCTAGCAAACAAACTTATTAACTAACTAACTAACTAACTAACTAAATAACTAACTTACTAACTTATTAACTAACTAACTAACTAACACTAACTAGCTAACAACTATCTAGCTAGTTACCTAACTAAGTAGCTAACTTACAAAGTAACTTACTAGCTTACTTACTATCTTCTAAAGTAGCTATCGAACAAACTGACGAACTGACTAACAATATTCGGAAATAGCTAACTAACAAACTGACTAACGTACAAGCTATGCTACTTAAGTAACTAACTGTCTAAATAACTAACTAACTAGCTAACTAGTTACGTAACTAACTAGCTAACTGACAAAGTAACTTACTATCCACCTTACTATCTTCTAAAATAGCTAACTAACAAACTGACTAACTCACAAGCTATGCTACTTAAGTAACTAACTAACTAGCTAACTAACCAACTAACTAACTAACTAAATAACTAACTAACTAAATAACTAACTAACTAGCTAACTAACTAACTAACTAACAACTATCTAGCTAGTTACTTAACTAACTAGCTATACCTAACAAAGTAACTTACTAACCACCTTACTATCTTCTAAAGTAGCTAACGAACAAAACTGACTTACAAAATTCTAAAATAGCTAACTAACAAACAAACTAACTAACTCACTAACTAAATAACTGACTAACTAAATATCTAACTAACTAACTAACTAACTAACTATCTAGCTAGTTGCGTAACTAACTAGCTAACTAACAAAGTAACTTACTATCCACCTTACTATCTTCTAAAATAGCAAACGAACTAAATGACTGACTGACTTACAATACTGTAAAATAGCTAACTAACAAACTGACTAACTTACAAGCTATGCTACTTAACTAACTAACTAACTAACTAACTAACTAAATAACTAACTAACTGACTAACTTACTAACTGAGTAGCTAACTAACTAACTAACTAACTAACTTACTAACTAACTAATTAACTAATCAACTAATTAACTAACTAACTAACTAACAACTATCTAGCTAGTTACCTAACTAACTAGCTAACTAATAAAGCAACTTACTAACTAACTTACTATCTTCAAAAGTAGCTAACGAACAAACTGACTTATTTACAAGGTATTCTAACTAAGTAGCTTACTGACTAACTATAAACCTAACTAACTAGCAAACTAACAAATTAACTTACTAACTAACTTAAAATCTTCTAAAGCAGCGAACTAACAAACTGACTAGCTTACAAGCTATGCTACTTAAGTAGCAACTAAATAACTAACGGACTAACTAACTAACCAACTAAGTAAGTAACTACGTAACTAACTAGCGATAAGACTAACTAATAAAACAAACTAACTATTTAACTAACTAACAAACCAACAAATAAATTACCTAACAAACTGACAAACAAACTAAATTTAACTAACTAACTAATATGGTAACTGACTTACTTACTAACTTACTATCTTCTAAAGTTAACTAGCTAAGTCACTAACATACAAGCTATGCTAACTAACTAGCGATAATTTTTCAAGAACATTTTTAATTTAACATTTACTTTTTGATTTTTGTTTATAAAAGTCCAATTCCTTGAGCAATATATTTTTATTTTTATATGCAGAGACTAATATTGATACTATATTTGGAATCTAGAGTCAATTTCCATTCGAATGAGACCATGTTTTGACAATTTATAAAATTTTTTCGATGAATTTTTTACCTTGGACATGACGCATCTTCCGCGGATCATAAAAAAATTTGCCCAACACTTGAAAGGGGCAAGTTTGGCTTTTTCGAGTCTTCTTTCACCATATAACCAGAAAATAAAATAAAAACCCATATGTACTCGATGTCAAGGTCATCCTTGAAATTCGCATTTGGCCACCGGACTATATTGTTTAAAAAATATAATGACCCTTGTTAGCTTTTGATCTTTTTAGCTTTATTGCAATGGTTTGTGAATCATTTAGAGATTGTGGTATTAACTGTTGTGTTTACATCAGCTGGAACATTTACTACACTTCCATGAATGCTAAATTGCTTGCCTCTCGGTAATTCACGTATTTGCATGAAAGCAATGCGACATGCAATTAAACGCTCTTGAAGTGCAGTTAAGTTAAGCAAATCAGATTTTTAGGGAAACATTTAGTTTGCTTTTGAGCAAGTTGGAATTTTATTATCTTTCAAGTTATTGTGACATGTTTTACAAATCCACTGTTTATTGTTCTTACTTTTAACATCAGTGATCAATAGTTCTAATGGGATTATTTCACTACAATTATAAGAACTTCCTTCACATTGAACTACTGATGATTTATATCAAAGTTGATCACAACATGAACATATGTATTCTGGTCCATCAGTTATATCTTCATGAAACTTTTTTATTACAACGCATATGTTTGTTTCATTTGCTAACTTGGCTTTGACGGTATCTGTTGCACTTATTCCTTTTAATTGCTCACCATGTTTATCTCTGTATCGTTTTGTTTTAGCGTTATCGATTTCTTTCATTTTGTCCGGATACTTTTGTCTAAAATGTTCTATTTTTTTCTGATCGATTTCTTTGGTACGCTCAGGATGATTATCTCTAAAGCGTTGTATTTTCGATTATCGATTTCTTTGGTCGCTCAGGATGATTATCTCTAAAGCATTGTATTTTTTCGTTATTGATTTCTTTGGTACACTCGGGATGATTATCTCTAAAGCGTTGTATTTTGGCCTTATTGATTTCTTTGGTATGCTCAGGATGATTATCTCTAAAGCATTGTATTTTGGGTTATCAATTTGTTTCATTCGATGAGGATGTTGTTCTCGGAAGTGTTTTACTTTTTTCATATCAATTTGTTTTGCACGGTCAGGATTTCTCTCTCTAAAACGCTTTGCTCGTTGAGTGCTTTTTTGTTGTACATGTTGACAATTTTCTTCATTGATAGTTGTATCAATTTGCTCAACAACGTCTGAAACAGAATGAAGCCTTCTGCTTTTTCGATATTCCTTCATATAATCGTTTCAAGGTTGTTTCTTTGAATCATTTGCACAGTTACAAGAATCATCCTGTTCTATTTCTTTCCATTTCAAGTTTAAAGAATGAGAAGCAAGATCTAATTTGTTGGAAGAGATTTGTGAATGCATTCTTATTTGTTCGTTTGTTTCTCCATTTTCACTTTGAATAAAGCTAGTTGAAAGGTAATGAGTTTTGCCTACATGGCCAATCCATATAGTATTTAGGTTATTATTGGAAGCAGCATGCGGAGAAATGATAGTTAAAGGTGCAAAATGTTCATTCGATTCAATAATGTTGAATGTTATATTAAGAGAATCAGAAACTGCTTGTACAATTAATGCATCACACCAAGTACCTATTGTAGACATATTATTCAAGTAATCAGCCTACGATCGTTGAATATTTGCTTCAATAAATCTTTCAGGATTTTGTTGTAAATACATGATACCTTGTTGTCTAGTGTACGCATGATTTTCCAGATTTCCATACAACTGATGTGAAATTGCTCGGAAAAAAACAATCACCAGCTCCTCCAACATCAATTGCTCTCAAATTATATTATGACATTCTCTCGCTCAATAGATCATTGGGTATAATTACGAGATTGAGAATTGCATAACACTGTTTGTGGACCTGGATTGGTTTCTACATCTCCTGATAGTATAAGTATTACTTGAAAAAAAAGTAATAGTTTTTTACGGAAATCTCTGTTTTGAGGCCCATGTGAAGTGTATGTGACATGGTCATGATCTAAAAAGATTTTGCTGTAATTAGAAATTAATTCTTAAAGTTCCTGGAAACTCCCTCTGTTCGATGAATACTTACATTCCTCGAAATACAAGCCCTTGTGCTGTCAAGAAGACTGCAACATCTATATGATGCTTTGTTATCATTGAATATTTTGAGGCATCGTGATTGTGTCTCTCTACTTCTCTCTGTCTTGCCTTATCAAGAGCACACACAAGATCAACATTGCCTAGCAGCTTATAAGTTGTGTGGTTTGTCATATGGTTCTTTGAACTTTGATGACGATTTGCAACATTCCACGAATTTGATCCAGAAGATGCAAAACCATTTTCTTGAACGAATGACACTTTCTTCATCTGAAAGAGATAAATATTAATTCATAACAAAGAAATTAAAAGATATAGACCACATTTTTAAACGTTTCAATCCACCATCTTCATCATTAATTAGTTTCATAATTTCAGTAATAAATTCACTGCAGTAATTCATTCATAATGGTTCTCAAAAAGGAGGGTCTTTTGAGAAGTGGCTTATCGGTTTTGCCTAGTCTTAGACAGAATGTTTTTGCCACCAGAAGGGCTCATTATTAGAGAGGCCTTTTTAATAACATTGTCTTTCGAGCAGTGGCTTGTTGTGGGTGTTTTATTGTACGAATCAAATATGTGGCAGCCATATTAACCCAGCCACCATAACGGCTTGTTATTAGAGTAGCGTTTCTAACAACGTAACTCCCTTTCAACAAATTACAGAAAATATACACTTTTTTGCCTTCGACAAATATCCAATGATCAAACACGGCTAACAAAAATGTATTCTTCTCCTCATCTCCACAAATCCACGGAAAAGCATCATAAATGGTTTCACTTGATCGATTCTTTATTGTAACTTTTGGGCAAGGTATTCCACTTTTTTCAGTTCAAGATGTTGTTCATGAGAAGTTTACCTGTCTCGAAATCAGAGAAAATACACTCTGAACACCTGGTAAACGAAGACCACTAGCTTCAGTTTGTAAAATCTGATTCATTCTGACAAAGAGTGAACACGAGTTAAAATTTTGTGAAAAGAGAACGCAACAAAATTCCACTACACTACAGGTCACTTGCCACGTTATTAGAACTCAAAAACTGATTATGTGGCTATCCAAGATGGCTATTTGAAGCACTAGAAGAAAAAAATTCTACATCACTACTACAGATCATTTGCGACTCTGGTTATTAGAATTGAGAAACTAATAATGTGACAGGTCAAAGGGAAGTTTTTGAAAGAAACAAAAGAGTTGCTATCATTAAAGATTAGTTAGCAATAAGCGCCTGTCGAAAAAGCAATATCATCTGTATGACGCTGCGCTATATTTTAAAAGGCAAAAGGAGGCCATCAGAGGAAAATGTTTCACTCAACTTTGCAGAAGAAATCAAACTAATTCTCAAATAACTTTTTTTACTAAGCCTTGGAAAAAACTGCTATTAGACTACTAACGTTAATACCACTGCCTGCGGCCCCTGAGATACATTATTAAGTAAGTGGAATACCTGAATAAGCAATGCATTTCACTTTCTTTCCATTCCACGAAAAATGTGTACCAGTGTTTTGTATAAGAATGTTTTGCCTGTGCCATCAGAGCCATCAAGAAAGAATCATCCTTGGTCTGATCCTGTTGTGATTGCTTTAACAATTGTATCTAAAACTTGGTGCGGGTCATCATTGAGCTGCTGATGCATTTCTTGTCTCTGGTGACGTTCCTTCTCTATGGTGATGGCTGGTTGTTCTGGCTGTGGTAGATTGTAAAGAGCAGGTAGTTGAGGCATATCTGTGAAACCTGCAAGAGTTTTACCATGAACATGGAGATGCTTGTCTTTATTCTACAGACACTGGTTGACTTTGATGTCAGACAAAGCAATATCTTGTTGATGCATGTGCTCCCTTTCAGGGTTGCAGGAAGTCTTCTGTCATGTTTCCTGTGAACTTTTGAAACAACTGCTTTGGATCAGATGGTGTCTTGAAAACCCGAAAGAGTTGCAAAATGCAGATCCATTTGGCTAGGCATCTGAATAAGACTGCATGCAGTTGTTGAGCTCTGTGACATCTTCCAGGAGACCCAAGGCTTTTGCAGCATCCCTAAATGTAGGGCAAACCTGATCGTTAACTGTTTGTCAGGCTTCAAATGAAGTCGCGCCTGGGACGTGAAGAAGCAGCAACTTCAATCCAAACCTCTGTGGCAGGCAGCAAGGAGCAACTTCAATCCAAACCTCGGGAGGGCGCAAGGAGGAAGCTCTGGATAGGAATTTATAACACTACTCTCACAGCCTGGTTCCAACTAAACGACACAGACAAGTGAGCTAGACAGTATTTCTATCATGACATCCCAGAACACTACAGGTTCAACAAGAGAACAAAAAAATAGAAAGAAAGACAGCGTCAACACAAGCTCATTATTATTAATTTAGCAGAGCTTTCTCCTTGCGCCCTCCATGAAAGAACATTTTTTGTTGTATGGGAAGGTGTACTGCGAGTCTGATGATTGTATGGCTTAGCTCATGGAACTTGTAGCGGAAAATTTTGAAGACAGCTTGATGAGGTCCAACGTATCTGGCATTCAGATATTCAAAGATCTCATTATAATTTACATTTTCTCGTACTTCCAAATGTGCTGAATTGTACCCTTTATGAATGTATTTGAAGAGGTACTTCACAGACTTAATGCCTCAACATGATTCATCATTTGAATAGACCACTTTGGGGTTCACCATGCCATATTCCAAGTGGGGCGAGAACTGCTCTAAATTCAATGACGGCCTGTATAAGAAAAGTTTTAAAATTTGTATTCTGAGAAAATAAATTCTTAATTTGTCTCCAATTTATCAGATTTAGATGTAAAATACACTTTTCAAGCATATCAAAGAGTTTTTTAGCCTATATTAATTGAAATTTAGCATGTATTTACTATGAATTCGCGATGCCCCATTAAATTCTATGTTGCACTTCCATGACCGATTGGGCAAAATCGGTAAAAATTTCGTGTATATCTGTATATGTATATGTGTATGTGTATAATTTCGTTAGAGTTAATGACACGTATAAGTTAATATATTATTTTAATAATAGTTCCAATTAGAAAAAGTAGGAAATTTTGAAACATAAAGAAGCAAGAATTATAGAATTCCAAAACATTACAAATCATGAATCATGATGGGTTGTTGTGTCTGTGGCTCCAGCTTTCCAGTTGAACATGCTCTCATCTGCAAGGTTGGTGGGTTTATATCTACTCGACACAATGAATTAGTTGATGTTACTGCTGGACTTCTTAGTCAAGTATGCAAAGATGTTCAGAAAGAGCCAATTCTATGTCCTGCTAATGGGAACATCAAAGATCTTTGGGCTGACATCAGTGTATGGGTTTTTGGCAGCTATTGCAAAGGGCATTTCTTGACGTATGGGTCTTTTATCCATTCGCTCCAAGCTATCGTTCCCAATACCTCAACACAACATTCAAAGCCATGGAAAAAGTGGAAATCGTAGCAAACAAAAGTGGAAATAAGGAAGGGGGGATAGGGTGTTGCGTAAGAGTGCAAACTATGAAGTGGAACATGAAATAAATAGGTCTAAAGACTTGAGTCATTCCAGAAGGCCTTCTAGTTTTTTTGAAGTGATTTTTAGACATTGAAAAGAATTGTAGACTATTTAAATCCCCCTGTTTATAGAATTTGAGTTGTTTCCCGACCCCCGGACCTTATTAGTACACCCGTTTATTAACTTTTGAAAACAATTTCAGTTGTGAAAGGATAAATTTACCCCAACCCAAGACCTTATGGCGACTCCATCGTTTATTACATTTTTGAAAAATTTCAAAATAAACAAAAAGCAAATTTTAGTTACCTGGCGTCTCCTTGGCCATTTGAAAATATTTCCAACACGAAATTCAAAGAAATAAAAAAATTTCAAAGGAAAAGACTTTCTCCTGAGGGGAGTCAAACTCCAGACTAAGCATTAGGCTCAAGGGACACACCCCTTATCGATAGAGCTATGATGCATTGTTGTGATTTAGTGATAACCCTCTTTCACAAAACAATCTGTCCATTGTTCAAACAGGCACCAATGACACACGTTAAAGAAGGGTTAGCCCCAGTAACCACAGAAGCGACAGTAGTTTCCAAAAATGCCAAGGCAATGCTCACCTACCCTGCTTGAAAGAAGACCAACTCTCCATAGGCAGCAGAGCAGGGGAAGAGTAGGAAAATCGCATCACAGCCCACAGGGCAGAGCGACTCTTACAAAATAGGTTTCCATGGCAATTACTATTTTAGTAAAGTAGACTAGTCCTTGCCCGTGTAATACCACTGCCTTGTGAGGATCACTGCCTTCCATGAACTCTGCCAATTGTACCCCAACCACAAAGGAATTGTGAATTGAAGTGGCAACATTTGTTTATAGGAATTAGAATCATAATCCAAATCTTTATCTTGAACCTTGATCTTTATTTTTATCTTAATCTTAGCCTTTGTGTTTTTTGTCTTCGACTTAAATTGTATCTTAATCTTAACTTCTACCTAAATTTGAAATTTAATCTTAATGTCAATCTTAATGTTAATGTTGATCTTAATGTTGATCTTATTCTTAATGTTAATCTTAATGTAATCTGAAACTTAATTCCTAATCTTGATCTAAATATGTTGTTTACCTTCAAGTAGAATGGAAATATCAACGTAAAAGCAATCTTAATCTACTTGCAAATTGAAAGCTTTTATCTTAATCTTTAATTAATTGAAATCTTAAGTTCAACATTTTGTATATCAAAATTGGAATGAAAATTAATGCAGAAATTAAAATTAGAGGTAACACTTAAACTAATATCAAAATTACAATCGAAATTGAAAGAGTTAATTGAAATTTAGATGTAAATTAAAACTGAAATTGAAATTAAAAAATGAAATAAATTATAATCAGAAATTAACATCAAATTGAAATGACCTTTAAATAATCTTTTAAAATAGATTAATCAAAAATGAACATCAAATTGAAATTAACTTTAAACAGACATTTTGATCATTAAAAAGCATAAAGTGAAAAAATCAAAACCATAAGAATTGCCTTAGGCAGAACTCTGGCCGTTGGGGTAGAAGGCGAATGTCCTAACCACTTGGCTATCCTGACTTGTTGTCTCCTTGCAAAATAGTCTCCTACTTATCATAATATTCATGGGAAAACTACTGAGAAAACCCGTTGAAAATAATATCAAAGGAATTATTCTCAAAATCATTCAAAAAGCAGATTTTAGCTTCAAGACATCTCCACTGCCTTTTAAAAACATTTCCAACATGTAAATCACAGAATTAAAATTTGCATGTTGAATGGGTTTGCCCCACTCATCCCAGGAACTACAGCAGAGAGGGAAAAAGGAAGGGGCAATGGCTCACCTATGCCACAGACATAGGAGAGTGGAAAGTGCCTGATCGGGGCAGCTTCGATTGGGCAGCTGGGACAAAATTTTCGCTAATTTGATTCCTATTTTAGTACATACAGAAGAAATACTGAATATCATATAGCCACTTCATTTCAACATTGATCTAGCAACTTTGGCTTTGATACAATCTTTCCAAGGCTGCACATGCCACAACTTCTTTCACCTTCTGTTCCTTCATTATTTAAATAAAATTTTTTGTTGGTTGCAGCAAATTACAATGATATTCTGCAACAAAATTCAACTCGATTTGTAGGTTTATTTCATTCATAAGAAAAGAAAACAGCAGCGACAAAACCTTAAAAGGGTGACAGGACAAAATCATTTTCAAGAAAACAGCCTTATGTAACCAATCTTATAGATAGTATGGACTGTATTATGAGCAAAGTCCTGCAGATAGACCATTTCAACAGATAGACCATTTCAACTAAGGGCCTCGTTTTCAAAAAAAATTTAAAAACTAGGTCGTAGAGAAATTTCAACTTCAGATTCAAATTCAGCACCATCTCTTTATTGTTGAGGCAAAATTGTATGCTTCTAGTCCTTATGGTATTGATGTTATAGGTGCTAAAAGCTTGAAATTCTATAAAGGATTTGACCGTATAAAATCGCTGGGGGTGAAAGTTTACACCCTCCAACATTTTACACAGTCAAATCCCTTAAAAATTTTCCAAACTTTCAATCGCTATGGAATCAACACCGTAAGGAATAGAAGCGTAAAAATTTGCATTAACCCTAAAAAGAAGGTGCTGAATTCGAATCTGAAGTCGAAATTTCTCTATGACCTAATTTTCAATTTTTTTGAAAACGAGGCCCCTTAGTTGAAATGGTCCATTGTGATCACATTATTATGATATGGTGGCAGTGAAATTCATGTGCATTAGAGAGACTAACAGTACTTGAGAACTTTCAACTGGCAAAAAACTGAAATCTGGATTTTTTAAAATTTTCAAGGGAATCACATAGAACTTTTTGCAAGATGCTAACAATTTTTGAAACCTCCTGTAATAAGGTGCACTTGTTGATGGAGGACCCCCTTCCCACCATTTCAATGTTGTTTTTACAGAACGTTGAAGTATTTGCGGTAAAAATTCTATATTGTCAACAAAAACAACATTGATATGGGGGTGTGGGGGCCTTTTTTTTTACCAACTATTCAAAAAGCTGAATGAAGTCTCTATTGTTTTGTCCAGGATTGTCTCTGTACATGCTGGGAATAACTTGAGCAATTTGAATCCTTAGTCACCACAACAGAAGCATTATTCTTCAATGTCTATATTGCAACTTCAACTAGAAAGTTGACAAAAGCAATTGAAGTTATTTTTTGATGTTCTTACGTCTGTAGTAAAACACAATAGCCATTCCCTGGCCATTATGCTACCTGTGATGTCGTGAGGCAGAACAAGAAAGCTGGTGGTATATTTCTATAAACTGGAATTTTCCCAAGCTATTCTGGGAAAAAGCATTAGATTTTAAAACAAGTTGCTAATTACAATGCTAGACATGGCTAGACATCACTTAGACGTGACTAAATATGGAAACAATCGAATGATAGAGACTTTAAGTGACTGTAGGTATAGGGTATATAAGTGGGTATGCTTGTAGCATTTTTAAAAAAAGCAGTTGTCTAGAAAATTGAGTTCGACAGATAGGTAAGATACTTTAAGATGGCAGCTGAATTACATGAACGCGTCTTTCGTAAAACTTACTTGGTAACATACAGTCAAGCTGACGAGAGTAAGTTTCCGACACTTCAATCCTTTGCTGATGCAGTGGTAGATGGATTTTCTCAGGGGAAGTCAAAACAACACGTTTTACAGTGGGTATGCAGTAAAGAACAACATCAAGATTCTGGTTTCCATTATCATTTGGCCATAAAGCTCAGTGGGAACAAATCCTGGATGCCCACAAAAAGATATCTAACTAAAAAACATGGCATTGTTGTGCATTTTCCAAAAATGAGCACCACAACTATTATACCGCATATCTTTATGTCACAAAAGAAGATGGCCAAGATTTGCTCAGTGATGGCCAACCTGATTTGGCATCTGGTAAATCTCCGCAGACATCGAAAGAAAGTAGAAGAGGAACTGGGATGAAAAGAAGCGAGGAAAGAAGTAGCAGGACAGATAAGACAGACACGGGTGATGATGACGAGCAGCCCCAACAAGGACCATCGGCAAAGGGTTGTAGACTTTCCAACTTAGATGTAGCAGACATACTAGTCTCCAAAAATATTAAAAGTGACCAGGAACTGTATGCCCTTGCGAAAGAGCAAAAATATGAGGGAAAGCTAGATTTGGCGAACTTTGTTATGGCGAAATCACAAAAATCGCTGAATGAAATAATCGAATCAGCGTGGAAGATGGAAGATGCACCAGCTATAGTTGAGAGAAGCAAAATTCCAAGACTGGAAAGAGTTAGAATGGAGCTGGAGTATGGAAAGTGTGTTGATGGCTGTGAAGGAAATGGCTTGATCTGTGCTAAGCAGGTATTGTGAAATAATAGAGTGAACGCATACGTGTTTTCTGATGCGATGAGGAACCTTCTCGTGAAAGGCTGTGGAAAGTATCTTAATATAATGATAGTTGGTCCTGCGAATTGTGGAAAAACATTTCTTCTTGGTCCTATAAATGAGCTATTTGATACGTTTACAAATCCAGCAAACACAAGTTATGCTTGGATTGGAGCAGAACTAGCTGAAGTTATTTTTCTCAACAATTTTCGCTATACAAATGAGATCCTTGCGTGGAAAGATATGCTGCTGCTATTGGAGGGACAGCCAGTCCACTTTGCAGCTCTGAAGTCTGCATATGCAAGAGATATCTTTTTCCGCAAAGACACGCCCATATTCGCAACGGGAAAAGAGCCTATTCGTTTTTTAGGCAAATACAATCAGATTGAAGAAAAAGAAAACAAAATGATGGCAGCAAGATGGAAAGTGTTAACTTTTGCGCATCAAATTCCGGAGAAAGAGCAGCAAGTTATTTCTCACTGTAAGCGGTGCTTTGCGGAACTTATAATGCTTGGACATGACGCATAGATTTTCCTAGTGGACATTTTGTGCTTCTTTGCTAGTTATAAAGAAGGGGCTTTCTGTCTAGAAAACATTGTTGATTTCAGAAGTACTATCATTTTGAATGCAACGAGTCAGCAATGAGTCAGCAACAGATTTATAAGTAATTCATATTGAGTCCAACGGGTCAGCAACGAGTCAGCACCATTTGTTTTTAAAGATATATTATATACTTTTAAAAAACTGTTGCTGACTCGTTACAATCCATATGATTTACTTATAAATCTGTTGCTGACTTGTTGCTGCTGACTCGTTGCTGACTCATTGATGACTCGTTATATAGTACAATTCAGTTGAGTGGGGATTTCTTGGATGGGGAAATAATTTTCCAGGTAGCAGAAATAACATGGGATACATTGACAGTGCTGATCATGTTTTCAACTGTAGCAAAACATTCGTATACTGTAATTTTTTACACAACAGTAGCCTAAGTTAAACAGTAAAATCTTATGTCATAAGTTGGGCAATATGCATAAACGATTCTTTACAATAGTTTTGAAAATTTCAATATTTCAATCTTTCCCCTTTGTTTCTGGTAATCAAGTGAATTTGCAAATCCATAGAATTTATTATATTGTTGATTGTCTGCATTGAAATAGTATTTAGCACATTAATTATTCTTTGCTCGAATTCTTCTTTTGTTTCAGCTGTTATGCTTTTTTCAATGGCATCCTTTTGCAAGAGCTTTTTTCCTAAACTAAAAACGTTCTCGATAGGATTCATATCAGGGCTGCGTGGAGGGATTGAGAGCAAATCCGATCCCACCTTCTTCACTGCCTCTTTTGCCAAGCCAGAGTTCTGGGATGGATCGTTATCCTGAATCCAAACCCTGGAATTTTTCCCTGCTGCCAGTACCATGGATTCAAAATTCTCTAACAGAAAACCAGCGAAGAATTTTCCGTCCATTTTTTCATACTTTTGGCTGCAAATAACACCTTTATCATAACTTATTGCAACGCATAGCTTAACATAATTTCCTCCAGTACCACATGCCTCTCCTTTAGCTGTGCAGCCATGTACAAGTCCTTCAGATGTCGTTCGCCAAACTTTCCCACTTGGGGCAAGGGTTTGATCGCAGGGGTTTCTCTTGTATACAAATCCTACTGCATCGAAATAGAAAGCTAAAGTAGTCTGCCAAACATCCTTGGGGTAATATTTGATCATATGTTTTGCAAATTTAACTCTAAGCTTCCTGTCTCTTTCGCTGATGAGACCTTTTTTTCGTGCCTGTAAATACTTGTAACCATTTGCGTTAAGAAGCCGTGTGGCTGTTCTTCTCGAAACATGCATAATGTCCCCCCTCTCCATCAGCCTTCGCACAGTCCAGTTTGGGTCCTGTCTTCTCAGAGTTTTCACAAGCCGAAGTATCTTTCTCTTTTGACGGTCAGATATTTTTTTTGGGCGTCCACCAACATTCCGAGTTCCTTTCTCTATCTTTTTTGTGATATCCCCAGTTTCCATATCTTATATATCTCAGACCTTGAAACATTCGTTTCTTTCATAACATCTTGTATCCGTTCACCTCGTTTGTGATACACTAAGGCCCGAATTTCTTATGAAATAGAAGGGTAGCGCCCCATTCTGTTTGCTTTTTCAGTTTAGATAGCCCTATTTCATGAATTTGTAAGGGTATTATTTACTACGACGTCACAATAGATAAAGACCCCCTTCATACGTCAGTTATGGTTTGGTACCAAGTTAACTTCTCATATACCCAGTTTTGCCTCCTAGTGCATTAAATACCCATATTTTGCCTATCAAAGACACACAATAGTTTCTAAACATAGAGACAATCCTGGACAAAACCTATAAAGACTTTTTGCAAGATGCTAACAATTTTTGAAACCTCCTGTAATAAGGTGCACTTGTTGACGGAGGACCCCCTTCCCACCATTTCAATGTTGTTTTTACAGAACGTTGAAGTATTTGTGGTAAACATTTTATATTGTCAACAAAAACAACATTGATATGGGGGTGTGGGGGCTATTTTTTTACCAACTATTAAAAAAGCTGAATGAAGTCTTTTTGTTTTGTCCAGGATTGCAGTCCCCTCTCTTTGTGCAAAGGAAACCATGTGGGTGCATTTTAACACCAGATCTTCAAAAACAATGCCACTACTGAAGAACTTAAACAAAAACTTTGCATGTCAAAATTTCTTATCTTGGTTTTTTTTTTCTAAGACATTGTTTATGATCTCAAACCTACAACTATCTAAGAGTCAAAATGCAAGAGTTTCCAGATTGAAAAATGATTTTTATCTTATTTTATAACAAATCAAAAGGAGATTGAGAATTAAAGGCCATTTCAACTTTTCGTGCAACTTAAAGGCCATAGCAAGTGAAGCTAAAACTGAATTCATGGCATGTGAAATTGCAGTTGAAACCACTGTAAGTAAAACTTGAGGAATAAACAAAAATATCCGAACTGGTACTGGAATTGAAAGCAGAAAGTAGAAAAAAAACAATGGAAAAGGAGTATGGAGAAGTGTTTTAAAGTTCCGGATGCTAAGCTTCTTTTTGACCCTGTGTCTTTGGACTGTGGTGGTTTAGAAGTCGAATTGAATAGAATTGAACATCTGAGGACAGCATTTCTGGAGATGCAAGGGTTAATTCAATTAGTCACTGTGCAAAATGTGGCAGCTACACCTTAAATTATATGGATCACTTGTGCAGGTTTAATTTTTTAAATGTATTCTTACTAAGTCCTTGTTTCTGCAGAGCAACGTTAAGCATCTGTGATGCAGTCTTATATCCTTTAAGGAACTGGAAATTTGTCAACTATTTTGTGTGTGTGGCTGTGTGTGTTCGTGGCACTGTTGTTACTGTTGTTGTCCGTCTGTTTCGTTTTCTTTGCATGCAAGCTCAGGTAAAAGCTGAGAGTTCGAAGCAAGATAAACCTCAGAGGATATTTGACATCAATCAGCAAGGGAAGTAAATATGGATATGTATTCAAAATCAAACGTCCAAACATTATTTATTTCATTTATTGCTTTCTTAGATGCACACAAACTTTCAGCATTAGGCCTATACATGAATATAGACTAGGCATATAGATTGACAAAATGAGGTGAAGAGAATGTTAAAATTTTAATGCCAACTTAAAATTTTTGCTGAATAAAATCATTTGTTCTTTTTTTCCGTAATCTTAAATTGTTCATGAGCAGTATAATATAATATATCGAAACAAGGAAGTGTGTGCTTCAAACTTATAATCCTCTCATGACGAGGTAAAAATCATGAAATCATGAAATTACAAAATAGCAAAAATAACATGTGATTCGAATATTTCTTCACTGTTTTATTGAATTTCTTTGTACTATTTTGCACAACAGCAAGTGTTATACAATACAAGAAAAACTTTGGTTTGACTTCAACCAACTTCAACCCTACTTGCTAGTAGTGAACACAACCATAGCCCTTGATATTAACTTCGAGCATAGTCAATAAAGTAAACATTGTTTCTTCTTTTGACTAGGTTTTGATATACTCATGGCATTCTCCTGCATTGTACCTTCGAGCAGCCTGTCCTTAACAGTGTTTATGACTAGTCATATGATTTATTTATTTGATATTTCATGTTTATGCAGAGGCATGTGATTGATTTTGTTGCAGTTTGTCAATTGGTTTGCCTAACAGGTTTTAGGTCACTTTTCTACTTTGAAAATCTAAGATATTTGTACGACATAGTGATGTACAGAAATATAGACACTATATTCTATACTTAATATTCTAAAATGCAAACAACAGCAAAATATTCCTGCAAATACGAAGTATGCAAAAATATGTTTCAATATTAAATAGAAATTAGTATGTTTTGTGCCAAACAAATGTTACCAACTATTCCAGTTACAAGATTAAAAGAAAAGAAGAGAAAGAGAATGAGGGAATTTCTTTATTTTTTTACCATTCTACCCATATTGGCAGGAACCTTTGCACTGCACTGCTTTCATGGTCCCAGATTCAACTTGTTCCTCTCAAAATACGCTTTTGTCTACATCCCTATTTTTTTAACTGAAAACAAATATTGATTAACAACAGTTTTTATATCTCATTGAGTCCAGTGAAGTCATGTTGATCTACAACATTGATCTGGAAGGGCTACAAATTTCCTGAAAAAAATTTAGATTATCATATTATGGCAATTAATAAATCAGTTGACAAATTACTGATGGAATAAAGGCCAAAAAATTGAGCACTCATTTCATGTGTGGCTAAAGGTTAGAATACTTCTTATCCTAATTAAACCATTCCTATTAATCTTTAAGTTGTCTCATTTCTTTCTGCTGTTTCTAAAGCAATTTACACAAACATTTTAGCACTAAGAAAGTGGTTAAGTTTATGTTTAAATAGCTAGAGTTTTAAATATGAAAATTGTTCTCAAATAAATGTGATTGTTTTTTAGGAAAACTTTCAAACATTACCTCTTTACAGATTAAAAATACTGAAAGTATGTTACTTTTAATTTGCAATTTTGCAGAGTTTTAATATTCTTAATTGTTTTTATTAAACAAAATAATTAAAACCCTTGCCATAAACAATGACATAATAACAATAGAAGCAATCGAGGGATTTCAAAGATAACTGGATTTTCAAGTCAGCAGAATATGACATATGCAAGAAACCCCTAGAAAAACTAAGTGTAAAAAATGGCCAAGCTCAAGGAGCCAAAGAAGCTTCCCTCACCAAGAGAAAAAAAGTCAGCTTTTAAAGTAAAAAACAACAGCTTTTCCTCATTACGACAGGTTTACCATACAGTTTGTTTAGTATGGAAAGACAAAAATTAAAAGATGAAAACATGAAAGCTGCATTTGGATTAAAAAGAAAATTAAATGGTTGAATGCAGTAAAATCTCTGACCATGGACTAATAACGAAAATAGGCCAAAATAGGCCGAAATAGATGAGAATTGATTAATCTCAGTCAGAAATCATAGAATCAGAAGCATAGACTCTTGTTGAAATAAAAAATACTTGACACCATAGATGGTGAAATCACTGACCTTTAAGAATTAACTGAAATCAATAAGTAAATTAGCACAATATCCAAAACGATCAACAAGATTGAACAAGCAGTAGAAGCCATGACTTCCCTTCACTTTAAATTTAGGCCCTAATGGACCTAAAAATGGCATGCTACTCGCAAGTACTCGGCTTAGTAAATTTGTAAATTTACGACAAAATTAGCAGTTACAAAGCCAAAAAAGATTACTAAATGAAGCCAAAGTAATTTATAAATGTTCTTTCTAATCCTCAGTCTGTTTCATCCTTTTAATGGTTTCGTCCCTTTCAATGGTTTCATCAAACAATAAATAAATCTTCCTTGCTCGAATTTGTCCTGAGTTTAATGACAATTTTCTTGTTTTTCCTGCTACCAGATGATATATATTTTTGCTACAGTGCTGCAAAGGACAGGCCAGCAAATCCACTAGTGCGTAAATATTCACCAGCGTGAGTGAGACTAAATCTAGTCGTTGTCCTGGTCTAGCTAGCTAGGCCTATCAATCTGAAAAAGCAGTATCATCACATGAGCAAAGAAATCAATGAGCATCACCAGAGCAAAAGTACAGCGAGCACGAAAACAGTGAAGACAACTAATTATTGTCCAAAATTACTTTACCCTTCAAAGGCTGATGGGGCCATTGGGCCAGTGGGTAGAAAGTTACAAGCATGATTTCTAAACCACTGAGAGCTTCTCAACGAAACTCCCCAAGTTTTCCTAAAATCATTTCAGGATTATATTAGTGGAAACATTTTTCTTGCAGGGCACTCATTTTAATGACATCAGCATTTTTCCTTGTATGGTAAGAAAGTAAATTAGCAGCTTCTATAAAAATTTTGCTCTTATATGCCATAAAACGTTCTATGATACATGTGCATTCCCTATTTACCTTATTGAATGCAATAAATAAACTGTAGAAGGCTGTGCAACCTATAAATGATGTTCTGTTTTTTTGACATTTCTAAGCATGACGTCAATAATTGCTTACTTCAGCAGAATGGGTCAGATGGCAGCCAAATTCGAACATAAAAAGATGCAGAACAAGTTGTTGTACAATTCAACCAAGTTTCATTACCTCCAGACTCAATACAAAGATTTTGCCCAATGCCCCCCACCAGCTATTTATGATTCAATAATCCCACCCTTAGAGTTAAACTTGATCCTCAGAAGTTTAATGGTGCTATATTGAAATATATATAATTTTGGGATCGTTTTGAATCAGCTATTGACAAGAAGGAGGATATACTGCCAATAGAAAAATTTTACTATCTTGTCTATTAGTTAGAGGAGCCAACTGCCAGAATCATTGATGGATTTGAAATTTCTGACAATATTTACAAAACACCCAAAGAACTCGTACAGAAAAGATTTAACAGGCCACAGCTGACAATATGATCTCAAATTGAAGAATTATTGAAATTAAAATCATGCATTAGTGAAAAAGCAAGCCAGCTTTGCTACCTAAACGACATAGTCAGCGTTCATTTACAAGGATTGGAAAGTATCGGAATAAGGAGCAACACAAATGGAGCTTCTCTGGTCCCAATCATCATGGAAAAATTCCCACACCCCACGATTTGAGTACAAGTTGCCAGAGTAAAGTCCAAGGTATAATGGTATTTGAAGGAATTATCTGAGTTATTGTTGGAAGGAGTCGAAGCCAGAGAAATTAGTGAAGGTATCAAAGTTACTGAAAGAAAATTCTGTAATCGACAATCCCGAGAAGACCAACAGTATAAAACACAGCAGCAACTTTGTACTCAGGAAATAATTGTTTTATATTCAACACCACCTGCATTTATTGTGGTAATTCGTACTATCCTGTTTCATGTGAAACCATGAAAGATGTCAACCAAGGAAAGAATATTTGAATATCAGAAAGGATCATATTTTCTCTGTTTACATGAAAGAATGGAGCTACACAATGTGCATCAAACAAGCTTTGCAGGCAGTGCAACCAGAAGCATCATCAGTCTATTTGTGACCAACACAAAACGTCAAATGAAGCTGATAAAACCGATTCAAGCTCATCTGAAGATGTCATCCATGCTACAAACAAGCACATCCGCCCCAACATCAGCAGAAAAACCTCACATTTTATTACAGACAGCAATGACAGTGGCTAACAAGGATGGAGATGGAAATGCTAATAGTTTTGTTATGTTATATGTCTTGACATTTGAAGTCAAACATCCTGCATCACTGAATCACGCAAGAGAAAGCTGGGATTTGGTCTCCTGATATAGGAAACCATTCATCTTCATACCTTTGAAAATAAAAGGTCTCAAAAGTTTTTCAGCCTTGTTATATTTTAAGTACAAAGAAGAGGTTTGAAAATCGAATTAAAGTCGGTAAGTTTTCCTAAAATTTGCTCTCCTTTGCCATAAACGGTATATCTTGCAGACTACCACCCTTTGCCAGATCTTGAATTGGCTGACTTGACTACAAACAATGTAAAGACAGTTGATGTATTAATGGGTGCTGATATGTGCTGACAAGTTACAGAAGTCGGGATCATTAGAGAAGGTCCTGGCATCAAATTTGGATAGATCATCTCAGGGCCTGTTAGAATTTCAAATGTTCCCCGGTTCGAGTCAGACAACAAGAAACTCAAGCTTTCTTCCTACCACTACAGCACTATTGAACGACGGGGGCAAAATTACCCGCTCATTTTGTAAGAATCCTCGTTTGTCAGCTAAATGCAACATTACCACTGACCCTATTCAACAAAGGAGGTACTGGAAAAGCAGGAAAGATGTTTTGTCTGCTTGAAGAAAGGGTATCTCTCTAATATTTAATGTCATAATTTCAAAGAAAGGCATCATGCAAGCGTTTTTACAAACACCTGGTTTTTACAAACTCAACCAAATTCTAATCCTTATCAACAAGGGTTGCAAAATTCTTCTGTTTTGTTGTCAACACAAGCCATTCAAATGACAGACGACAAACAAACCGAAGTTCCTCAAAATGATATCCCAACGGCTTACGGACACTTTTGCCCTTTCTACAACCTCTCAAGAAACTCTGTCAGTAAAAACATTCGGCTGGGAGAATGCAGTGTTAAAAACCTATGATGGTGTGCAAATTTGTGTTAGAAGTCCATATAATGGGTAGAGCTCTTATATCAAGGATTATGTAGTCCCAGATATATGCGCACCTGTAATGACACAACTGATTAATTTTGCAGCAACACAATTTTGCATCTAAGAGGCCTACCATTAGCTGACTCAACTGTTTGGTGATAGATATTCTTGTCAGAAGCGATGGCTATTGGCAATTTCTAAATGGTGCGTCAAGATGGGGGGAGCCAGGCACCCCAGCAGCACTTGAATCAACCTTGGGTTGGATTTTGTCTGGGTCAGTACGAGATGTTCCAGGGTCTACCACTACACAGGCCAGTGTAGCTCAGGGCATGCATGTGCTAGGTTTTCAAACAACAAGGACAACAACAGCAACAACAACAGGTTTATCAACAACAACATCATGTCTTCGAGGCAATTACAAATGGCTTGAGTCAACAACCCTTGCCCTCAATGATTCCACCACCATATCTGTCAAGTCAACACTTCATCAGTTACCCCAACCCTGAGAAAGTTCTTCAACAACCTCAACAATCAGAACAGGCCCAGTTTTAACAACATCAGCATCCATCCTTTCGCAACCAAAACAACGGCAATACATCCAAGCACAAAGATTTAATCATCCAACAACAATAGCAAGAGGATGTGGTTACCAGCCAGGATCAACAATATCTAGATGGTGAGTTATCCAAATTCATCAAGAACAAAGAAGTCATCATTCTCTAGAGACAAAAATATGAGTCTTAACAATATTAATATAGCAATTTTAAATGTTAATGAGCTTAAGAGCAAACTGAAATTTCGAGATTTTATAACAGAACATGTTAGCCCCTTTGGCCTTAACTTTTTAAAGAGACATACATTATTAAGGAAGATTCAGGTCTTAACATACCTAAGTTTACATCACATCATTTCTATCGTGAAGTAAATAATAAGAACTCAAAAAGAATACCAATAATAATAATAATGAAATCAAGACCAGTATCTCCACAGGGTTGCTGTTCACCTAGTCGCTAAACCTACAATTACAGGCTTTTAAAATAAAAAATTTTCTGAATATTTACAATTAAGAAAGTTACAAAAGTAATTAAAATTCACTATAAAAGTCTTCTCTTTGCTGCTATATTTAAGATTGTCCATGTTTGTGACGAAAATTGCACTGAAATCTTTGCTTTTCCAACTTCTGCGAGCAGTTTATTAAAAAGTTCTGCCGCATTGTTCTTAAAGAAATTAGACATATTTGTTGATGTTGCGGTGAATGGTGCAGAACTGGGTCTTAATTTCCTAGTACATTCTCTCAATGAAATATCAATATATTTTGACTCATGTTGATCGCTAAGATATTTGAATGGAAGCTTCATCAAGTGCCAGTCTCTACACTCTTTCATTGGTAGCCAACTGAGTATCAATATGTCTTTCTCTTTGCTGTAGCGGCTTAATACAAAGTTTGAAGCAGCATTCTGAACTTTCTGCAGCCATTTTATGAGTCACAAAGGAAAAGGCAGAAAAATAGTGTCTGTGTAGTCCTTCCTAGATAAAACGAGGAAGTTAGCAAAAGATCATCAGGAGGTATTTCAGCTTGCATTCCAATAATATTAAAGGAGGCTGTAGAAATAAAAAAGCAAACACGAAGACCTATCATGGGTAAGGCTTAAAAAGCAATTTATCTCAACTAATAAAGAAAACGATCTTTGTATTGTTTACATAAAACCTGAAAATTCAGAGGGCACTTGACACTTTTCAAATTGACACTTTTCAAATTTTACAAGAAGAAACTTTAGCCTATTCAGAACTAGGATACATTATATTAGTAGGTGACTTTAGCAGTAGAATTGGTAATCTGACAGACTACATTGAACATGACACGAATCTTTATGGAGAAGGTGACCCTGAGGATAGCTTAGATAATGCTTATAATGTTAGGACATCTAAAGATAAATTTATAAACAATTATGGAAAAAGTCTTATAGACCTTTGTTAATACACCATCTAAAAATTGTCAACAGTAGAGTGCTAGGTGATCTTACAGGCAAATATACTTGCTTTAAAAATAATGGATCAAGCACTGTTGATTTAATAATATGTAGTTAAGATTTTTCAGTAATATATAAACATTCTCTGTAAAACCCATCACAATGCACTCTGATCATTGTCAATTAAACTTAAGCTTGAAATCGAAAATTAAACTTTATAACAAGCATATGAAGCAACTAAAAAGCAAAGATGCAAACATTAATTCGAAAGATAAATGGAATTCGAACTCTGAATGTAAAATAAAAAATTATTGTTCCGATATTGTTTTATTATAGGTTAGAGATAAACTGCAAAGCTCAAAGAACATTAACAGTAATGTTAGCATCATCAATTATTTTCTAGAAACAGCAGCTAATACCTGTTAAGTTAAAATGAATAAGCAAAAGTCCAATAACAAATCATATGCAAAGAAGATTTTCAATACAAACTGTTATAAGAAAAGACAAGATTTGAAAAAGCTTGTAAAGCTCTTGAATAAATTCCCAGACAATTGCTCGAGAGCATCCCTAACTTAATTGCTCGGCCCTTTGTTCCTTACTTGTGAAAAAAGTAAGGAAAATTTCCTAACATCGACCATGTACACTGCGCATCAAGGTGCTAATTCGCATAATCTGTAGAAGAATGTAAGAAAGTTGCTAGTGTATATGGGGCCTTAAGCAGATCCTTGTGAGCAAATACAAAGTGAATCTTGCATAAGTTTTTTTAGAAAGTAAGCATACAATGAACAACTAAGCGACTAGATTGATACAGCCACCAAATTATAGAGCTACATTGTGGATAATATTGGGGATCATATTTGTTGTGTCGTCTGTCAAGTCCTTTCGTTGTTTCAATTCATCTTTTCGTCTTTTATCCCAATTCTTATTTCAGCATGTTGTCGTAATCTATTTGCCCTGTCATTGTAATACTAATAGCTATTATATGTGCTGTCGTAATAGCTGTTTGCGGTGTTGTCATAAAAGCTAATCGTCATGTCGCTGTTATCTGATCTACTGCTCAGCGGCAACACTTTCCCACCTATTTGTGAATGGGAAAGGAAAAAAAATAAAATGTCTGCCAATTCGGTTTGCATAAGAGAGGCATCTCTGACAAATGTAATGCAGTTTGTTGTTTGTAGCTTAGTGATATTGAGAGAAGCTTGCAGGCTGTTCTGCTAAATTATGATGAAGATCAGGTAGATCATATCTTGTACAAATTAGAACAAATTGTTTATGTAGTAGTCAACAGCCATGACATAGGCCTTAAGACCATCAATTCACATGCACGTTAATGAACCAAACGTGGAAGACGTCACTTATGAACGGGAAGTCGAGCGTAATGGGCAGGCTGGTCACCCTGCATTTGTACTAACTAAAGAAACCCTAAGGTTGTATCTTACATATGGATTCGCGAACCAAAAAATAGCCAAAATGTTTCATGTTTCACCCAAAACAGTCCGAAGAAGGATTCAGAGATTCTAAAATACTCTGAAATATCAAATGATGACCTCGATAAATTGGTCAGCAAGATATAAGAATATTTTCCCAATTGTGGCATTCGTCAAATGAAGGGATTGAGGATTGAGAACAGTACGAGGCATCTAAATGCAATGGGAACGAGTACGAATGGCACTGTGGAGAGTTGACCGAGAGGGTATCATTTTGAGGCCAATGCAATAAAATATCGTTGCAAGAAGGCATTACCATGTTCCAGGGCCACTTGCTTTGTGGCACCTTGAAGGCAACCACAAGTTAATCTGATGGGGGTTTGTTTTCCATGGGTGTGTTGTTGGGTAAAAATTATGTTTCTTTCTGCTAGCAAAAACAACAAGGCACAAACTGTTCTGAGTCTCTTTTTGAATGCAACACATGATTTTGGTCTACCTTCAAGGGTCGGAGGGGACCAAGGAGTTGAAAATGTTGATGTTGCTTGGCATATGTTCTCCCATCTTGGAAGAGGGCCGGGCTGTGGCAGCTTCATAGCTGGAAAAAGCTGCCACAACCAGGAAATATAAAGATTTTGGAGAGACCTGTTCCATGGCTGCACGTTTTTGTTTTATTATATATTTCTGAAGATATTCTGCCTTCATTATATTTTTGTCCCAAAAATCAACGAGCAAATACAGCTTTTTAAACAAGGATATGACAACCATCCAATAAGAACAGAATCAAGTATGACTCCAAATCAGCTTTGGCTGTATGGAAAAACTCGTTTTAAGCCTGATGCTGATGCAGACTTCATTGATGATGTTGATAATGATGGGATTGATTGTGATGAGTGCCTCCCCTCTGAAAGATATGGTGCAAATACATGGCAAGATATTGCAGTAACAGCTCCACGAATCCAATGTTCTCTGTAAGGAAATCAGTTGCAACATTTAGAAAGAAATATCAACCCTCTGTCAGCTTCAACATGTCATGGAATTGACCTTTATCTGGAAACACTTCAAACAGTAGCACAACTAATTAGCTCTTAAAGTTGGGAAAATTAACATAAAATTTTACACACAAAAAAAGCTTTGTTAAGCCCCCAGCTTAAAATATCCCTCTAGCAAGAATGCAATGGACATCACGTTTTTTCACTTATTTTTTGCCAAATGACACACATTGTTTACATTAGGATTTTTTCTAAGAAAAGTATTTTGGAAAATGTGATAATTTATAAAGGATAAGATATCATTTTTAGAATTTTACTCAGTCTCCTCTCCAATAAGCCCCAGAGGATATCCCCAGAGGCTTAATACAGCTTTTACAGTAGCATAGCAAAGTTGATTTTAACATAACAAATTTAACATAACAAAGTTGAATCGTCACCATTGTTTTTTTTTTCATTTCAACATTATTCTTATTCCATTTTGACAACTTGTGTTCCATGTGGTGTCATGGATTTGGAAACCCTTCACTTGCGTACTTCAGTTTAACATCAATTGCCTGGAAAAAACATCTTTTGCTGCTGCAACACATTGGAAGTCTGATGATTGACGTGCAGGCTGATGCTATTGGCAAGCTGTTCTGCCAGAAAAGTGACTTTAATTTTTAAAGTGAGGCCGAAAAAGGGAATAGCTGCCCAGCCAGTACAAAACTTCAATAATGTTGTCAAATGACTGTCTTCTGGAAATTCCATATCCTCTTCTTGTTCAAGGTAGATGTGAAACCACTCTACTGTTTTTTTTTATGTCAATGAAATAGAAGAATACAATACAATATTCTGTGCCGCCCATAGAAAAAATAGACATGACGTCATCTGGTTCTGGCTATGGACGGCACTTAACAATTTCTTTAATAATCTCACAAGTTGAAAAATGACAATTAACAACAACAAAGATGGACAAAAAACACAAAACAATACAATTGGTCACTGATTGCTTGGTCGCTAAAGCTATTCATATAGGAAGACCCTGCAAACCAATGATGCATGAGGACACAGAGCCGCAACCTAACCCCCGACCATCACAAACCAGACACTGCCCTAAGGGCCCGAATGAGTGGTGCCCAGACCCCAAAAGGGCCACAGGCACAACAGGACAAGGGATCCACCCAGAAAGGCCCCCAGGCCACGCCCAGCCTGCGGAAGCCCGGTAATGAAGAAAGCAGCCCCACTTCCAGGGGCACCATAAGTCCCCAAGGTCCCAGGGTGACTCTTTTAATTAAGCCTGTTTGTTGCTTTGATATATGCTATGGATGCCGCTAAAACTATTCTGTTGTCAGTTTCTTTGATTTTCAGGCTGCCATAAAGAAGCAAATTTAGAAAGGCTTGTGAATCTAAGTTACTTAAATCAATCCCTGGAAGGTGTGAAAGTTGGCCAAGGAGACCATTTCGCATAGGATCAAACAAAGGGCAGTGCAGGAAGAACTGCGCAGTATCTTCAACTTCCGTATTGCAAGCACAAACCGGACTTGAACTCTGAAAATTATGCTTGAATGTATGCTCGTTTAACATTCTGACATAACTTTGAGGTGATTGAATCAATGTCATCCCCAACTATGTACCCATAGATATCAGGTAGCAAAACAGGAAAGTCAACTGAACCCCTTAGGAGGACACCATGACTGATAAACATACCAGCAATCTAAAAAAGAATACATTTTCTTGCATCCTTTATAGGAACCATATCCGGCTCTTTTCCTTCAAACATGCGATTCTTTATCTCCCTTTGGGCAAGTGAAAACTTCATTATCAAAGGATACAGACTATTCTTCCTGCAACTTGTCAGGATTGCTTAACCATTTTTTATAGAATCTCAGCAAATCAACCCAAATGGAATCCCTGTTAACTTTAAATTCTTGCTCCTCCAACAAAGATCTTTGCTTGATGAAGTCCTGTAGCTGAATTTCAAGAGGTAAATCCTTTCTTTCTTCCTCACTTTCCTTAGTTTTTTTCCGCAAGGCATGCTACAGCATCATCAATGGTCAATGCATTATATTTTACTTCTTCCAAATCTTCTTTGCTAACATCAGGAAATATACATCTCATTTTTTTTATCCATCTTTTCTTCAAGAATCAGGTACTGTTGGTATTTCTTCTTCAACTTCATCACACACCAGACCTACATTTATTGCATTGGTACACATTTCTTCATGGACCCTTAGGTTAAAAAGGGGTATTGCTTTGTGACATGATTGGCATAATGTTGTTGGTGAGTCTGCAGTCACATTTTCATTACATTTGCTCTTTATTGGTCAGCTGTAGATAAGAGTGCTGCTTTGAATTAACTTATTCAGACGAGGAACAGAGTATCCATTTACAGGCATAGGGATCAAACTCATAGCTATGGACTTTCCACCACCTTGGGCCCTCAACAGCTCAAATGCACCATCTTGGGATGCAAGCCTTGGAAATTCCTTTTCGGACACTTCCTTTAATTTAACATTAGAACCTTTTTTGTCAGGAAAGATGATGCGTTTTCTGCCCATGGCAGCACTCTTTAGATCAGATAAATTCTGAAATCTTGGTGTAAGGCTTTGAGTCTTGCTAGAAAGCAGGCAAAAGTCACGTTTCCATGTTTTCATGGGCTAAACAACGATTAGCTTTTACGACGACATGGCGAACAGCTATTACAACAACACGTATAATAGCTATTAGTATTACGATGACAGGACAAATAGATTACGACTACATGATGAAATGAGAATCAGGATAAACGACGAAAAGATGAATTGAAACGACGAAAGGACTTGACAGATGACGCGACAAATATGATCCTGAATATTGTCCACGACGTAGCTCCATACCAAACCTCTGTGTGTGAATCTTACTGCAAGTGAGAAAACCGAAATAGATAATAAAATAAATGGTAAAATATCTACTGGAGAAATCCTGAGAACTGTAAACAATCTTACAAACAATAAAGCAGTTGGTATTGATAACATATCAAATGAAATTTCAAAAGTAATTGCAAAATAGAAATTAGGCAGCCACATTATTAAATGTTTATTCAACTCTATTTTTGGTAATTATCCAGATATATGGAAAGAAGGATTAGTGAAACCAATCTTTAAAAAAGGGGATCAACTACAACCAACTAATTATAGAGGCATAACATTAATGTCACGTTTGGGTAAACTATCTAACCGAATTCCAAATGAGAGACTAATTTACATTCTCAAAAACATATTTGCTGATAATCTAATGAGCTTTTGGAAAAATATGAGAACCTCAAACAATGTATTTGTTCTAAGGACAATTTTTGACAAACAATTTAAAAAGAAGAAAAAACTATTTTGCTGTTTTGTGGATATATCAGGGGCGGCGCACAGTGCTATTAATGCTATTACTTTAATAGCAGTTTTTCAGGCAGTTACATTATAGGTTTTTAAAATAAAATCCGAATAAAATTGTGTAAAATTAAGTGGAGAATCTGGCCTATTTCTGTCTCCACCATTCCGCGTTCCACGATTCCACACTAAGGATATTGCTCCTCATATTATAATCCTTTGAAAGGATGCCGCCGACATTATTTTCTTTATGAGATAATAGCCGATAATGGGTGCCCTCAACTTTTGGCCAAGCTATTAGTCTAGTCTTTTCCATAGCATTTGAGGAAAAAACAATGAAAAATCCTTTCTGTTTGTGACGTATTTGCCTACTGATTCATTCGCTGATGACGTACCATGCTATGCATTTATGAAAGCTAATAGCACAGGGTCCTCAAATCTAGTTTCGACATCAGTAAGTGAACACGCGTGAAATAAGAAAGTTAAAAAACTACTGAAAAATGAATATGGCTGTATAAGGGAGTGTAAGATGGGGTGTTTCAAAAATCTTTTCTTTTTTATCTACTCAAAATAATAAATTAACCCATGAACAGCGTCTTCGTCTAAAAGACAATGGACGGCCATGTCCCCATGTAACTCTTAAGAATCGTTCCTGTGAAGCTGTGTATCAGAGTTTTTCATGGATATGTGGTTGTGAAGAGAAGAACACTAATTTTTGCTGGCCATGTCTTGTAATGGGAGATCACTCAAAGGTGAGAATAATCAATGTATTTGAAATTGAATTTTATTCTGAATTTGGTAAACTTCATTTTTACATTATTTGAAACGATTTGTCTACACACATACACAAATCGATAAACTTTAAAGGAGAGCATTTATTAGAGTAAAGCACTTAAGCATTTCAACGAAATTTCATGTCGATTTGATTAGTATCTTCCTTTTCTCTTCTTCGATGAATGAAGTGTTTAGGAATTACTTCGCCTGCCCTCATGATTTGGCAATGGCTGACAATAGCGGCCAATTGCGGCCAGGCCATGCTATACACGTTTTCAAATAAGAGCCTCGTTTTCAAAATTTACGAAAATTTGCTCGTACAAAAATTTTGACCCCAGATTCAGATTCAGCACGTTCATTTTAGTGCCAAGGAAAATTTTTACGCCTCTAGTCCTTACGATGTCGATTCTACAGTGATTAAAAGTTTGAAAATTTATGAAGGATTTGACCGTGAAAAATAGCTTGGGGTGAAATTTTACACCCTCAGTCATTTTTCACGGTTAAATCCCTTATAAATTTGCAAAATTTAAATCGCTATAAAATCAACATTGTAATGACTAGAGGCGTAAAAACTTGCCTCAACGCTAAAGCGAAGGTGCTGAATTCGAATCTCAAGTCGAAATGTTTCTGTGAGGCAATTTTCAAATTTTTTTAAAACGAGGCCCTTAGTTGAAAAGGTGCATTAAAATACTGAAGTTAATAACGTGGGGGTTTGAAATCAGGGCTAACTGCCGCTACGGCTATAAAGCTCGCCATTAAAGGCCGTTCAAGCTTAACCCCAGACATGAAAAAATTGAGTAAAACGGTTTATCTCTGTTTGGTTGGCACTCAAATTTGAGCAAAGAAAAGTTAAAACGCTCTGAGCAATTGACAATCATGGTTGAAAAAACTACATTAAAGCAACGGAACTAAAAAAACTCATCTTTTTTTTCTTTCTAGATGACAAGGGTTTGTTTCGTGCAACCAACTGGTTTTGTGTCGTCAGGAAGAAACCTTTGGAGCATCGCTAACCGGCATCAGACCTCTAAAAATCATATTGGCAACCACACTACGTATCAGTTGCTCGGAAATGTTGACGTTGCAACAGCACTGGATGAGGCAAGACAGAGAGAAGTTCAAAGGCAAAATCAGAATGCCTCAAGATATTCATCGATGATGAGGCATCACATTGATGTTACCACCTTTCTATCCTGCCAAGGCCTTGCATTCCGAGGGCATGCAGAATCCACTGATTCATCTAACCGAGGTAATTTCCTTGAACTTATGGATATGCTAGGGGTGTACAGTCATGAGCTTAGAGTATTCCTTAACAATGAAAGTATAACGTACACTTCCCACGAGCCTCAAAACCAGCTTATCGAATGCATCTTTGAAGAGGTTAAAAGTGAAGTACAGAAGAGAATAAACAAATCTCGGTTTATTTCTATAATGATGGACGACACTAGTGACATAAGCAACGCCGAACAATCGGCAATATCCTTGAGACTTATTCATCAAGGAAACATTGAAGAAAACTTTATTAGAGACTCTGGAGAAATATAAGCTAACTCCTGGCACAGGCAAAGAGAAAGTCATGGGGCAATCTTATGATGGAGCTCCAACTATGAGTGGTGCACTAAACGGTGTGCAAAAACAGGTACTAGATCGTTTTCAATTTGCCTACTATAACCACTGTGTCGCTCACAGGATGTCCCTATGCGCATCCCAGACTGCCAATAAAATTCCAGAAGTGGCTAAGTTTTTTGGCACAGTAGACAAATTGATAACCTTTTTCAGGAGTAGCCCAAAGCGAAAACACCACCTGGGCTATAATTTGCCAAAGCCTGGAGACACAAGATGGCTTTCTCGCGACACGGCCATAGCTGCAATTGATTACTTTTACGAAACAATCGGTACAGTGCTTTTCGGTATTTCGTCTGATACAACAGAGAAAATTGGTACTCAGGCTACTGCCAGAGGCCTTTCTGCTAGCATCCAAAATGTAGACTTTTTTGTGTCTGCTTAAACTGTACAGCAGCATCTTTGAACACTGTACGCCTATCATTACAGTCATGCAGAAGCCAAGCTTAGATCCAGTTCAGGTTAAGTCTATGCTTGACGATTTTCTTCGTTTCCTTGCTGAGCTAAACTTTGACCAGATCTGGAAGGATACTCTCAAAGCAGATCCCAACTTCCCAGTTACACGTGCAAGAGGGGGATGGAGAGGAACAGAAAGGGCAAGCAATGGTTCTCCCGGTGACTGGAAACAATCGCTGACCATTGTCACAAACAAAATTTGCATTGAATTTTCCGAGCAACTTGCTTGGCGGTTCGAAAACCTAGATAAATTCAAGTGGATGGACCTCATCCATCCAAGCAAGTTTAATTCAAACAAAAGTCGTCCATCACATGAGATTAGGGCAGCCATTGGACAGTTTCAGAAACTGTACCCCTTTGCAATCAGCGACGCTACATCTTTAGAGCATAACCTGGATGTTTTATACGAAAACAAGGAGATATCCGTGCTGATTAGAAAGATCACACAAGAAAGGGACCAGGTCGTACAGAAAAGGAAGGAAAGGAGGAATGCCAAGCAGAGATGAAGGAAATTTTGGCGCAGGTGATGAGGAGCAACAGCAAGAACAGGTGACCGTCGAAGATGTGGATCAATTTGAAATGGCAGATGAAACTTTCATTGAGGAAGAAACAATCAAGGAAGGAACAGCAAGTCTGCAAGATCTCCTGACGGTGATAAGCAGTGCAGGTCTAGAAGATGCGCTTCCTCAAGCAATGGTCCTCTTAGAGATTGCTGCAGTAACACCACTGACGAGTGTCCATTAAGAGAGAGTCTTCAGTAGAATGAAGAGAGTTATTTCATCTTCAAGATCCCGCATGCTTCAAAAAAGAAAAGAACAACTTGTATTTCTGCAAGTTGAACACACGTTGCTGAGATGGCTGAGCAAACAACCAAGGTTTTACGAAAATATTGTCACGCGGTTTAAGGAGCATAATCAAAAACGATTCGAAAAATTTTCTAGAAAATAATGTTTTTTAGTATATATTTTGCTTGTATTAAGTAATGTTTTGTTTGAAGATAAAATTTTTAGAGAAAAAACATTTCTTGCCTCTTCTGCTTAATATCGGCCATGTATACATGACGATAAAACACTGCCATTTTATAGGAAAAAGCATCATATTTAGGCTAAAGAAACATGTTGATTTGCGGAAAAATGGGCGTCTCCAAGGGACTGAAGGGCGTGGCCAAAAAAATTTTTTCGCGGGCAAGCCCCCGGACCCCCATTTTTCGCTTGCTTCGCTCGCGACTAATAGCAACTTATTTTAGCTCCGCGCTGCCCCTGGGATATATCAAAAACTTTTGATAGACTATGGCATCAAGGTTAACTTTAGAGATTAAGAAATTAGGGAATTGAAGGAAGAATGCTCACAAATATTCAGAGCCTATATACTAACACTAAAAACAGGATTTTTCTAGAAAGCACTATACCAGAACAACTTGAAATTAAAATGGGAGTGAGACAAGGAGATCCTCTAAGCTCACTTCTATTCAATGTAGACTTGAATGATTTTGCAATCGGCTAGCAACAAAAACCAACATTGATGCCCCAGCAGTGTTGAATATAAAAGGGTCATGCTTACTGTGGGCTGATGACAGTGTACTGATATCTTAATCTGAAGAAGGCTTGAATAACAGCATTAAAGAATTGGAAGAATATTGTAGCAATTGGAAACTGTTCATAAACACAGATAAAACTAAAGTAATGAGCTAAGGTAAGTAAAGCTGGAAAAATGATTAAAAATAAATGTTTCAAAATAAATAAAATGTTGGGGGTTAAAGTAGATCCCACCGTTGCATTCAATAAGTAAAAGGATGCTAACAGCAACAACTACATAAATTGTATTACAAAAAGTAATACCCGGATAAAAACATGAGTTGTGCGTTGTTGAGTTATGAGTAGAAGACAAAATGATCATTCAAGTACTTGGCAAGAAGAATATTGTATTTTATTCATGTCCCTTTGAATTGAACCGGCCTGGGGAGGGGCATGCCACTTGGTGGCCAGTGTTTCGACCCATATAGTGGTTGCCAACATTTTCGCATGGGAGAAGAGAGTACAAGTGATGATTTGATGTTCAAGTCTCGAAGCAGCAAGAGAGAGGCAGAATTCATTGCAAAGCTGGTTTTTTGGTGGCAGGTCAGAACTGAATTTGATGGAATTATGTTTACTTTTGATTTTAATGATACCTTGATTATTTTAAATTTGTCTTCTTGATTCTCTTGGAAAGTTTCCATTGTGCACTTTGTTCGACTAAATATTTAGGTGTTAGGCTTTTTTCAAGCATGGCTGAACCTTTTGAATTTGAGCTTGAGGCAGAGGAGCTCATGATGAGTAGCTTTTTATGATTTAGTCAAATTAGCTGATGATTTGGGTATTGTCAAGAAACTTTGGGAGAGAAAACCAAAAATTCTTGTGATCAAGGCTATAAGAAAATTTTTTGATGTTGGTGATGTTGAGGAGAAGAAGAAGATGTTAGATTTTATTGTTAGAGGATTGGAACAGGCTGTTACTGCAGGGTCTGTAACTGGTGCAAATGAAACACCTCAATATAATAAAGGAAATCCTAGTTTTAGTGCCCTAATTAACAATTCCATGCTTAGGCGTGAGTTGAAAATACAGGGTCAGATTGGAGAAGCTTTCCAGAAAGATAAGGTTTCTTTCATTAGTCTTATGCATCAGATAAGAGAGGCTAAAGCTAAAGGGTATGATGAGAAAGAAATCACAAGTGCAATTCTGCGTGTGTTCACACCAGGGTTCTCAGTAAGGACATATTTGGAGACTGTTCTTGATCTTACTTTACCAAGACTTTTTCAAATTTTGAGAACACATTTCAAGGAAAAGTCTGCAACAGAATTATACCCGAAGCTGAGTACCATAAGACAAGAAGAAGGAGAAGATGCAAATAAGTTCTTAATAAGGGCACTTGAAGTTAGACAAAAGGTACTCTTTGCGGGTGAGACTGATGAAGGGGTACACTATAACCCAACTTTAGTGCAAGGCCTATTTTTGCAAACCTTAGAAGTTGGTTTAATTTAAGAGGCTATCTGTACCAATATATGCTCTTACTTGAAACCTGAAAGTAGTGATGAAAAGTTAATTTCTCAGATGGGAAAGGCAGTATCTTCAGAAAACGAGAGAGGAAAACACCTACCAAATGTTGCTCAGAAACAGAGTAAAACAGCAAAAGTTAAAGGCATAGAAAGTACACCAGTAGAGAAAAGACAGTCTGAAAAAGCTTTAGAAATTGAATTTGCTCATGCAGTATAGGCATTTTCTACACTAATTGCAGTTTTAGCAGCAGAGGTTGCTCAATTAAAGGCAAATAAGAATCCCAAGACTCAGGATAAACCCCAATATAGGAATAATCATTGTCACCAATGTCAAGAGAAAAATATCCCACAATGCGATCACTGTTTTCTCTGTTGGTCTGACGAACATTTTGCTTGAGGTTGCAAGAAAGCTAAGAGTCAGGGAAACAACCAACAACTACAGCAGGGGAGGCAACTGTAGTCAGGAAGGAACAGGTGTCCCACAAGTTTAATAATTGTTCAAAAGAAGGGGGAAAGGGTGAAGCACTCTGTAGCTGTTCTCAGTGTGAAATTGTTGTCTACTGCAGCAAGAGTGAGGGAGGAGACAGAGAAGGTGGCAATTATTGTAGTTTTTGTCAGTCACATTGACCAAAAGAAGCATGATAAGCTTATTAGACTTTTTAGGATTCGTTGTCTATTAGAATGTAAGATTAATGGATATAAACCACAACCTGCTTTTGATGGTGGGACTCACGTTTCAATTCTGCCAAGATGGTTCTGTTTTGTTACTGATGGTTTTTGTCATGGTCCAATGTTCACTGTTGTATAGAAATTTACTTTGTACATATCCATTAAAAATTTTCGTTTTTGTTTCAATTAATAGTTTTCTCGATTTAATTTGGGGTTCTAGAGTTTTCATTGTATCCATTACCAAACCTTTCCGTCTTTGGAGATCGCTTTCTGTATCCATTAATGACCTTAGGAATTTGCATTTCTTCCATGAGTCTGTCTGATCTGTTATATTGTATTCTTCTCTTTATGTTTCATTTTCTTGAAGATTTCCTATTTTCAACATCTCTGGTAGTAATCTTTTTACTTGAATTATTTTTGTTTTATGAGTTCATACAAAATTAATGTCATCTGCATATTTGGGGTCGATATCTACATTATGATAGTCTTTGTCATTAAGCCAGTCCAATTCTGACAAAAGTATTTCTGTGTGGTAGTCCTCTTTTATTCTTTTCTCCTATATTTCATTTACAAATTGAGCCAGATAAAATATGAAGAAGAGTGCGGATAGACAGTCTCCCTGTGCTTCCCCTATATTGGTATTTATGGTGTGTCCAAGTGTGGATCCAACTCTGACATTTAGCTTGACTTCATCAACTAATAGTGATATCATTCTCCTTACTTTCTGTAAGGATTGGTTCCAGTTTTTAAAGTAGAACTTTTCTGCTTACTGTGTCGAGTGCCTTTGAGATGTCGATCATTAGAATTATAAGGTTGTATTTTTGTGATATTATAGCTTTTTCAATCAACAGTTTTAGACACATCACCTGTAGTGTAGGGCTGCGTCCTTGTTGATATGCTACTTGATCTTTTGGTATGTGTTCTTTCTGTCTTCCCCATGTTCTCTCTATGGTGCATATTGCCAATACCTTCTAATGATAGATATTAGTATTACTGGTCTGAGGTTATTTGTTTTCTTCTCTCCTTTTTCACCTTTTCCGCTGGTTTTTGAAGAGGATTTAGGATGCCTTGTCTTAATATTTTGTGATAATCTTCTGTTTCTGCACTTGTATTCAGGATATCTGCAATTATTTGATGCACTATTTCTTGAGCATATTTGACCAGTTCTGCATTCATGTTGTCGATTCCAGGACTTTTCCATTTTCAACTTTTTTGATGCTTTACTGATTTCTTCTTTTGTAAATGGCGTTTAATTTTTACATGGGTTGTATGTTTTGGCATTTTGTCTACTTTCTTTTTCCAATATGTCCTTAAAAAAATCTGTTATTTCATTTGCTTGTTGTTTTTCTGAGTTGACCATTTCATGGTTTTATCCTTTGTAATAAACATACAGCTTCGTGGCATTTGTTGGCATCATTGTGCTTATTTTCTTTTTTTTGAAGGTTCTTTTCTACATATTCTTCTTCCTTTTCTCTTATTTTGGATTTGATCAAATTTAGGATTTCATTTCTTTCTTTTCTCTTCTTACACGTTTTTTTTATAAGAACACTGAAATTGAAGAAAGCCATGAAATGTTCTTAATTTTTCCGATTTGAAGGCTCAAAATGTTCTTAAATGTTCTTAATTTTCTTGCTTTTTAAAAGCTGTTCTTCTTCAAATTAGATGGTAATTGCTACAAAAAGAGACACACATGTAAAAATATCACATAAATGCACAATGATTGATAGTTCACCTGTTTTCTAGAGTTGAGAACAGGAAAGCGTAACTAAAGAAAGTAAATTCTAATTTTTTTCTAGCTTCACAAAGCCTTGTAATGTTCTTAGCATGTTCTTAACTTTTTAGCCTCTGAAGCCTTATGTTCTTATATACTTTGTTCTTATAAAAAAAAAACGTGTATTTCTCGAGTTTTTGTTTCTTGTGGATTCTATTTCAATCTTATGTTTCTTCTGCTTTTCTGATAGCATTGTGATTTCTGGATCATTGAATTTATGATGATTATTTATGGGTTTTTTGCCTAGTATTTCTTCAGCTACATTTTGGCATATTTCAGAGACTTTACTCCATTTTTCATCATTCTTAAGATTATTTATTTGGACTGCATTGACTTCTTCTTCTGTTTTTTGTATGTAATTTGGGCTTGTGTCTTGGTTTAAATTTTGAAGATTAATGTTTCATGTATTTCCTTTTTTATCTTTTTGCAGTTTCCACCATTCTCTTCACATGTCCAATATAACTTATTTATGGTTGGAGCTTGTTTCAAAACCTGAGTACAATCTAGAGTTTGTTACTAGTCTTCTGAAAGGAATTTTCACGAGTTTTTAATCTATCTGATTCCTGTAGGGATTCTTTCTAAGTGTGATTACAGGGAGTTGAATAAAAGGACAATATGAGACCTGGAGAGCAGACATCTTACAGCATTCATGACGCCTTGGGGCCTGCTAGAATGGAATGCTATGTATGTATGTATTATGAATTTTTTAAAAGGATATGTACAATTCAGTTTAATATAAACTGCTATCAACATGTGTCCTTGCTCCTGCACAGCTCCAGAGGTTCATAGAGGGCTGTTTAGATGATGTAAGAGACAAATTTGCTGTTTCTTATTTAGATAATGTTCTAGTCTTTTCTAAAAAATTTGAAGAACATGTGTATCACCTTCAGACAATACTACAGAAGCGCAAGAGCAAAGGGGTTAAGCTGAAACCACAGAAATGTGACCTTTTCAGAGACAGGGTAAAATACTTGGGCCGAATTGTCACTTCTGAGTAGTATTATCCTGATCCCGACAACATTAAAGTTGTCAAATCTCTGAAATAACATTCACCAAAAACTGTGGGTGATTTGCAACACATCCTTGCACCCCTAGGATACTATCAACGCTACATCAAGGGTTATGCAAAAAAACAAAGACCATTTTTCAGTCTTTTAGAAGTAAAACAGTGTGAAGGAACAGATAAAGCAAATAAAGTAAAGTCTGACCAACTACCATAATCAACTTCGATTTTATGGAATAAAACACATCAAGAGACACTTAAGACTTTATTTGATGGTATCACGAGTGCTCATGTGTTAGCTTACCCTGATTTGGAGAAGGCATTTATTGTACACACAGACGCATCAGAACAGTGGCTAGGCACCGTTCTGTACCTACGACAAGAAGGCATACTCAGAGTAATAGCTTATGCAAGCGGAAGTTTAACACCAGAAGAGAAGAATTACAAGAATCATAGTGGAAAATTGGAGTTTCTTGCCTTGAAACGGGCTATTTGTACTCAGTTCAGAGACTACTTATATCATGCAAACCACTTTGTCTTTAAAATAACAACAATCCTTTGACTTATGTCTTGTCAACAAGCAAGTTAAATGCTACATCTCAGTGATGGGTCAACGAATTAGTAGACTACAACTTCACTATTAAGTATCGTCCAGGCACTGCAAACAGAGATGCTGATAGCTTGTAGAGATTAGGCCTAGATGAGTTGTTCACTAGTTGCACAGAGAATATACCAGCTAATGATATTGGTGCCATAGTTTCAGGTATTTCCATACAGTCAAACAACAATGAGACATGGTTCCTTGAACAGGCCGCATAACTAGTCGAGATTAAAGCACAACCAGCTAATAACAGTACAAAGAACATTGAGTTTGTCTGAAATCAAGACTGCTTGGAGAAATGATGTAGCCGTTAATCGTGTCATTCAGCCAAAGAAACAAAATCAGAGGTTAGGTACAAAATAAAGGAATCAAAGCCACTTGGTTTTACCAGCAAACTTAAGATCTTTTGTATACAGCAAACTCCACGACAAGATGGGACACTTGGGGGTAGACAAAGTCACTCATCTTGCACGCAAAAGGGTATTCGGGCCAAAGATGGACTCTGACATAGAACACTATGTCACAAAAGTATGTTGCTGTCTGAAACAAAGACGCCCGCATCACAAACTACGAGCGTCCTTACAAAGTATCACGTCAACAAGTCCAATGGACCTAATTTTGATTGATTTTGTGCATTTAGAGCAGAGTTCCAGTGGCTATGAATACATTCTGACGATTGTCGACCACTTTTCAAGATATCTGCAGGCATATGCTATGATATGGCTTGCCATACCTGACAAAAGTGGTTGAGAATCACATGCTGTAGGTTGAGATGCAAATATTTGGGTTGAGGTGCACACACCCATGTATGAAATGTCGCAAATGGGGGTTGAAATTCACTAGTCGATCTGTGAAAAGTACTAGTTGACTATTGAAAATAAGGACTTGGTATATGAGTTGTTGCCGGCTATAGGTTGAATTTCACAACTCGGGGGTGAAATGCATCATGCATTTCCATATGTTGAAAATGCAGCAACCGTAGGTTGAAATTCATCGCTTGAAATTCATCGGTTGAAATTCACCGGTTGAAATTCATCGGTTGGAATTCACCGGTTGAAATTCATTGGTTGAAATTCATCGGTTGCATTATCGAGTGCCATTGCTGTACAACATGCAGAAGATGAGACAACAACAAGTAGGCCTAGGCCTTAGTAGGCCCTCTTCTAGTAGGCCACTTTTTAAAATATGTCAGTAGAAGATCTTCGAGCCTTCCTGGTCTTTATTGATAACTTAGTAAACTTTATAAACAGTAATAATAATAGTAATACTAATCTTTAGAATATTCTCTCCGCAAGCTGGAAGATGTAATTCGTATACTCGTGGGCATTTCTCTTGCAATTAGCGATGTGCATAGCTTTGAAGAAACGTGCAAGAACTCCTTGAGAGCCTATTCAATTTACTTTACAGTGTTAACGCAGCTAACAACTGAATAGCAAGGGATAATACAAACAATATTAGGGCACAGATAGAACGAGTATCGGCTGGTGGTTGACCAAAATATATAGTTTCCAGGCAACAAATCGAATGTCTTAAGAGAAGCTGGTATGAACTGGAGACAAATAGATTCCTGTCTTGGTATTCACGAACGCACGTTGTTGAGAAGAAGGGCTGACTTAAACATGCTGGAAAATTTCACTGATATTTCGGATGAAGATCTAGATAATAATATATCGGAAATCCTTAGAGTAACACCATTTGAGGGGGAGACATTGATTAAAGGAAGCCTTCGGGGGAGACATTGATTAAAGGAAGCCTTGATCATTTGCTGCTGCAACGTTGTAGGCTCTTCTCCGAACTGCTGTCCGGCCTCTAATAGCTCTTCCCACTGCATCGAGTAAGGACAACCTTTTACGGTAAACAACTTTGGTCTTCCTCAAAGGGTTTGCGGAAACCGTGGTGTTGAAAATGTAAACGTTGCAAGGTTTATGTTGCAAGAGTGGGGTCTTAACAGAGGCAGTTTCATATGCGGTCGCAGTGTTCACAACCAGCAAATATAAAGGCTGTGGTCAGACGTCAATCATGTGGTAACTTCTTACTACAAGGACTTATTTAAATTTATGGAGCAAAACGAAATGGTTGATGCCAACAGTGACATAGATCTGTATGCTTTACATTTTGTTTTCCTTCCAAGGATTTTGAGATATATGACGCCAATCACACTTTGGAATTCTTCCATGGCATCCAGAGCTTTCTGAAGATAGCATCCTGTTTTATGGTATAGATATCAATGGTCCTGTTCATCAAGATATCGAGACTGATAACAACGTCATTGTTCCTGAAATAAACTACTTACTACTTACTGAGAAACATAAACCCATTAAGAAATGACAATAACCATGGAATAAATGTATACAGTGAAGTGCAATACATTCTTCACAACATAAACAATTAAAGTGCAGCTAAACCTTTTTGCTAATATTTAAACATTTATACGCTGACAGTTAATAAAACTGAACAAAACCGAAATTAATAAACTAGGAATTCGCAACTTAACCAGGTGCATTCATTCAAAAACTGACTGGAAGACATTGACTTATAATTGCACAAGTGGGGAAGTGGGGGGAATCAGAGGTTTCAAAATCAGTGAAAATATTTGTGTCAGAGCAAATTATTTCATTGCGCAACACGCAGTTGTGATTTGCTAAAGCTCTTTTCAGGCAGAAGACTTTATTTAAACTTTAAACACTTTCTAGAATTTGCTATAGAGCTTGCCTTCAAACAAATGCACCTTGGAATTATATCAGAACTTAAGATTTATATACCAGTTACTACAACTGAACAAAACCACAAATATCAAATAATGTAAATCTGAAACTGAACCTCATTGGGCTTTCCTTATTTAGAATATTTTTGCCAAGGGCTAATTGCATTCAGAGTAAAAGGAATCCTTATACAGTTGACTTTCTGAAAAGAGTAGCCTTGATAGCTAAGTTCATGGCATTCCAAAGCCTTGACAGTTCTTCAATGTGAAGTCCACATCATGTTTGAATGTTTAATAATTGGTGTGCACAGTTGGCAATTTCAAGACGCATCCACGTGTATTACTCTGTGGGAATTTAGGTTGAGATGCATGTAAAAATTCAATTCTGGGCTTTGGAATAAAACCAAGTGGTGGAACTTTACTGGATCCAGTAGAGAATGCAAGAATCTCTTCAAATGAAGAATCCACTTCCTTATCCTCAACATCTTGCAGGTACTCTCGCCAATACATGATAATCCTGCTCTCAACTATGAAATGATTTGAGCCAACTTCACTCCTCTTCATTTCAAACAATTGTTCGAATGACTGAGATGATAAAGTTGTCTCTTTGTAACAAAAAACACTTTTGAAGGCATCTGGATATTTCTGAAGGGCATCTAAGACACCTAATATTGCAAGGCCATTCTTCAATTCTTCAAGGGCAGGTCTGGTCTTTCCCAAAACATACCACTTGGCAATATCATTTATTATACGCAACTTGTCATCTGCTTTCCTCATAATTGTATTTACACCAGCCAAAGCAGTAATGGTTGAAAGGTTGTCAAGGCATTGCTCAACTGCCTCATTTTCATCACAATCTTTTAGGGCAATAAGATCAGAGTGTATTTTCTGATCAATCACATCAGCAAGGTCAACAGTGGTGGCTTCTGGGCCATATGCCAAGGCATTGAAAAGAACTGGAGAGAAAAACCCAGGTGCTGGACAACCATGAACAATTGACATGGCCATGATTTTGCCAGCTAATCTGTAATCACCAGCATTAAGATTGGTAGTGTAGCATGTAAGATTCTGGCTGTTGCATTTTCCTTAAAAAAGAATGCCTTTCTGGATTTCATGTAGCAAAAGCGTAAAAAACTCCCGTGTGGGACCACCTAGATCCACAGCACCCTCAGAAAGGCCATCATCATCAGTAAATTTAACAGAGACTTTATGAGTTGGAAAAAATGACTTTTTTCCAAAACCTCTCCTTGCAGACTCCCATATGTGGTTTCTGCTTAAATTGAACTTTGCAATATTTTTATCACTAATTGATGATGCTAAGTGAAAAAGCAAATTTTCAATGGTGTCATCACTTGCTTGTGGGTTACTCTTGCTTACAATTAGCTTAGCTGTTCTCTTTCATCTTCATCTTCAGATAGGCTGATGTTAAACAGAGCATTATATTCTTCTGTCAAGTCAATGACAGAGCTTACTGGGTCTGAGATACTATTCCTGATTATTGGAACAGGAGTCACTGTGAGTTCATTTCTTGGCATCATGTCAAAATTAGTTTAAAGTGAATGACTTGTGACTGTTGTACTGCCTTCTCCGTATATCTGAGACTGAGAGTTAGAAGTACTTTCAGATGAGGCTTGAAATGGACTATTACAAACTTGGGCATGGTTGTCAAAAGCTGGTGGAAGTTCAGGTTCATTGCCATCCTCACCAGTATCACATACTTCAAATTTGCTTCTCTTTTTTGGAGGATTCCAAAGAAGCACTTCAGAGGGTCGAACATATATTGGTTTATCTTTGAAAATCCTTAACACCATAATTCCATTTAAGCTTTGACCAGGGGCTATCGTTGGCCGCAATAACTTAGTGTGAACAGACATTAGTATTTCTAAAGCTGTCATATCAGTAAATTTGTCTTGAAACGCATTTCGAATGCAGGCCAGTATTTGTTCACTTGTCCATTCCTTCTGTAGCTCCATGCCAGATATTACATGGCCATGCTCGGTGAGCCACAACTTCATACTATGCCTGGGAACTAGATGATCGTCTGGTCCAGACAGTAACACCAGATCTCGAATAAACAGCCCTTCAGGTCTTTTCAGTGCCCACTTTTGCTTTCTCTTAACAGAGTTAATTGGTGCAACGGTTTGATGCGATGCACCGGGACTGGGGGTAAATGCACAGGCACCAGACCTACTGGAAGAGGGCCTACTAGGCCTAGGTCTGTGATTTAGTATCTATGTTCGTCTTGAGCTATCCGCCATTTCTAAATGAATGCACAAGAAAAGTGGTCAGGGCTCCCACTCTCTGCTTTCGAGTTTGTGGTTTCCCCTACAGCACAAGCACATGCTGAAATTCCCCTACTTTTCAACCAATGAATTTCAACCGATGAATTTCAACCTACGGTTGCTGCATTTTCAACATATGGAAATGCATGATGCATTTCACCCCTGAGTTGTGAAATTCAACCTATAGCCGGTAACAACTCATATACCAGGTCCTTATTTTCAATAGTCAACTAGTACTTCTCACATATTGACTAGTGAATTTCAACCCCCATTTGCGACATTTCATACATGGGTGTGTGCGCCTTAACCCAAATATTTGCATCTCAACCTACAGCATGTGATTCTCAACCACTTTTGTCAGGTATGGCGTGCCATACTACAAAGGATAAATCTGTGAAAACTGCAGCTAGGCATCTTTACCAAGATTACATATCTAGATTTGGAATTCCTTCATGTTTGTTACACAACCAAGGAACAGAGTTAGAAAATAGACTTTTCCAACATCTAGAAAACCTCTGTGGTCAAATGGACAGTGTGAACAACAAATGGACAGTGTGAACAAATGATTCAGACCATCCTTTTTATGTTACGGATTCTTGAAGATCTTAAAAATCGCAAATGGAGAGACAGCCTAAATCAAATTGTATATGCATATAACTGCACAAGTGCCATACTTGATCTAAATAAACTTTTAATTAAAATAGAAAATGATAATGATACGTATCAAAGAATTACACAAAGAAAATAATTAATTGATAAAAAATGTTTGTAAAAAGAGTTATCCAACTGTGCAACTACCCAAGCAGTACATTTGGAGCTGCTTGATGATTTAACTACGGAATCATTCATTCTTTGTTTTCAGGGAAAATAATCCTCTCTGACAACGCAAAAACCTTCAAAAGAGCCCAGAAAAGCAAGCATTATTTCATCTACCAGAATTGAATATAACCTGGAAATACACCCTTGTCAAGGTTCCTGGGTGGGGCAGATTCTACAAAGACTTGCTTGCAATGTGAAAACTGCCTTAAAAAAATGCATTGGCAATGCCAGATTATCATATGATAAGTTAAATACAGTGATAATTCCCATTGTAGTAGTGATTTACTCATGTCCACTTACCTATCTATATGCAGCGGAAGTAGAGGAGCCTTTGACTCTATCGCATATAATTTATTGCAGAAGAATACAGAATTTACCTGATTTATTTACTGACAATGAGAAAGATCTAGATTACTTTATTAACCCAGACAGATTATGGGCATGTAAACTGTACATGTATAAGATAATTCAATACTTTTGGACTTTTGGTCTTGATGGAAAAATGATTATCTTGTGAATCTGCGAGAAAGTCAAAGAATGTCCGTAAAGAAGAATAATGAACCTATAGTGAATCTTAACAATGTTGTGGACCATTGAAGATGAGAGCAGAGCTTCAACTTGGAAATACGATCTTGCCGTAGGGCAAAACAATAGCAAATGAAAGCATAGATTTTATCAGTAGAATTGACCAGCAAGAAAGCTAGAAGTTAGTATTTAATTAATGGTCAAGAGGGGAGTGTAGAGGACTTTGAACAGACTTTGAACTCAGACTTTGAATTGTAGCTATTGTTATGTAAATTTTGGGTTAGAACTAATTAACATAAAAATCTCTAAAAACATCTTCTGGAGCTTGAGACAATCTATAGTGAACTGATCTAATCCTGAAATGAATCTAAGAGATCTACAAAATTCTAATGAGATAATTAATCTTGAAATTTATAGAATCCTTTTCTCTTGTTTTTTGTGTGTATATATATATATATCAATATAATATTGATAGGAGTATCTAATTAACATGAACTGAGTCTTAACTTGTCACTTCTCTACATCGCTATGTAGGTGACTGTGACTAATGGAATAATTGTCTAAGTTTCTTTACCTTTTTTGCCATTTTGTTGTTTCGACATGTTTGATTTCTTGCTCCCCAATCTTGCTGGGTAATAATGGGCCACGAAATTGTGTTTCAGTGATGAGCATTGCCTCTGTCTTGTCACAATGTATTGTGAGCCTATTTTTGAAACACCAAGTGTCGATGTCATCTGCAATTATGTTCAGGTAATGAATTTTTTTGTCTGCATCATGGTGAGCAGACGTGAATTTGTCTTGTAAGCACTTTTGGGGTATTTTCTGTCATGAAAACTGACTAAATAAGCGTGTTATCCAATATTAGGAATGTAATAGATCAACTAAAATTTGTTTTTGTAAAATGCCGCCAAGGAAAATTATAGCAAAAGCTAAGAAAGCAGACAACTCTCCAGGCCCAAAGAGTGACAAGGAAGACGTCTTGCATGACAACCTGCGTGCAATAATTTCTGATCTCTTTGATGAAAAATAGCCTATTTAAAGAAAGATCTTGCGACAAAGATTGCATTCTCTCTTTGCACGAAACCATTCAAAGTCAAAATAATAAGATACAAGAACTCGAAGCCAAAATCATCCTGTTAGAGAAATATACTGATCAAATAGAGGTGAACGAAGGAAGAATTCAAAGACAAGAGGAGCGAATAGCAAAGCTTAAGATGTGTGGAGATAAAGCAGAGCAGTATCAGAGGAGGCTTTGCCTGCGAATTTATGGAGTGGAACTGCAAGATGAATCGAATGGTGAATCAGGTGAAAAGTGCCTAAAAAATATAAAGAAAATGTTGAAACAGGATTTAAAAGTGGATATTCCTGACTTTGCAATTGATAGGGCCCATAGAATCGGATCAGTTGTGGAAGACACAAGCACAAAAAAAATGGTACCGCCCTATTCACAACCTGGAGGCATAGGACTGCAGTTTAAAGAGCAAGGAAGGCCACAAATAAGTTTAAAGTTCGAATGGATTTGACACACAGGAGGGTAAAGCTGTTGGCAAAGGTAAATGATGTTCTTAAAGACAAAAACAAAACGGGTTGTTTTGCAATGGCTGATGTGAACTGTAGACTGACAGTGAAGCTTGACAAAAAATAATTATGAACATGTTGCACAAAATATGTAAGTATACCCCAAGCTACCAGGCTACAAAATATCCTCAGGTTTCTAAGAGGGAAAATCAACCTGATGCCAATACCTTGTGTTACAGGTAGTTTTAAATTTAGACTTAATTAATTTAGCTGTGTTTGTTTGTAAGTTTTTATTATTGTTCCTGTGCAGATGCTTTGTTTCCAGAAGCTATTATTCATTGATATTATGAGTGGCCAGGGAGATGGATACACTTAATGCCAGTTGGTGTTGAACAGTGGCATGCAGGAATAGCTTCTCGCGAGCATTATCTCCTGTGCAAAACATCAAAAGAAGCTCTCACAATTAGTTCAATTATCTCACATTGTATCCACTCTATTGCCTATTTGTACCTTTTCCTCTGGGCATCAACTTGTACTATTCCAAGTTCTGTTATCGTTTCTGGTCTCATTTATTTTTCATTGGTTTTTACCAATAACAAAGCACTCGACATGCAAGACCCAGTTTGCATTTACATGTTCATCACACCACATGAAATTATGCGCTTCCTCTGTATTTCCTCATTTACTAAATCATGCATAGTAAATTTTGTTGCAAATCTTTTTTATTATCGGAAAAGAATTGTTAGATATTTCCAACTTAGTCTATTTATTATGCAAATCCTCGTGCTTCTTGGCTATCTTCAGTTTAAACGTAAACGGTTGGGGGGATATTGAGACAAACCCAGGACCTGATTATGATAAGACTTTTAAATTCCTTCACTGGAATCTGAATAGTATATGTACGAGAGACAAAATCAAGATCTCTTTGCTTGAAGCTTTCAATTCAGTTCATCACTTTGATATTATAGCCCTCTCAGAGACCATGCTGAATAGCACAATTAGCAACGATGAGATTATTGTTGAAGGTTTTAGTAAAGAAATATACCGCAATGACAAGCCAAGCAATTCCAAAATAGGGGGTGTCTTCATATATTTCCGGGAAGGGTTGCCAATTAAACGCAGAAAGAAACTGGAGTTGATGCAAGAAACGATTGTAACCGAAGTTAAACTCAGTGGCAAGACAATATTTTTCGTAACTGTGTATCGCAGCCCTAGACAGAACAGCGAGGAATTTGCATTGTTTACAGACAACCTGCAGTCTATTATCAATAGACTCAAAACAGAGAACCCGCATGCCCTGATTCTAACTGGAGATTTGAATTGTAGATCGTTCCAAAGGTGGGATGGGGACACTGAGCAACAGGAGGGGAATGACTTAGATGAACTCATTGAAACATATAATTTATATCAGTTGATTGACGAACCCACGAATATAAGAGGAGATAGTATGTCCTGCATTATCATAACAGACCAACCTGCTTTTTTCATAGATACCGGTGTAAACCCATCCTTAGATGACTTCTGCCAGCACCAAATCATATAAAAGGAGAGTTTGGGAATACCCTAAAGCTAATGTTTGGAATATTTGAAGTATTTTGCAAAGTATAGATTGGCGAGATTTCAAGAGAAAATGACAACTTTTAAGCGGCAAAACATGTTTCGAACATTCTATGTTCATCTTCAGTTGCAAAAATTGTTATAAGCTAATCAAGATATTACAAGGGTTAAATAGAGCTATAAATTATTACATAACTTAGTAACACACGTGAGGTAAATAATCAAATCGGTAACATTAAAGGTAAATAAAACGTACAAATGGGAATAAGTAAATAATTACGAATGAAATAAAATAAAAGTAATTAAAAAGAAAGATCCAATTTGCAATGATAAAGTTGTTTGTTAAGCGTAGGTTTGACCCAAGAGATATATATTGGCGAGATTGCTTTCATAACTTAGGATGTAATGAAACGGTAGATAGGTTCTATGGCATATTAAAGGCTGTGTTCACAGAAAACATACCTAATCACGGGATCCAGTGTAAGGATAAAGATCTACCCTGGATATCCCATGAAGTGAAAAGTGCGGTTAAGCAAAAACACAGAGTTTATAGGAAGTTTGTGCGAAATGGTAGGAGAGCAAAGGTTTGGGATAACGTAAAAGCAGTTGGTAAGTCAACTTCAAAATTGTTTGCTGATGCCAAAGAAAATTACTACCGAAAATTAGGCAGGAAACTCTCAGACCCCAACACTGGTACCAAAGCATTTTGGTCTTCACTAAAAAGGTTCATTGGTAACATGAAACACCCCAATTTTCCTCCGTTGTCTAAGGTGGGCTTTTTGTGGTTAACTTTGCAACAAAAGCCTAGAGACTACCCTATTACGCAGAAAAGCCTGTCCCAAGGTTACAGCATTTCAATATTAATAGGGAAAGGGTGCTAAACCACATATGAGCTCTTGACTCCAACAAGTTGCATGGGTGTGGCAATGTATCTGTCGCTATGATCAAGTTATGCGATAGTTCAATTATTGAACCTTTATGTCTGATCTTTGAGATGTGTATAGAAACTGGTATCTACCCTATTTCTTGGAAAAAAGCAAATGTTGTTCCAAATCATAAAAAGGGAAGTTGGCAATGCAAAAATAATTATCGACCAATCTCTCTGCTTCCTATCTTTTCAAAACTGTATGAGAAACAGCTTTTTTATGTGATTTACGATCATTTGTGTGCAAATCAGTTACTAACGCCTAACCGATCGGGTTTTCGGCCTGGTGACTCTACCATAAATCAATTGCTTTTTATAACCCATAAAATCTATTCCTCGTTTGAGGAGGTATCAAGTAAGGAAACAAGTGCAGTTTTCCTTGACTTGTCTAAGGCGTTTCAAAAGGTGTGGCATGGAGAACTCATTTTACAAGCTTAGATGTAGCGGGGTATCTGGTAATATGATTGCACTTATTGCTAGTTTTTTGACGGATCGTAAACAAAGAGTTGTTTTGAATGGAAAGACTTCTGAATGGAAGGATGTAATTGCAGGGGTACCCCAAGGAACTGTGCTAGGACCTTTATTCTTTCTTGTGTATATTAATGATCTCTGTAACAATGTGAATTGTGATGTCAAACTCTTTGCAGATGATACTTCCTTGTTTTCAGTAATTTAAAACGAAATCATACACACTGAAATTATAAATAGAGATCTTGAAAATTGAAAATTAGGATTTGGGCTTGGCAGTGGGCAATGCAATTTAATGCAGACAAAACATATTTTCCACCAAAAGATCCAGAACCATCCATCAACCATTAACATTGGGTATCGACGAAATCAAACGGCAAAATGAACATTTAGGAGTAATATAAGACTAAATGTTGAATTTTCAGAATCATATTAGAGCAGCCATCCTAAAATCTAGAAGAGGTACTGGTCTGATTTGATATCTTTCAAAATATTTGAGGCCCCACCTTGACTATGGAGATTTATTGTACCATAGATAGGTTTTACACAAAAACTGGAACAAACCCAGCCCTAGCTGTTTCTGGTGCGTGGAAGGGTACGAATAGGCAAAGGCTTCTGAATGAGCTGGATGGGAATCCCTTTATAGTAGAAGATGGTACTGCGTTTATGTCATTTTTATGTTCGAAGAATTTCGAACATATTGGTGTGGGGTGGCGTGTCACTAACTAACTAACCAACGCTTGAACAATGGAAATCGTATAACAATAGAAATCAACTCAAGAATGCCATTAGTGCCATTGTCTCGGTCATTGATGTGCAATTTGCGGTTAGTTGTTCACAATCGCCGCCTGCAAGCACTTTTGTCAATCTGGGGTCATGTGACAATTGTTCTTCTCACACAAGGCTTGATTGTGTGAATCATCCTTGTTTATTTCATGGAACTGGAAAATTCCCACCTTGGTTTTGTAAATGACATTTCGCGCATTCTCAACATTTATCAAAGAGTTTTGGCAAAGAGCGGCAATTTCAAAACAGTTTTCAAAAAAATTGTCATTATTATCTTTCTCACTATGAAAATTGTCATAATAATAATAATAAGAATCATTATCATCATCATCATTATTACCATCACCATCATTGATGGTGTGACTGCGACACCAGCACCACAATCACCCCTACAACCGTCATCATGACCACCCCTATCACCACCACCACAACCACCCCTACAACCATCACCTCGACCACCCCTATCACCACCACCACAACCATCCCTATAACCATCACCACAATCACCCCTATAACACAACCACCCCGTCAGCACCCCAACCAGCTCTACCACCATGGCCACACCTACCATGCCACCACAAACACCCCTACCAACCAGCATCATGATCATCGTGGTCATCAACATCATAATCATAACCACCAACATTATCATCATAATCATTATTGTCATCGTTGTGCATACTGATGAACATCTTTCATCATTTGACCGAAATAGCTATATTCAACCAGAGTTGTTCTTCGAATATGCCCATAGGGCCCCTATGTTTTAACCTGAAAGCAAAACAAGTCCCAGAGTACCTCTTTGATGAAATCCCAGCTGAACGACAAACGAGCTACAATCTTAGAAATCAGAGGATGTATGCTCCATCTATTGACAGGACTGTGTGTTTTTCAAATACATATTTTAGCAACACACCCTTTGAATGGAATTTACTTGGTAATGATACAAGGTGTTCCAAGTCTATTGCTGAATTCAAGTGAAAACTCCTCTCTAACATACGCCCAAATGAAAACAGTGTTTACAACATACATGATATCGAGGGTATAAGAATCTTACCAAAATTGCACTTGCAGTTCAGTGCTCTGAATGAGCATAGCTTCAGGCACAGATTCAATGCTGCTGGTCCACTTTGCAACTGCGGTAAAGCAAATGAGGATAACACGCACTTCCTCCTAGATGGCACGTAGTTTCTAAATCTTGTTTTTTGTCCTTGTAATTGTTTTAATTGAATAAAAAAAATGAATTGCCTCAACTCTGTTAGCTATTACAAATGCAGTCTTTTAACTGCCTACATATGTAGTTCGCCTACCTGAACTGCTTTTGGAAAGTCATTGACATATAATTTTCAGTATTTGAACCTGAAGCATAAACAGTTGACTTTCCAAACATGTGTCTCTATTTATAATATGACATTCTCCCCAACCTTCGAGTGGCTTTATCAGCAGACACGCTAAACGCATGCTTGATGATTAAATGGATTGGTGCACCTACTGCATCTTTTGACCCAAAGCCTGCTGTGCATGCATTCCTGACTAAGAAAGAGAAATAAATGAACTTACCAAGATAGATTCATATTGTGAAAGAGAGTTTGTTAAAAAGTAAATGATCTTTAACTAAAGTAAATGATCTTTGAACGTCTGATGAAACACAAAATGTGATAATCAAGTATTTGATGAAGTTTTATAACAGAGTTTTTTATGTCCCTGCAACTCATTGAAGTCTACACTAGTCCTATGGTGCTATGATGCACTGCACATAGATAGGCCACGCTGCGAGGATAAAATAATAGAACAATAGAATAATATGTCCCCTTAAAATTTTTGCCTCCTCCAGTTTTACCCCCTTAAAAGAGGCTCTGAAGATTGTTGTTGAGAAGGGAATATTTGCTGAAGCCGCCAGTTATTGTAAAATCTGACTTGATTGATTTTGTCTGACCGAAAGTAATAATAAAAGTGCATCAGAGCTTTTACAAAAAAGATATGCAATGCCAATGCCGACAGTTATCAAGTGTACATATATCAATGAGTTGATCAATCTCAGTTTTCAGCAAAAGAGAAACAGCCAGATTGAGAAGCCTTTACGATTCCATCAAAACACATTTTTTAAGGCTCAGTGTTAGAATTTGATGTCACAAGTTATTCCTGTATTGTTATTCTTCAGCCTAGAGAATCTTTAATAACTACTGTGGTGGATAATCACTACTGTGGTGGTACTACTTGCATACTGTGGTGGATAATCACTACTTGTGGTAGGTTACTATGCTTGCGTTGGTGGCAGCTTTGGCGTACTGTGATGGATAATCACTACTTGTGGTGGGTTACTATGCTTGTGGTCGTGGCAGTTGTGGCGTACTGTGGTGGATAATCACTACTTGTTCTGGGTAACTATGCTTGCGGTGGTGGCAGTTTTGGCATACCGTGGTGGAAAATCACTACTTGTAGTGGGTTACTATGCTTGTTGTGGTGGTAGCTTTTAGGTACTGTGGTAGATAATCGCTACAATTGTTGCCATCCTCCAACAAATGCCCATTTACATATAAGCTTTATGCGTACCTTTTTTAAATAAATAACCAGGGGCTTTCTGAATTTTTTTGCCTTTTCTTTTTGTTTTTATTCTGAATTCTGTGTTTAAGGCCAAATTCTTTTGATCAAGATGTTGGTTCCGGAACTCCATCGTGAGGGGCATAGGGGGGAGCGGTTTGCAAACCGTAAAAACAATTTTTTAGCCAAAAAGTAGGCAAAAGGATCTCCAAGAGATTTTTTGCGAAAATAATAGGTTTTCTTTCAAAGGTGTACGAGGTTTTTAAAGAATGAATCGCCCCTGGGGTTTTACAGTTTTACCTTCAAAAAGTACGGTTTTTCAATTTGTGATTTTGGTGTGGTTTAAAAGAGTTTTAACATGTAGGGCTACGCTTCAACTAATTGTGCTAAAGAAATTGTTTTTACGGTTTTCAAAAGAATTCCCCCCCCCTATGCCCCCATAATGGAGTTTCGGAACCAACATGTTGATCTAAAGAATTTGGCGTTAAACACAAAATTCAGAATAAAAACAAAAAGAATAGGCGAAAAACAGATTAAGAACAATACCTTCCCAGAGGGTTGGCCGCTTTGATACTGACACTTGTTCCTATTGTGATAAGAAAATGAATGCGGCAATGCGTAAAGAACAATACAAATCCCTTGACCTTAACACTTCGTTGCTAAGATAGCAGGTCGTCTCATGTCGTTTCAGCCTCAATTCCAAATTTGATGGCTCGTTTCAGGTCGTTTAAGGTCGTTTCAGCTCGTTTCAGGTTGTCTCACTGTTTATAAATTATGATTATCCACCACAGCACGCCAAAACTGCCACCGCCGCAAGCATAGCAACCCACCACAAGTAGTAATTATCCACCACAGTACGCTAAAACTTCCACCACCGCAAGCATAGTAACCCACCATAAGTAGTGATTATCCACCACAGTACGCCACAACTGCCAACACCACAAGCATAGTAGCCCACCACAAGTAGTGATTATCCACCACAGTATGCAGCAACTACCACCACAGTAGACAAATAGTACTATCACAGTAATGATTACCCACCACAGTAGTGGTTATAGATTCGCTAGCGTGATTCTTGTGCTTCTGGAGAAGTTGCCGGAGAACTTCAGGCTGAACTTGTATCACAGTTCAAAGACAAGCGAGCGTTCAGAATAGGAGATGAAGATCAGAGGGATGCACACACCTCTGTTCAAGAATTCAATTAAAGCAAATAAGCAAGTGCCTAGGCCCACTGGAAATTCTGGAATTGTAAAGAATCAACCTAGAACTGCTGCAATGCTGATGAATGCAGAGGATAGGAAGAAATGCCCCATTTGCCTCCAAGATCATGAAGCAATGCAATGTGAGAATTTCAATGACATATATGAGCATAAGAATATCTTAAAAAGGTATGGTCGATGTTTCATTTGTTTGAATAGAGGAGATTAGATGGAGATCAAGAGAAAATTGTAATAAATGTAATGGAAGACATCACTCATTGCTTTGTGATAAGCAGTACAGCTCTGAACAGGATTTCCCTGCAACTAAGGACATGCAGCGTAGTACCCTTCCTTGCACCCACTTCTATAGCTAATGCATTCATAGGGAGTGTGGAATCAGGGGGAGAGTAGCCCTGCAACCCACCCAGGCCTTTTAATTTGGAAAAAAAGAAAGTAAGAGTGTTGTATAACAGTTGGAGTCCGAAATCTTTTGTTACTTCCAATGTAGTCACTGTTGCAAGTATTTTGTCTATAAGGCAATAAGTTGTTGGAATTAAAATTTTTAGTAATGATAGTTCTGATGTTAATTTAAGGTACCTTGTACAGTTAAACCTATTACCATTAGATGGGGGGTCGGGTGTTTAAATTAATGCTGTTGTAGTTGATTGCATTTCAGAGATCCGAAATGAGAAGGTAGAAGACATCAAGCTGGATTATGATCATTTGAAAGATATTTTTCATGGATGAAGCTGAAAAGAAAGAGATTTTGATTGTGCAAGTGCTTATTGGAGCTGAATATTTATGGTAATTTATTGCAAATGAGAAGAGACAAGGAAAAGTGAATGAGACTTGCTATGGAGATAAAATTGGGTTGGGTACTTTCAGGCCTACTCAAAGCAGGCATCATTTTTTTTTTATTATATGCCATTAAAAATTTACAAAACGAATTACGGATTACACTACCTTCAAACTACATTACAATACTACAAGGACGATACCGTGAGGAGCAAAATACTATGACTACCTCACGGCCTTACATAAAAAAAAGTTTTTAACTACATACAATTACAAAAGGAACTAAAAAGGGGGACATGGTGGTTGAGTAGTTCATTACATCCAAACAGGCAATGAGGATAGAAGCTAGATTTAAATTTTTCCGTTCTGACCCTTATTCGCCCAACGACATCCTGGTTGCAAAGAGAATATTGCGATTTATGCAGGGGTGGGATTGGCTCTTTGGTATAAACGGGAGTTAGATTATTCAGGATCTTGTAGAAAAGAGTAAGGCGTCTGCCCCATCTTCTGTGACTTAGTGATTCCCAGCCAAGCTCTGTGTACAGCTTTTCTCGCGATGTTCCTCTCCATGTTCCTGTAATAGCTCGAGCAGCAGAATACTGAACGGACTCTAGTTTTTCCATTAAACTAGGTAGAGTGACGGTACCACTGAATTCGCATGTTTTTTCCGGATTATGGTAAACTACATCCCTGTATAGACAGGGTTTTTTCCGCAACAATCTAGCAAAGAGGGTAACCTTGGGTTTTTTCAAATAAATCTACTAAAAAAATGTTGGAGAACACAAATCCAAGATGGGCCTTCAAAAATTTTCACCGGAATTAGCCTTAATTAGTGCCTAATTAAGCCTAATTAAGTCAATCAAAAAAGTCGCAGTTTTTCAAATCTGATTACTGCAATATGAAATGTAGACCTTGAAATGCTGAGTAAAATTGTCTTTGGCCGTATTTCAATACGACCTACCAATTCCGAGAAAAACTCATTTGAAATTATGATGATGTCATCACCATTATAATCAGTATAGACCTGGATTCTATATTTCAGCTTGTATAACTTTCTGAGTTGGGGTGCAGTAGTCACAAAACCGTTAATTATGCGATAGATGTACAATAAGACAGCAGAATGATGATAATTGGGTGTGGTTGTGACATCATAAGGGGGACAATGATGTCATCGGGACAACTTACATCATAATAGCATCAAAATGATGCCCTGTCATGCATGAGCCAAAGAACGTTGTGAAGGACAACTCACTTTCGAGATTTGAAGTTTTAATATCAATGGCGAGAGGTCAAATTTGCTTTATAGTATTTATAATGGGATTCCCATTGTTTACACAGTGAACCCCCTTTCTTCGTTTTTCTAAACTCGCGGTGGGGCTTATTATGCTTATGATGCTGTCCTACATACACGTATCGCATTTAAGTTGTTTTTTGACGATTCGACCCCTATTTGTGAAGTTACGCGAGTTGACAAAAGCCCATACTGAGCCTTAAGACGATGACGTCATCATTACTTCAAACAAGTTTTTCTCGAAACTGGCAGATTGTATTGAAATACAGTCAAGACACTTTTACTCAGCGTTTCAAGATCTACATATTGCAGTAATCAGATTTCAAAAAGTGCAACTTTTTTAATTGACTTAATTAAGGATAATTAGGCGTTAATTAAGGGTACTTCCGGCCAAAATTTTGAAGGCCCATCTTGGATTCGTTTTCTCCGACCTTTTTTTAGTAGATTTCAATTCAAAAACCCTAGGTTACCCTCTTTGCTAGATTGTTGCGGAAAAAACCCTGTCTAGTAGTCCAGATGGAGTTGCACATAGAGCTTATATAGTTCGCTTAGGGTATATCTGGGCAGATATTTGGAGATATATTTCAACAAGCCAATGCCTTTCCTTGTTTTAGAGATAGCTGATTTGATATGAGCAGAAAAAGATAATTTTGAATCTAGGATAATTCCTAAATGTTTATGTTCATCTACTTTCATCATGGGTATGTTTTTAAAACCAATTTCTGGATGATCAGCTTCAATCTTTTTCTTTGAGAATATAACTTCTACAGCTTGTTTTTGGGGATCAGGGTTAAACGACATCCTCCAGTCATGAGCCCACTGACTTTAATTCCAGGTCATGATTCATATCATTAGCAGCCGTGTTAGAGTCTTCCACTGCATTGAATAACGACATATCATCAGCAAGTAGCTTAACATTACACTTTAAGTCTTCAGTTAGATCATTTATGTATACAAGGAAAAACAAGGGTCCTAGAATAGAACCCTGTGGTACACCCGCTGAAATATCTCCCCAGATAGAACACTGCCCATTTAGAACAATTTGCTGTTTTTGATCCGTGAGAAAACTTTGAATAAGCGAAAGAAGTTGTCCAGACACACCAGAAGGTTTGAGTTTACAAATAAGGCCATCATGCCATACCCTATCAAACACTTTGGAAATATCAAGGAAAACAGAATGAACATAAAGTGGAGAATTACAGTCAAATGCTTTGAAGATTTTGTGCATTATGGAGATTAGTTGGTTGATCGTTGATTCACCGGGACGAAAACCTGATTGATTTGGTTGAGTAGGTCACATGACACAAGATGCGAGTACAAAGAATCATAAATAAGTTTTTCAAGTATTTTCGCAAAGATTGCAAGTAGAGAAATTGGACGATAGTTTCCTTTTACATTTTTCTCATTCTTTTTATGAACAGGCACAACATTTGCATACTTCCATATTTGGGGAAACAGACCACTCCTCAAGCAAATTGCAACTATTATCTTTAGTGGGAAAACTAATGCAGCATTGCTCAATTTTATCATTCTCACGGATATTTCATCCCAGCCATGTGCTTTATTAGGATTAAGTGATCTTATGATTTTCAGTATCTTTTCTTCAGAGATAACAAAGTCATTTATCAGGGTAGTGGTCAATAGAGCTTGTTGTGGAATTTTGCTGCCTGTGTTAATCGTCGTACACTAAAGTATGAAATAATCATTGAATAATTGTGCCTTTTCTGTAAAGTCAGTTACAAATAATCCATTCTCTAGAAGAGGTGGTATTATTGGGTTTGGGATCTTAGCCTTGTTTAAAACGGTGTTAATAAGGACCAATATGTTTTGCTACAAGTACCAGGGTTGGCTAAAGTTTTACCTGCCTTAAGGAAATAGTTATTTTTAGCATCCTCAATCAATCTCGAACCTTCAGTTATCATCTTTTGTATTCCTTCAAGCCTGTCATCTGGCTGACCGTCCCTCATGAAGTTTCTGTAAGTGCGATTATTGTTCCTTAGGAAGTTTTTAACAGCCTGCGTTATCCAGGGTGCTTGGCGAGGTTGAATTGTTTTGACCTTATTTGTTATGAAATTAGAATAAATGTTTAAACGAGCTTCATTCAGCAGTTTCACCTATTCGTTCGGGCATGTCAGTTTGTTAAGATGCTCTTCCCAATGGAACATTCCAATGCTTTTTGTAAGGGCGGCGATATCTGCCTTATCATAATACCAAATCTTTCGGGTGTAGGAAGGTAGTGTTATGTTTGAAACAGATAGTTTGCCATAAACAATTTGGTGGTGACATTGTTCATGAAGTGACGGATGCACTCCAGATTTGATAACGAGGTTAGGCTGATGAGTAAAAATTAAGTCAATGCAGGATTTTTAATCGCCCATGAAATGAGTTGGTTCTGAAATTAACTGATGAAGGCCATTGTCAGACGTTATTTGTTCAAATATCTTTCCCTCATTATTTTCAATATCATTTACCCACCATTGTGTTGATTGGCAGTTGAAATCACCAGTGATAACAATGCTGAAGGGATTTTCAGAATGTAGTTTAGATAGCAACAACTCAAAATTCATTGTGAAGTTTTCAAACTCATTTTGGTCCTGACTTGGACTTCTATAGATTGTGACAAAGAAGTACTTTTTCCTATTCAACAGAATCTTGCACACAACGCATTCAAACAGAGTCGCTAAGTCAAAACGATTTTTTGAAGGAAAAGAGTCTTTGACATATAGCCCAAAGCCACCCCTTTTCACATTGTGTGGATGGTTACTTTTTTAAAATGTATAGCTGTCTAAAGCTAGTCTATCTTCATTGGATGTGTTGTCAAGGTGGGTTTCAACAATGCCAATCTCTCTATACTAAAATAGGAATCGGATTAGTGAAAATTTTGTACGGATTTGTTTGAGCAGGTTGTGTGAGCTTCCGGGATGTGATTTTCCCACGATTCGGCCGCCCGTGGGGTAGGCGAGCCATCGCCCTTGCTTTTTTTCCTATCTGCTGCAGTCTTTGGGGTAAAAGGGGCTAACCCTTCTTTGAAGTGCGTCATTGGTGCCTGTTTTAACCATGGCCCGATTGTTTTCTGTATGAGGATTATCACTGAATCGCAACAAGGCACGGTAGCACGGTCGGTAAGGCGGCGTGTCTCGTGAGCTGCGATGCGGAGTCGGGAGTTCGATTCCCCGCAGTGGAAGACTTTTCTTTTCGAAATTTTTTATTTGTGTTATTTTCGTGTCGGAAATGTTTTCAAAAGGCCAAGGAGACGTCTGGTAACTAAAATTTGCTTTTGGTGTAATTTTTAAGTTCGTTAGACATATTTTTTTTAAGTATTTTGTTGTTCCCTCCCATGAATATCAAGGACACCACTAGGAGATTATCTTCGACTAAAGAATACGGCTGTGTAGCCCAGTGGTTAAATTCTTGCCTCCTACCCCCAATGCCTAGAGTTCAATTCCCCTCAAGGTCAAAATTATGGTGTTTTTGTTTTTGTGATTTCAATAGTTTACAATTCTTTTTAATGTCAAAAAGTCACTTCAACGAAACAAGAAGGCTTTTTGGAATATCTCAAATCTTTAGATCTATTTTTTTTCATATCTTTTCAATTATAAATTTATTTCCAATTTATCTCTCTACACTAACTTTCATTTTCATTTTCCCTTTATATCAATTTCAATTTCCATTTAAAGTTTCATTGCAATCATGTTGCAATCGTAACATTACGGTCAACTAAGATTTTTGTTTCAACAGGTGAAGATTAAGAATAATATTGAAATATATTTTAAATTAAAGATTAATGTCACTTTTACTAATATTAACATTAAGGCTAATACTCTTATGTGCCAAATAAAAGGTGGGTCCAAATAAATGGGGGGGGGGGATTTTTCGAAAATTTAATGAACAGGGGGTCCCAACAAGGTCCGGGGGATTGGGGACAAATTCAAAATTAATAAACGAGGGCACATTTATTTGGCACCTAAGGATGAATTTAGATGATGATAAAGTTTGACATTGACATTATTGCAAGTGGTGATTAAGAACAATCTTAACATTAATTTTAAGCTTCAACGTTATTTCAGATTTACATCAAGATTAACATGAAGGTTCGAGATTAAGACTGCTTTGAAAATGAACTTTAAGTTTAAGTTCAAAAATGAAAGATTGATACTTAGACCAAGACTAACAAGTACTAAGACTAATATTAAGATGGAGTTCAAGATTAACCAAGACTAAGATTAAGATTAAGCTGAAGATTAAGATTAAGATTAAAATCAAGATTAAGATTGAGATTCAGATTTAGATTGAGATTCAGATTGAGATTAAGATTAACATTTAGATTAAGATTAAGTTTAAGATTCTAATTCAGGTAGAAGTAAAGATTAAGATTCCATTAAAGTTGAAGACTAAGATTAAGACTAGACTAACATTACAATTGAGATCAAGATTTAGCTTAACAGAAAATATAGCCACCTCAATGAACAGTGTCTTTTAGGTGGAAGCTCTTATTGGCGGAGCTCATCGGAGGCGGTGGTCCTCACAAGGCGGTGGTCTTAGACGGGCAAGAGCTAGTCTTATATACTAAAGTAGTAGTAGTCATGGAGACCGATTTTGTCCGAGATCTTCCTCCTAGGGTTTTCATGATCCAGTGCTCGCTCTTGCACCTTTCCCTGCCGCCCCTGCTGTAGTTTTGCCATCGAACCTTCTTTTTCACGTTTCTGCTATCGTTTCTGGGGTAATTGGGGCTAACCCTTCTTTGATCTGGGCAGTCTTGTGCCACTAAAAACAAAAGAATGAGGTGTTCGCTGCGGGATTAATCCCTTTTTCTTCACACCTCGATACTTTGATTAGCGCTGCGTGTTTGTCCAACTGTTTGGAAACAACGAGGTCAGGGGATCGATTCCCCTCATGAGAGTATGGTTACTTTTTATTTTTGTTTATTTCTTTTATTTTATTGACAAACATTTCTGGAAAAAGGAAAGTCAAGTCTAGAAGACTAAATTTATTTGCTTCCTAAAATTTTCAGCCCGTTTAGAACACAAAAAATAATTACATTTCGTATATGTGTCAGTCTAATTTATTTCCTCCAGTAAAATAAAATTGACAGAATAAGGCATTCGAAATCAATGGGAATCCCGTGATTGGAGCAAGATTTGTACAGATTTCTTTTCTTAAAGTCAGCCGAACATCTTGAATGTATGGCAGACTAAAGTCTAAAAGTTTATTTTGAGAATTACTGCTAAGTTATACTTTGATAATTACTTTCAAGTTATTATACAATATTTTCGTTCTGTAACTTATCCATGACATTTCATCTATATTAACAATTTCCATTTGCACGAATGTCGCTTAAAAAACACTTTTGGTTCAAGTATTTACATTTTCCACAAGGAAGTAGACAACACGGGAGGTTGACATGTTGTTTTCATCACCTGGCACTGCTCACAAAACATGGATCTACAACCCCAGTATCAAGGAATAGGACTGAGGAATAGGAAAAAGATCACACCCGACAATATCAGCAGCAACAATTACTGGACTAAGGAGTAGGTCCGAGCAACTGAACTTTATAACAACTGAGGTTACTTTTTATTTTTGTTTATTTCTTTTATTTTATTGACAAACATTTATGTAAAAAGGAAAGTCAAGTCTAGAAGACTAAATTTATTTGCTTCCTAAAATTTTCAGCCCGTTTAGAACACAAAAAATAATTCCATTTCGTATATGTGTCAGTCTAATTTATTTCCTCCAGTAAAATAAAATTGACAGAATAAGGCATTCGAAATCAATGGGAATCCCGTGATTGGAGCAAGATTTGTACAGATTTCTTTTCTTAAAGTCAGCCGAACATCTTGAATGTATGGCAGACTAAAGTCTAAAAGTTTATTTTGAGAATTACTGCTAAGTTATACTTTGATAATTACTTTCAAGTTATTATACAATATTTTCGTTCTGTAACTTATCCATGATATTTCATCTATATTAACAATTTCCATTTGCACGAATGTCGCTTAAAAAACACTTTTGGTTCAAGTATTTACATTTTCCACAAGGAAGTAGACAACACGGGAGGTTGACATGTTGTTTTCATCACCTGGCACTGCTCACAAAACATGGATCTACAACCCCAGTATCAAGGAATAGGACTGAGGAATAGGAAAAAGATCACACCCGACAATATCAGCAGCAACAATTACTGGACTAAGGAGTAGGTCCGAGCAACTGAACTTTATAACAACTGAGGACAAAAACCAAAGACATGCTGCACAACAACAACTTTTGGTTCTCGCGTTTCGCATCCAAAAGAACAAGCGATCCGTACTGTGTCAAAAGGGCTGAGCAACCCCGGTGGGGTACTTAATATAAATTGGGTACCGGTATCGCCCATATAGGTCGGTTTTTGGCCCTGAAATTCTCTAAAAATTGCTATGATTTTCTCCAAAACCCCATAAATTGGGGTGGGAAATTTAAGAACACTCAAACATTTTACTTCATTTAGGTCACATCAATGTTACAATCATTCGATGTTCGCAGTATTATTTAAAGCTATAATAGAATGAGATCTACAAAGTCATTTCTCTCATCCCCTGTTTTCCTCTTCATTGCATATGTGTACATTATATGTGGGTGCGTTCGAAAAATCTGGACCGCACATCCCCCTTCATCAATAAGTCATGTACTGACGTACAACTGAGGACGAGGGTCTAAGAGCTTGAAGGACTAAAGGTTACTTTACCTTGCATAGAAGAGCATCGAAAAGAATAATCGATTCTTGCATACTAACCACTCAAAACACCAAGCGACCCATACTTACTGTCATAGTTTACGTACTTTGCCATCCACACCTGAATTCAGTCAGGCATTCATGGACCAAGGGTACAGCAACTATACTAAAGAACAACCGAGGACGTGGACCTAAGAACCAGCTGCAAATTATGGTTGAAGCATTTCTTTCCATTTCTAAGGGGCAACGTCTACACGGATACGCTTTAACAACGTTCCGTTTTCAAAACATTCCACTCTGGAAACCGTTTTCAAAAATTTCGCTCTCAGTCGCCAATTTACCGCTGCCATGTTACCTCATTGTCACTAATCTCCCTTCAATACTAAAGTCTCTCAACGTGAAAAGTAGTATCGTTACGGTCACTAACAGTGCCTTTTTCCTGCCATGTATAGAACGTAACGGACTGCCCCCGTCAATGATTCACAGACACCAAGATCCTTCTCCACTTAAAGCACTGTAAATGCTAAAGCTTCTTTCCACTTCAAGACTAAGCCATTCGTGCAGACAGTCACTGAAGCTAAGTTAAGACTAACCAGTCTAAAAGCTTCAAACCGTTCATGCAATACTGCGGTGATAAAATACTTTCCCAAACCATTGTATACAATCAAACTATACTAATTTCCCGTGCATACTATGAAAATCTCATTCACGTCACTTTGTATAACAATAACAGTGCAGCTACGCTAAAGGCAACATAACACACCACTGAAACAGTTTTGTCTCATACTTTTCTAGCAGTGATCGTGTCCTCTTATTAAACTGATTTGTTATTTAGAATGACCCTCTTCATAAACAACTGCTCCAAGGCGGGGGTCCAAAGTGACCCGCGGAGCGCAAAAGCCCGACCCGAGGTGCGCGCCTTGGGGCCAGGGCTAGTAAGATCATAATTTCACACCGAATTATAAGCCTCTATAAGGGAGACTCGTGAGAAATCATGCGCAGCAATACTATTTAAATTCCAAGTGCAAAAGTTAAGTGTTTCAGGGCCTGGGTTTGTTTCTACATCACCACTTTGCAGAATCCTCCCAAGGACTAACCATTTTGTATGAAGTGTATAGCACGTTATGCACCCAATGTAAAAATACGCGTACAGGAAAAGAAAGCGCTTGATAACAAACCGCTTGTGACGAACAAAACAAATGATACCACTTGGAATTTGCTTCAGTATTTCTACAGTTGTATAAATTGCTATCTTTGCAAACTGATGCAAGTGGACAAACAAAGGAAAGAAGGAAAACAGCGTTGGCACAGAGAGCACTGCAAACAATTCTATTGTCAGCGCTAGGGGTAGAACGGGGATTGAGATTGCAATAAAGCAACAGCAATACCAGTAAAGCTAAAAGACTTGGAAGAGAATTGAAAAAGGCCTGACAGTTTTACTCAGGGGACAAGATCTTTGAATAGATACACGGAAATACCCTATTGTTCCCCGCCACTGATTGATTTCAACAGGCATCGTCATAGGGAAATCCTCTCGCTGGCCCTAGTCCGCAAGCCACAATGCAACCACCATTGCCACATCCTAGGTAATGTAACAAACAATATACCAAACGAAAACAGCAAAACGTAAAAAGAAGCTTTCAATAAACACAAGTGAGGCTGACAATAGAAAAAAGTGAGTACACAAAGGTTGGAACAAAATTTACAATCATTTGGGATTTGTTAACAGCTGTTGGCATGGTGTATGGAGCAGGGTTGCATGTTTGGAATTTTATAATTTGAAATTTCCTAAATAAAGAAAAAAAAACGTTCTGGCATTGTTTGTTTGCTTTGAAAAACGTTGACCTGAAACTAGTATTCGCAGTTCAATATTTGCATATGAAAAGAGATGTTACTAATGTCGCCCCAATGGGTTAAAAATGCAGACAGACTCCAGCCCCGTTCAAGAATAGCAAAACAACAACAGGTCTGAGGGACTATGCCCTGTCTAACTGAACTCTCTACTCTTCCTCTGTTTGAGTTTCTTCTCCTGCCACAACTGATCCTTCACCATCACTTTCTGCATTGGCTTCACCATTTAGATTCAGATCTGCAAGAATTTCCATGAGACCCTTCTCCCCATCGAAGTAGTGGAATCTATCTCATATTTTGGCACACAATCTACAATTTATTTCTACAAAGGCAAACCAAAGGTGCTTTTCTTCTAGAACTTTCGACAATTTTATGACAGTGTCTAGTCTTTTCTTTGTCAGATCTAATCTTACCTTATACTTCAGAGAGCTCTTTCTGGCGCGATAAACAGCTGACCTGTGCCGCCAAGTGGTGAATCTCACGATCATCGTGTGGATCATTTTACCTTTCACAACTCTTGGCCGTCCAATTCAGTGTGCTCTGTCAACTACGTTATCCGGCACGCTTACTTTTAATTCTTTAAAGACTGACTTTACCTTCTGGAGACATTTCTCACCTGTTTCATTTTCCTCCGATGCTATACCTTTGATGCCTAGGCACAAGCGTCTATTATACTGTTCTTGGTCGTCAACTCCTTTCTCTAATTGTGAAATATAACTTTCCATAATCGCTATCCTTGATTCAAGGACATCAATCTTCTCGTTTTGCTTCATAATTGTATCGTGCAAACTTTGTATGCAATCTTCCGTTGCCATTGTTTTCTTTAGCTTGGCGAATCTGGTATCAAAATATTCTTGATATTTTGGTATGGTCATCATGGCCTACTCGTCCCACACGTTTGGTAAAAAGATATTCACAATAATTTCGACGAATTCCAATTGACTACTCCAAAAACAACTATACCCAATTAAACGATAATCCTATGGTCATGTTCCACAGTTTGCATTTATCATTCATACTAACAAAATAGAATAAAAACTCCAATTTCAGCCGCAGCTCAACGTTCACATATCGGCTCCGCACACCGCCATCAGCAAATCCTTGGCAGATTGAATGAGGATTGAATGCTATGAAGTTTCTGAACGTAATACTGATGAAAGGAAAGCCTGAGAAAAATTCTCAAAATACCACCTCTACATTGGCTTATATTAGCTATTTTCATATTTGTTGTCAAAAACTGTGGTAACGACTTGAACATAGATGAACATACTAATTTTCTAATTGAAAGTCATTGGCCATTATCTCAAGGTCCCGAGACTAATTTCAAATTGCTCTGACTATCATTTAGTTTGTTCAAAAGACGAGCACTATATCTGATTCAAATCCTAGACAAAAGCTCCTGGACCAGGGTCTTGTCCACCATCTCATGCCTTTATTCTCGAATTGATTGTACCTGTTTATTTTCAAGCAGTTTCTGTAAAATTGTTTTTTGATATTTACAACTTTAAAGTCAAATACCTAATGACCTTCTTTATCACTGCACAAAATTTAATTCATCACTGCAAAATTTAGATTCATCACTGCACACATTGGTCATCAAAGCACACTAAATTAATTCTTGACTCGAATGTATGAGATCTGAAATTCAAATGTTAATGTCAATTTTGCTTTGCAGGATAGTTTTTATAATTTTTCTGTTTCTAGTGACTTTCAACCTATTGATGAAAGTCATAAATTGTGGCATTTTTATACTTAAGGTATAAGACAAATTTGACTTGCTTGTTTCCTTTAGAGGCCAATACAGAGAAGGCTTTTGTGAATGTTGAAATCCACGAACTGATAGGGATTGTTTTTGTTTTTATGGGAGGATGACATATGGTCTCAGAATCCATCTATTATGACCTATAGATTCAACAGAGTGGTATTTGGTGTCCATTATTCACCATTTTTACTAAATGCTGTTGTAAGACATCATATTCAGCATTATGAGAAAGATGACCCAGATTTTGTAGCCAAAGTGGGCAATGAATTCTATGTAGATGACTAGATTTCTGGCAAAGCAGATATAGAAACAGCATCGAACTTGTATCATAAGGTTAGGTCTGGAATGCTGGAAGGGGGATTCTGCCTTAGAACATGGAATACAAATAGTGCAGAGCTACAATCCTCGCCAAAAAGGCTGGGACACTTTGAACTTTTGTAAAATTCTCGCTCTACAGACGCATACCCCCCTCCCCCCGACTCAATGTTGGTCAAATCGATGTTGACAGTGATCCCAACATTGAGTTGGGGGGGAGGGGGATCATATTACCCAAATATGTTGTAATGGGACGGGGTTTTTAAGGTAAAACATACTTATAACATACTGTCCCCAATATTTTTGACGAGGATTGTCTGAGCAAGAGCAGAAATCTAAAATTGTGTTTTTCTCAAGAATGGAAAGACTCAAAAGGCTTAAGTGATGTTTATTGTAAATAGGAGGAATGACTTTATATTTTGGGGGCTTTTGGGGGTCAGGGCCAAAATTTTGCAAAATGTGAAAATTCATTGAAAAGTGAAGGAATCCTTTGAAAAAGGCCGTAATTCACTTTCCAACATCGCAAAATCATAAGAGGCAACGGTTCACATTTTTCAGCTGCAGTAGCAATACCTTTATCATTCAAATGCATCTTTAGAACCGTTCTGTAGACCACAATTCAAGCGATGCGTCTGCCGCTGCGGAGGAGAGAGCTTGACATCTAAGAAACTGACAGTTCTCCATCATTTTCTACCGCATAAAAGTGGAATAACTCAAGTCCAAATAATTTTCCCATACTTCTCGCTATCCGACAATACATTTCTGGGGTATTTCATGTTATAAAATAATTTTCCCTTTTTGTCATTCCTTCTGAGTTCGTTTTCTGACAGTTCTCCACTCTCTGTAGTAAGTAAACAATACAGCTGGTGAAAACCTATCTTTAAAAACAGGTGGAGAACTGTGAGAAATATACTTTGCCATGCATTGGCAGTCGAACTCTCTTGAAAATCTTAAAGTAGACATGAAATAATACAGAATTACAAAGTTACAAGTGCAGTCTTTCAAGCAACGAGGAGATATTTACATTTGAAGATGGAGAACTGTGGGGAGAACTGTGTGGAGAACTGTAGAACTTGGCATCCCGCTTGGTTGCTCCTTATTCAAATTCGCAGTCCATCAAATAACAGTGCCAATTATGCTTACTTTAGCATTCTTCCGCTCTCTGTTGTGAAGCTCAACAACACTTGAAAGCAAGTACATCATGCCTGGATAATTCGTTTCATTTTCTGCATTTCGTAATAATTCACTGCTAAACAGTGGAGTCAGTTTATGAGCTTTGATGAAAAGTTTTCAGTTTATAGTTAGGTTCGTCTCGAGACAACATAATGCAGACTGTTTTATGTAAATTTACAACCCATCCGTTACTGTTTATAACAGAATTTCTGACCTTCTGTTTTGCTGTGATTACTCAAAATTCAGACTGTCTGAGCAAGAGCAGAAATCTAAAATTGTGTTTTTCTCAAGAATGGAAAGACTCAAAAGGCTTAAGTGATGTTTATTGTAAATAGGAGGAATGACTTTATATTTTGGGGGGCTTTGGGGGTCAGGGCCAAAATTTTGCAAAATGTGAAAATTCATTGAAAAGTGAAGGAATCCTTTGAAAAAGGCCGTAATTCACTTTCCAACATCGCAAAATCATAAGAGGCAACGGTTCACATTTTTCAGCTGCAGTAGCAATACCTTTATCATTCAAATGCATCTTTAGAACCGTTCTGTAGACCACAATTCAAGCGATGCGTCTGCCGCTGCGGAGGAGAGAGCTTGACATCTAAGAAACTGACAGTTCTCCATCATTTTCTACCGCATAAAAGTGGAATAACTCAAGTCCAAATAATTTTCCCATACTTCTCGCTATCCGACAATACATTTCTGGGGGTATTTCATGTTATAAAATAATTTTCCCTTTTTGTCATTCCTTCTGAGTTCGTTTTCTGACAGTTCTCCACTCTCTGTAGTAAGTAAACAATACAGCTGGTGAAAACCTATCTTTAAAAACAGGTGGAGAACTGTGAGAAATATACTTTGCCATGCATTGGCAGTCGAACTCTCTTGAAAATCTTAAAGTAGACATGAAATAATACAGAATTACAAAGTTACAAGTGCAGTCTTTCAAGCAACGAGGAGATATTTACATTTGAAGATGGAGAACTGTGGGGAGAACTGTGTGGAGAACTGTAGAACTTGGCATCCCGCTTGGTTGCTCCTTATTCAAATTCGCAGTCCATCAAATAACAGTGCCAATTATGCTTACTTTAGCATTCTTCCGCTCTCTGTTGTGAAGCTCAACAACACTTGAAAGCAAGTACATCATGCCTGGATAATTCGTTTCATTTTCTGCATTTCGTAATAATTCACTGCTAAACAGTGGAGTCAGTTTATGAGCTTTGATGAAAAGTTTTCAGTTTATAGTTAGGTTCCTCTCGAGACAACATAATGCAGACTGTTTTATGTAAATTTACAACCCATCCGTTACTGTTTATAACAGAATTTCTGACCTTCTGTTTTGCTGTGATTACTCAAAATTCAGACAATCCTCGCCAAAAAGGCTGGGACACTTTGAACTTTTGTAAAATTCTCGCTCTACAGACGCATACCCCCCTCCCCCCGACTCAATGTTGGTCAAATCGATGTTGACAGTGATCCCAACATTGAGTTGGGGGGGAGGGGGATCTTATTACCCAAATATGTTGTAATGGGACGGGGTTTTTAAGGTAAAACATACTTATAACATACTGTCCCCAATATTTTTGACGAGGATTGTAGCTCCAGTTACTGAAAGACATGAAACAGAATATTCAAAAGGATCTAGAAAGTGAATGCAGTACTGAGATAAATGAAAATGCGTCTTATGCTCAAGTACTATTGGATGGTGGATGGCCTAGAATGTAGGAAGACAATTACGGTATTAGGAACAGGGACAGATTTTGTATCAGTAAATCACAGGATTTGTTTACATATGACGTAATATCAATTTTTCAACCAGTGAGATCCCTGGATTTTTTATCTCAATTTTAAAGCAGCAAAGTTTGTTACTGAAAAATTTCGAATTCTAATGGAAAATCCAGGGCAAGCAAAGTTATTATCAAAAAATGCAAAAAAAGCCAAATAACAAGATGGAAATTGCCAAATTTGTTTGGGTCTGAAACAGTAGTAAAGACAATGTATTACAAATGTGATTGGGTCCCAGCTTAACTCTCAACCCTCTCAGGTGAGCTACATACAATCTTGCAACTTCAATTTTTTTGTGAACTTTTGAATTTGCTTGCATTCTCTGGCATGTAGAGTGATCCAGCACATAGCCCTTTCTAGGTGAAGAAGAGATTCCCTAAATCCCCTTATCAGAACCCCCATACTCTGAGATCCACATGCACATAATCCACAAAAAGAGTCCCCTAAAGTCTTCAATATAATACCATCAAGAAAGATCTGTGTCCAATTTCTATCTAAATATAATTCAAATCCAGAAGATTGATAAACCTGACTGCACAAAATGATGGTCCTGTGTGGTACATGTTTCTTGGATGTGGCCATTCCTTTGCATGGAGTGCATTTTTTTATATAAGCAAGTGCAAAGTTTGTGTGGAAGTTCTTGAACATCTAATTGAGGAAATACGCAAAAAAGCAAGACAGGCAGTGTTTTCAATTGACAAGGGCACACCAGAAACCGTCAAGTATGATGAAGACAGTCGGAATCGTGATGGTGAGGAATTAGAAGACAACTTGCATGATGCTAGTGATCTGGCCAATGAAATTGATTCGATGGACAATGGTGAATCCCCAGTAATCAATTAACTTCTTGCAGAAATCTGGAGTTAGTGGAGGCAAAACTTGCATTTGCACTGAGCACCTGTTCTAAGTAAGTGCAATAGATATTTAAATCTTAGCCTTTTCAGACAGGAGTACTGGATTCTGATTTGCCTGAATTTGTACCTTTTGTACCTATCAATACACGTGCTTGCTGGCTGCAGTTTGTAGCTTGGACTAGGACTGGCAGTATACAGCTTTCTGTTGATTGCGAGGTTGAATTTGCTTAGAGCATTACTGCCCACTCCATTCCCTAGTTTGGCCTTGCCTGGGCGCTCTTTGGCAGCCTAGATGGAATCTCTATAGAAATAACCTCAACAGTTTTATTTAAAAAAACAATTCTTTTAAAAATAGCAGTTATTTAATCTTTGACATTGTTTATATTCCATATTTAAAATCTTCAACATTGCCCTAGCCACAATGCGATATTTGGGAAGGCATGCAAAATAGAACTGCAAATAGGAAGCCATTGCAAAATAAACCAAACTCGGTGTGCTTATTGCAAGCAACCATAGATGCAGAACTTATTTGGCTATCTGACAGCCAAAAATTTTAGATTTTTCCAAAAGCTTATTTTCGTCGCAAAGAAAAAGGACGATGTGTTTTTCTCCACAGCAGCCCCTCTCCCCAGAAGCCTGAATAAATTGAGATAAAACATCCAGGGATCTTATTGATTAAAAAATTGATATTACGTCATTTGTAAACAAATCCTGTGATTGAATTCAATTCAATTGTTGTGTCCTATCTGATCACAGATGTTGACAATCAACGTCTTCCAGTTTTCTCTGTCATCAGATTTTTGAATTAAAGTTCCAGCTTCCTTCTCATTGGTCAGCAGCCTCAAGCTATCCATGTATGTTGTTCTTTGCCGTCCCCTTTCTATTTTACCTTCAATTTTTCCAGTCAACAGTTGATGTTCTAAACCTTTCTGTTTACCAAGTTGTCTTTTTTTAATTCTTTCTATCAAAACTCTTTTACTTTTTGCTCTGATTAGTACGTCTTTATTGCAAATTTTATGCGTCCAGGATATCTTCAGAATTTGTCTCCAAACCACATCTCTGCAGCTTCTAATTTGCTCTACAGTTCTCTTGTAATTGTCCAGCAATCCGATCCATATCAAAGATTTGACCACACATAGCACTTTAACACATGCGACTTTGTCTCTTGTGGAACGTCTAAACTTTGCATAATTGCTATTAATGAGCTGTTTTTGTTAACTTGCAAATTGGCAACTGCATCTGCTGCATAGTGGCAACAGGCATGTATAATTAACATTTAATCATTCTGGTAATTGACGCTGTGTGGAAAACACCAAATTTATAACATCTCTAAGCTACTGTTATTACTTGTAAGTATTGGAGTCATCTTTCTGAATGTATTTTTGCTAATGCAATTCGTTTGATAATTTTTGTATGCCATCTACCATCTGTTGTTATTTCACATCCTAGATATCTAAATTTTTGGACTTGTTTGATGCTCTTCCCTTTGTACTTTAGATCAATAATGGTGTTGTCGTTCTTTTTTGCAATAAGCATACATTCAGTTTTTGTAACATTTAACAAAAGACCTTTTTTTCACTTTCACTTTCAGTGCTTTCTTTGTCGATCAGGGCTTGGAGTCCTTCTTGCGAGTCACTTATCAAAACTGTATCATCTGCATACCTTAAAGTGGTTATGATGTTAACATTTTTATTGTCTTACTTTGTGAAACAAACATCGCTGATAACAATAGTGTAATTTGTTTCTTGATTTGCAAATCATTTTTTTACAAAATACGGGTTTTATTTTACCCACTCTGCATAAAAAGTGCCCCAAGAAAGAACGGGGACAGACCGTTGCTTCCAAAGATCTCTGTGACGTAAAGTGTTTGTGTCAGATCTCAAGATCAATAGAGACACCTTAGAAGTTACAGATTTCAGGGCTTGTTTTCGCCCGTTAGCTTAGGAGAAGCTATAAAAATTTAACTTCAACACCTCTAACAATGTTTTAATATACCAAAAAAGATTTTTCCTTATTTTTTTATTTTGTCTGTCCCGCGGGAGAAGCGTTTTTCCAACAACACTCCTGTCGTGTTCAGCAAAGGTAAGTACAAAGCGATCATGTGATGAAAGTATGCTGAGGTTTCATTGTACTTTCTGATGTTGTAATTGTTTTTCTGATCTGCATGAACTGTTTGCGTTCAATACTCAATTTTCATTGATATTCAATCGAAGAACAACTTTGAATTTCACGGATATAAAGCAGAACAGAATATCCTCTCCGCTGCTGCTCTTGTAAAGTGCAGAACAGACATTATTTCACACGAGAGTCTAATATTCATTATTATGAAAACAGCCTCCATTACTAGGAAAAATCCTCAGCTTTTTGTTTCTTTTCTAAGAAACCTCTTATAAGAAACCAATAAATAACTCAAAGCCCTATGCCCGAAGCCTAAGAAATTTTACGGATGCAAAATAAAATGAAGATATTATTTTTAATATTGTTTGGAAATATTTATAAATACATAATATTTCTCTAAAACTCTTAAAGTCCTAAGAAACATTTAAGGAAGATAGATTTTCTCTACCTTCATCAAGAAAGACACTTGGCAGAGATAGGTCAAAAGTTATGTATCAAGGATCTTATACATGAAAAATTTAACTATAAAGGTGTTTTCTAAGAGTAAAATACTGCAAAAAATTTTTTTACACAATGTCTTGCTTACAATTAAGGTTTATTACCTATTTTTATTGACAACATTTGTAGGGAGTACGGGATACCTTTCTTTTGTTAACCATTCGTTTTTTGCGAGATCAAGATGTGAACCGACGGACGCTTGATTATAATTTTAGACATATAGTTTTATTTGAAGAAAGGATTTCTAGTTCTTAAAGTTCTTCTTTATCATCATCACTGGCATCTTTGGTAGGTGCATAAGCTTGTATGATTGAAGCAAATGGATTAACTCTTATCTTGAAACTGCCCAATATCCTTTAACATATTTTGCCTTTGCACTGTCTAGTATAATTCTGACACCTCTCTCGTGGCTTGATAAGTATAATTTGTAATTTCAATTTCAAGTTCATTAATAATTCTCAGCAATTAATTACGTTTGCAAATGTACGAAAAAAAGATGCTATAGTATAAATCATTAACATAAAACAGAATTAGATTAAAGACAATTATATACTCCCAAAACATCATTGAATGCAATACTGCTGAGGACATATACAAATAACTCGATAAAGAGCTTTCGAGCCATATGCACTCAGTGACGTATTTTTATTTGCTATATTCAATATAAAAGCTAATAATGAAGTCATTGTCAAATTTTAATTATCCTAGCTATATTTTCTAAATACGCAAGAAAGGATGAATACAAGCATAGACATTAAATTAACATAAAGAAGCAATAAACAAAAAAACAGAAAGTACAGGGAAAAAGATTTTTTAGTCCTATGAATCAAGTAGCACAATAGCTTACATAATTACAATCTTTTGTAATTATCTGTAAAGAATTATTTTGTCTAGTGTTTCCACTACTCACTGGTATACTATTCCAAATTTTTCTATATTTAGTCCACCCAGTAGGCGTATAAAACTTTTTAGATGAAGCTTGCCTAGTTTGAATGCCATGATGACTGCTCGTAAACTTGAAGAGGTGCGAATAAATGTTGTCATGACTTCCTTTAGATATATGAAACATAAATGTTGGGCATTCCATTTTGTATATGTCTTCTAAGTTAAGTAAGTTAAGTTTTTCTAGAATGGGTTTAGATTGATCAGTTTGCGGCTTTAAAGTTAGAATTCTGACTGTTTTCTTCAGATATTTATTTCATTGATCTGTAGAGCTAGAATTGGCCCTACCCCAATTAATTATACTTTAATTAATTTGTGGTGAAATAAAAGAATTATATATTCTAATTAAAACACTTTTTGGTACAAAATACCTGATTTTTGTTAGAATACCAATACTCTTTGATGTTTTCATCATTATTTGTTTAATGTGATTTCCACGTTAAGTTTTGGTCAATCAAAACGTTTAGGTATTTAACACAGTCAGATTCCTTTAGCATCTCATTATTGAGACTTATTTTTATGTTTTATGTAGTTCCTTTCGTCTTGGTTTTATTACCATGAAATTAGACTTACTAACATTTAAGGGTTAATTTGTTTGCCTTTAACCATTCTGAAACTTTTGCAAGTTCACAATGAACGACTTCTTCCAACTTGTCAATATTTTTATTTGAGTAGAAAAGGCTTGTATGATCTGCAAATAGATGGAAACTCGTGATTTTTTATGACTGTGGAATATTGTTTATATAAAGTAGAAAGAACAGGGGTCCTAAGACACTGTCCTGAGGCACTCCATGATGGTTATACTTTGAATTAGACAGTGTTCCCCCAACTGTCAGACGTTGAGTCTTGTTTTTCGGGTAAGCGCGAAACCATTCAAGAGCAATAATCCAAATAATGTAATGTTCTAATTTAGTTAGTAGAATATCGTGATTGACAGTATCAAAGGCCTTAGCAAAAACCAAGAATACACAATACGAAAATGAATTGTTTTCTATTGCATCAACTAGTTTAGCATAAACATCGAAAATAGCCAAGGAAGTTGATTTGTGTTTTTGAAATCCAAATTGGTGTTGATATAATATCTTATGTTGTTCAATAAATCCACATAGTCAAGAGTACATTATCTTCTCAAAACATTTTGTTAAAAATGGGAAATATAGATATTGGGCGATAATTCAAAACTTCAAATTTTGAGTTTGCCTTGAAAATGGGGATTACTTTTGCATATTTTAAAGATGTTGGATAGCAACCATTGTTAAAAGGGAAATTAATTAGGGTCATTAAGGGCTTAGATATTTCATTTTTACCACTTTTATCAGGGAAATTGGTATATCGTAAGCACTAGCTGACTTTCATGCATCAAGGTTGTTTAGTTGATTAAAAACTTAAGTTTCAGTAGCAGGAAATAACATAATGCTTTCAGAAATTAGATCTTTAAGGTAGTCTGTAAAATGTGATTCAGACTTCCCTAGCTTATCTACAAGGTTCTTTGCTATATTTGTGAAGAAATCATTGAATTTATTAGTACTTTGTTGAGGATCTTGCTGTATGCTACCATTTGCAGTAATATGTGGAATTTCAGTAGTTTTCGTTTTAAATGATTGGTTTATGAGTTGATTCATTCCTTTCCAAATCTTCTTACAGTTATTTTTGAAAGCTTCAAAATATTAGTTATAGTGCATGCATTTAATTTTTCTGATTAATTCATTCAGATTGTCTCTGTAATATTTATAACGTTGATACCAAAAAGAGTTCCTTGTTTTCAAGAACTTTTTATAAAATTTGTTTTTAATTGATATGGTTCATCAATCATTAAAGGGTTTGTTAGGGGATGCTTACAAAACAAAAGATGAAGATACATACAATGTTTAAGTTTTACCATCAAAACTGATACCCGACTGCATGTCCTTAATTGATTTTTCTTCCATGCCTTTCAGGTACAAAAATCTGGCTGTTGCTGAATCTGTCTCTTTTCTAGCATATGCATGTCCGTTCCAGGTCCAGGTGAATTTCCATTTCTTCTCTTTTGCTCTTTTTCGTACAGCAGAGAATAATTCTTTGTTGAATTTAGTAAGGGATTCATTTACGAACACCTTACCTTCATCATTGTTTTCATTTTCCACCTGGAAGCCAAGATCACTGGCAGTTTTGCCTTTCAGTTGTCTTCTGCTTGCTAGCATTTGGCCAGCAGTTTTACGATTTAATAATTTTACAATAATGACTGGTACTCCATTGCTTGATGGTACTCTATGGCAAGCTGATATTCCATCTGGGCTGATTTCTAGACAAATTTCTTTGAACACTTTTATTGCAACTTCTTCCGAGTTTTCGTTTTCCATTGTAGGTAAACCTGCAATTTTGATGCACTCTCTTCTACCTTATTGCTGGAGATGATTCAGATCTTTATGGCAAACTTCAAATTTTCTTTCAAGATGTTCTATTTCATCTTTGAGATCTCCAGACCCGTTTGTTTTTTCAGCATTTTGCCCAGCATTTTCTTCTGGCTGTCTTACTGGTTGCTCAGAAAGGTTGTTGATTTTTCAAATTCCTTCAGCTTAATTTCTAAGATGGTAAATTTTTCAACAAAGCAATTATTAACACTGTCAATTTTGCTTGCCACTTCATCTAGTCGTTTGTTGATATTTTCTTCTTGTTTTACTAGCATTGATGCCATGTCTTTGATTTTAGGTTCTTTCTCCATGTTAATTCCAAATGACATTCAGTTTATAAAGTTTGATAATGATGAGCTAATTGTCCATAGGAACAAAATAAAAACTAAAGAGATGCTTGAAGCCAAACTTTATTAGAAAAAAGCCAAAAAAGCCAAGCTATTTTGCATGAAAAAAAGCCAAAAAAGCCAAATTTTGAAAAATTTGTAGAGAAAACGCCAAAAAATGCCAAATCTTTAATCATCAAAGTGGTACCGGATTTCCTACACCGATGGTGAGGAGCAAAAAGCACAAAAATTTGGAAAACATAATAAAAACAACCTAATGCGCATGCGTGACAAGTTTAGAACAATAGGCGGAGATCTTATAGCAATAAGCCAAAGCTTTCAAGAGGTGCCAGATTTGGCAACTTTGGCATCTGATGCGCACCCAGTACCATCAGGTCTTGTAGATCGGATGCTGCTTTTGGCATTTTACTCATTCAAGGATCTAAAATCAACATATATTAATTCAAAAAATGTTCCAGATACTGCATTGGGAAAGAAAGCCAAAAAAGTTAAAAAGCTAAGAATATTTTTTGGAGCCAAAGAGGCTCGAAAAAAAGCCAAAATTCTCGAATTTGGCTTTTAAAAATTTTTTTATGAAATAATAATAATGAAGTGCACAAGAGTGCACATGGAAATAAAATATAAGGGTGTAGTACCAACCCCTGCTTTGTGTCACAGAGAGGCCGTCCACGCCCATCTTGTATCCAAAGGTATAAAGTAAATTTTTATAGGTTTGTATTGATTTCAGAAATGACAGGTTGCAGTGTTTTTGTGCTTATATGGTGTAAACTCGTACTGACTCATCAGCTGATCCCCCATAAAAGCATTTCAGTGCTTAGATCAGTATGCTTGTGTTATTTATGGGTGCCCCATTGTCTCTGCATCCAGAAACAATGTCAGCATATGAGGCTTTTTGAGCAATTTTGTATCCATATGTTTGTTTATATATGAGCATATGTGTATATTCATCCTTTTATTGGTATATAGGTGTATAGGAATAGGGGTCGCGCGCTGCATTATGTCCATTATTAAAACTAAGATACATACCATTTAGTTGAATTTGGTGTGTGTTATTATGTCTCCAATGTTTTTGTTCCTTTTTAGTGCTAAAAATGGGGGGCGAAGCCAAATATCTTTTAAAGAGTTATCATTCTCGATTAAATTCCAATTGTTGCTTAGAATTTTTTGAATCTCTATGGTTCTATTGTCAAAAGGTATAACGAATGGGAGGTTTCGTGTATAGTTCTTTTTCCTATCAACTGTATTCACTCTTAATAGGTCGTTTTGTGACAATCTTTTGACTTTGTCAAATTGGGTATCTAGTGTCATATCCCCTTCCAGTTAGGTTATGTTTGAGTTCTTGTAGTTTCGACACATGTTTAGCACTGTCAGTAATATTTCTTCTGTATCTCAGAGCCTGGCTGTAAATTACGCTATTTTTACAGCTTCTGGAATGAAAGGATTTCGTGTGCAAAAGGTTGCATGTATCTGTTGGTTTTTGGTATAGGGAGGATATTTTCAACTGTAGTATCTAGAAAATTAATTTTCTCTTGAGAATATGTAGACTCAAATTTTATTGTGTTGTGAACTGTATTAATATATTCAATGAATCGTATGAGTTCTTCTTTTGTGTGGGTCCATATTATAGATATATCATCATTGTATCGCTTCCAGATCAGAGGTATTCTATTTCCAGGTGCGTTATTTAGTATTTCATTTTCAATTTTTGTCATAAATATATTTGCATAGTTAGGAGCAAAATTGCTCCCCATGCTTGTACCGTGTACTTGTCTGTAGAATTTCCCATTAAATGTGAAATAGTTTTGTTTCAATATAAATTCCATCATTTGTTTTATGTATTGGATAGGTAGAGGGTAATCCTCACAGTAGAAGTTTGACATTGCCTCTACGCAAAAGGACATGCCTTGTTCCTGAGAAGCATTCGTATATAGTGATTTCACATCTAGCGTAACTAACCATGCATTTTCTGGTATATCATTATCATTTATGCTGAAGAAAGCTTGTAGGAAATGCGTTGTATCCTTTATGAAGGAGTCACATTTTTCTAAAAAGCTCAGCCCTCTATATTTGACATGTTAAAAATGTTGTCATCATTCCTTTTACTTGAGATATATTTTTCAGCTTGTTTTTTAAGATATTAACGCCTGGCAGATTTTCGCAATTTCGTGTTTTTTCTTAATTAACTTTCAATTTTTATCAAAATCTGCCTTAGTAAGCTCATCTTCAAATTTCTACCGTTTCGCTAATTTAAACAGGTGACTAAAATAACATTAAAAACTCAATTGATACTGAAGGTTCTACTTCATGAAATACATGCATGCGAATAAATTTAACTCATCCAGTTGTCTTCAGCATTCACCATTACAATGACACAGTTCTGTGCACTGCAATCCAAACTGTTGGCATTTACAGCGACCTGTGCAGCTTTGTTCGCATCCACACTTAACGAGTTCTCAGCAATCTTTTGATGCTTCTGGAAGCGTTATCCAAACAGGACTAATACAATTCCCCCTTATATGCCAGCCCCATGCATTTGGAGAAGGTAGACGTTGCCATTGCACCAATGACTGACCCCAAACAAATCTAGAGGAAAATATTTTAAATGAGTGCAAGTTTGTTGATAAGAATGGTAAATTCCACAGAGATGAATTAGCTGAAGACTATCCAAGAATGCATAATTGTTTGAACACTACAACAGCAAAGCGAGTATCCCATTAAATTTTATTAGTCTTCAATTATTATTAACAAAACTTACCCCCCCAACCCCCTTAAAATGTGGCTCTTCTTGTATGCTGCAACAGTGCATCTTTTGTTGCAGGGAGGTTCTCACTTGGGCAGCTCTTCTTCGTGAAAAGATGTCTTCTACACTCATTGATGCTGCTCAAAGAACTTGTCTTGTCATATACAAGTACAACATATCGTTCTACCTCTCTAAACACATCTTCAGGTATTTCCTGTAGATCATATCCTGATTGTCTGCAAAAAACGAATTTTTCACTTAAACAAGAAAGTTAAAGTGGTTATGACGCCAAAATTTTTTTTCTTGATTATGGTCAATTTGAGTATGCTGATAACGAAAATCGAAACCAAAAATCTCAAAAATCCTTAGTTCATTAGTAATCGGGGTTTCAAACTCGAATTTCCCTCCAAAAAAGTGTCCCAGCGGCCTTGGTCGAGTGACGTAAAGTGTTTGTGTCAACGAGGAAGTGCAAAGGCGAGCAATAAGAAATGGAATATATTTTGACAAGAAAATCGCACGAGAACAACAATTTATCACTTTTTGGAACAAAATAAAAAGCAGATGACCAAGAAGAAAGCTTTAGGCTATTTTTGAGGCCTGTAGCGGCCATATGAAGCTGATATTTTCGTAAACTTTGATGAAGAAGCTGACAGTGCAGTGAATCCAGGATGAAACGGTAGTGGAGTAGGCTGAAGTCAACTTATTTATTATTCGACCCAGAATATTGAAGTATTCATTTTCTGGACAAACCGCAAGTAAAATTATAGCTTTATTTAACATGAGAACTGGAAATCCCTTCTTCAAAAAAAATTATGTCTAAAATTAATCAAGCGTCCGTCGGTTCACATCTTGATCTCGCAAAAAACGAGCGGTCAATGAAAGGTACTCCAAATGTTATAAATAAAAACAAAATAGGTAACAAACCTAAATTGTAAGCAAGACATTGTGTAAAAAAAAATTTTGCAATAATTTGCTCTTAAAAAGCACCTTTATAGTTAAATTTTCACGTACAAGATCTTTTGTGGTGTCTTTCTTGGTGAAGATAGAGAAATTATACCTTCATTAAACGTTTATTAGGACTTTGAAGAGTTTTAAAGAAATACTATGTATTTATAAATATTTGGAAACAATATTAAAAATTAAATTTAAATTCAATATAAGAGGTTTCTTAGAAAAGAAAACGAAAAAATTGAGTATTTTTCTTGGTAATAGAGAATGTTTTCATAATAATGAATTTAAGACTTTCGCGTGAAATGATGTCTGTTCTGCACTTTATAAGAGCAGCAGCGGAGAGGATATTCTGTTCTGCTTTATTTCCTTGAAATTCAGAACTTTTCTTCGATTTAATGTCAATGTAATTTGAGTATTGAACTCAAACAGTTCATGCAGATCAGAAAAACAATTGTAACATCAGAAAGAACAATGAAACCTCAGCGTGCTTTCATCACATGGCTTGGCACTTACCTTCGCTGAACTCGAGAGGAGTGTCGTTGGGAAAACGCTTCTCTCGCCGCACAGACAAAGTAAAAAAATAAGGAAAAATCTTTTTTGGTATATTAAAACATTGTTACAGAGGTTGAAGTTAAAATTTTTTAACTTCTGCTCAGCTGACGGGCGTAAACAAGGCTTGGAATCTGGAACTTCTAAGGCTTCTCTGTTGATGCTGAGATCCGACACAAACACTTTACGTCACAGAGATCTGGGACGCAGCGGTCTGACCGCGTTTTTCTTGGGACACTTTTTATCCAGAGTGGGTGAAATAAAACCCACATTTTGTAATAAAATAATTTGCAAATCAAAAAACAAACTACACCATCGTTATCAGCGATGTTTGTTTCATAAAATAAGCCAATAAAAATTTTGGCGTCATAACCACTTTAACACTGAGGTTGTTCAATGAAAGATCACATTTGTCTTGGAAATCTTTTGATTTCAAGGACATTTTCGGAAGCAACTAAATTCAAGCTATCAACTTATACTTTCATAAAGACATTTCCTCAAGAACCTGCAAGTAAACAAATTTTCGATCAGATATCATATGATCTAGAAATTACCTCACCTTGCGAAACATTCTGTTGGTTCTGAGTTATTTTTCCAGCAATTCCATGTCACCTTCTTTCCTTTTCCGCAAAAAGCAGATACTGTGTCGCATCCGGTAACATGAACCAAAATCGGAGGCCAAGACATTTTTCATTTCCAATTTTTCTAGCATACTCATGAATGGGCAACCATCTTTTTGATTTTCCGGCTCCAAATTCAACCCATAGCTCTTCAATATTCAAATTAGTGAACAATGATATGCTGATAGCCACAACATCAGTATCTACCGTACTAACAACGATTTTCCGATGTCCACATTCAACTGCATGTCAAACATGTAGAAATAGGCGTGTATCTGCCTCTTCATGGTTGCAAGGCACAACTGAGGAGAGGTCTATGTTATTCAAGGCAACAACGTTTTCTGAAACTGTTGCAATGATGATTCCTGAGTTGTCTCCAACAACAAGGTCTTCTGCTAATAGATGGAACAATTATGTTTTGTTCCACTCATTCCGGAGGAACTCTTTCCAATTTCGCCACACAGGTGTTGCTCTTTTGACAGAAATCCTTACGCCGATACCTCTAATTTCTCTTGTTTCCTATTTCAGGCTGTTTTCCACATATCTATCATAGATGACGTCCACTCTAGATATGCTGTCTTGCTTGAAATTTTTCAAAACCCTTTCTCTGAAAATTGTCAAACTATACTCCCGTATGTCTTGACACATTTAGAAGTCGTCATTTGCACCAGAGCAGCACCATCAATAATTTTTGCGGTCAACCCCATGGGTGGTTCTTGCTTTGTACAACCATATGACTCCAAGCAACTCAAAAAGTCTGACTTTGTGGACTTCCGTAGCTTGCCGTATTCAGAAATGGATGATGGGTACGCATGATTCTCATGTGCAAAGAAATCAGAGAGATTGCCGTAGTGTGATTGACAGGCAACGTAGAGCGACGAATAAAGACGGCAGTCTTCCTTCAATGATACAACTTTCAATTTTTCTTTTGGATGTTGAAACTGTATTCTTAGACCGAAAAAGTGTCAGCTTATTCTTTTATATAACATCGTAGATAGATTTTGAACACGTAACAAGCCTGTCTTGTTTGTAGGACTTATACTGTTCTTCGCCGATGCTTCTTGCAGTTTTGACAGACTGGACAGCGGCATGTCCCATGACGGTCTTTGTCTTGACCTGGATTGGTATGTCATCTTCTTCAAAAGGGTTTCCAACATCGGCCATCGTGTTTTTCAAAGCAAGAACATCTTTACGAAAGAGCTTCTCGTGAGGATCTGTATCTTCATGGTGGGAAAGAATGCCTTCCCTTTGGCTAGAATCTTTATTGAACATATTGACTAGTCAAGCAATCTCAGGGCCATCAACCATCCACTTCCTCAGCGACAGTTCATTTTCTAGAATACCGATTGCTCCACCATTTGTCTTAACTGTCTTATTTTTGGTCTTCAGCAATACACGAAAAAACTCTTGCTGTTTTATTGACTGTGAAGTGACCTTTGCAAAATTCCACATATACGTCAGGATGCTTCTGTTGCAGCATTTTCATGTCATGGATGAAAATTGGCATCCATCCAGCATAGTTTGTATGATCTAAAGAAAACATCCATGGTGCAATCTCCTCCAAAGCTTCGATAAACAGTATGAAATTTGCTTCTCGTATACTCCTAATAAATTTCAACAGTAAGGCTTCCATTTCCATAGCTGTAAGCCAGTAGTGGAATTGTATTGATTCCCTTCGCTTCATTTGCAGCCATTCTTCAAAGCAAATTTCTCCTTCTCTGCTTCTTTCATAATATTCTATGACGAGAAGATATAAAGCAGCGCAGGTTACTTCATGGGAGTACTGACATCGTTTTACCTGACTCCCTTACAAAAGGTTTCTGCTCTTCCAGGTGTATTTATACCAGATTTAATAAGGACCTCCACCCATCCACTGCCCTCTAGCCAATCACCTATTGCCTTTAGAAATGACATCTCTATATGTAAAGCCCCCATCATCATAACAAGTTTACTTTCTCTGTAAAGCTCGGGATACAACCATTGGACTTGCTTTCCAATCGCGTAAACTGCTTGCTCTCCCGTTATAATTACAGTTTGTCCTGGATTTACGGTATGTACAACTTGACTCGTGATCTTCATTGTGTGCTTTACCACTGCTGGTGATGTAACAACATCTTTTAGTAAGGGCAGTAGAGTAGAGAGTGACTTGCATGGAACTGTCTTTTTGGCTCCTTCCTGACTATGGAACTTTCCCAGGAAACTCTCTCTGCCATAGCAGGGCAATCAACATCTTGGCTCAGAATTTTAACTTGTGAAACCATTTATCTTCCTAGTAGAGTGTCTTGGTAGGTCTTTCAAAATTTGAGGGATTTGTTTGCTGTAATGGATATTCAGGAATATGCGATTTCATTGGCTGAACCTCCGTGTAACTTTCTGGCAATGCAACAAAGACTTCGACATCCTCTATTCCTTTATCAAGCACAAGAACCCTTTCCAGAATCTCTTCTTCCGGGTGCTGTAAGATAGAGATACTGGTGCCATGAAATGCAGTTGTAGATGTAGTTGAAGTGGATTGTGGTCGATATTATATATGGCTGCCGAGGTGAACAAGCCGTGTTGAACCGATGGTGGACATACATTCCTCTTTGCTGATATGTCCTGCACAGCTGCTTTGTAACTGCCAACTCAAAACTTTGGACGCGATTATAAGTAGCACAAAGTCCATATTCAGCTAGATTTGTGATGAGATTCTTTTTCCTGGTCTTTGAATGAATGAGTAAAGCAGAATACAGTGGCAGGGGCATTTCATTCACCCTCGAGTGTTGAAAGCTCTCTTGACGTTGCTTACCATACCTCTTCTTTTTGACAGCATTTAAAAGGATAAGCTGAGCTATCGAAATGGCTGCTTTGTTATTCCTCGCATCACCTTCAATAGCAATGCTACTACCATCTAAAATTATGCTGATCAAAGAAAACAACGATGCTGGCACAGCCCAGTAAAAAGGGGTTGGAACCGCGCACACTATGCTAAAAATAGCATCTTGGGGGGAATTTTTGAGACGGGGTCCGAACCCTATCTTTTTCAGGGCATCAAACTGTGCTGGAATACCAAGTTTCATGCTGATATCAAAAATTTTCCTATAACAGCCCTGACTATTGCAGGTATCATTCTTTCGTGGTTTTTATATGGATATCTACCTACCGCTCCTCCATCTCTTTCATTTGCCAGTGATGTTTCTGGAGGATCTTAAACATTGCCTTGGCAAATGTGCTCGAAGCCTCCCTCACTTTGTTCTGAAGTTCCGAGGATATGTCTCTCATGTATCTTATGTCAATATCTGGTGTTAGGAATCTAGGGTATCTCCCTAATTCCGAAGCTTGTTTAAATTCTGCACTTTTGTCATCGTGGTAGTACTGACTAGCAAGGGTGTATGAAATCAAGTCTTGCAGACTTTTTGTGTCTTCTGGTATAGCTAAGTTCTTTGTTACTGTTTTCCTTTTTGGTGCAACAGAGATGGAGGAAGCTGCAGGTTTCGGGTTTGTTTTTCTAAGTATATCTTTCAACTCCTTCCTTGCCAATACTGATGGCGAGCGTTGGCCAGGAGGTATATCAGATTCTGTGTCAGACTCAGGGTATGGTGGTAGCGAATCGTTGTCTTCGTTTATTCTTGTGACCTTTATTGTATTTGTGGTATCAATCATTTGGATATCGCCATTATCATCAGCATTAGTAGATTTCTCTACAAATTCAAAAGGTTACGTTTTATATTTTGTTTGGGTATAGTGGTATAGCTGCCATATATCAAATATGTACTCTTCTTCAAAAAGACGTGTGAGATTTTTATGAAAACAAAAGGATCTCACAGGGATTTCCAACAAAACCTCCATGGAGGGAATTGCCCCCTGCTTATATCCAGAGGTTTAAAAATTTCTCCTTAGATATAGAATAAAGATAAGGTATAAGATTAAACTCATCATTTGTCTTTCTTGCTTTGCCGGCAATTTTCTTTTCAATCCTTTTTGTTGCCATTTTTTCAGAGGAGCTTTTTGCTTTGCGTTTGCGATTATTTTTGTGTGTTAGATTCGTGCAAGTCGCAAGTGAGAATGAAAAATCAATAGATTTATCACATGACGCTTTATACCACTAGCATCAAAAAACATGTCTTCACAACACCGTGTCATGCGCAAACATTATCATATAACATCATATAGCCATCTGATATCAAAGATCCTGCGTCTTTCTATCTTACTTCTGTGATTAGCTGAAACCTGTCCTTGTTGGTATTACGCATATCATGGGATTTAAAAAAGGATACATTCGAATTTGATTTAAAGAAAATTTTTCAGATTCCAAAAGGTCAAGTCACAAAACATGCAAACTTAAGTTCATTGGCCAGATTATTGACCCTCTCGACATAGTTTCCCCTGCTACAATAACTGCAAAGATTGGCCTGACGAATTGGAGGAATTGGGAAAATTGACAATCCCAAGAGTCTTGATTCCAAAGAACTCAGGAAAAAATTTGAAATACTCACTCCATGGTTTTTGAGATGCCATCTTGAAGAGGTATTGTGCCATGATATATATTGCATTTGAGACTGAGAATGGATATCACAGTCAACTGGTTTGCTCCAAAATGATGACTGGAAGCTTTGTTCATATGTTATATTATTATCAGTTACTGCTTATCTATTACGTTTTTTTTCAAAATTTGAAAGCAAAAGCAACTAAGAATGAAAGAGAAACAGATCCATTATGTATTAAGGAAATCAATGATGCAGAGATATTTTGGATCACTGAAGCTCAAACTGCATTGACGGAGGAATCAAAATTTGAAAACGTGTGACTGCAGTTAGTCTTGAGAGAAGAAGCTATTTTGAGATGCCCTGGTATGGTAGACTTAAGAATGCTTATTAAGAATTCGAAAATAGGTTCCCAGTCATCTTACCGAAATCACATAGATTTACTGAGTTATCCGTTTTAAGTCTGCACAAAAGGATGGCTCATGGTTCGCTCTGATTGACTCTAGAAGAGGTAAGATCCAGATTAGAGTTTGTCAAGAAATTAATCCGCAAATGCAAAAAATGCATGCGAGATAACAGTAAGCCTTGTAAGCCACTGTCTTTGGCCCCATTTCCTTCGTTTGGAGTACAATAAGCTCAATCTTTCTGCTCTGTGAGGGGGGACTTTGCTGGATCATTGTACTTAAAATCAGACAGAGTGGTTTGGTAATGGTGAAAATATATGTTGCATTATTCTCTTGCTGCACTTCCAGAATCATAACCAAGAAGAGCGAAGGCATAAACAAGAAGAACGAGAACATCAATGTCCTTGGCAACAATTACCACATTTGTGTCTCTAGCAGAGGCATGCAAGACTTGTTGGGTGTCTGCTTCTTCATAGTTGCAGATATGCGACTCAATGGCTTTTTCTTGGGAAGCTTCCCAAGTCTTCTCTACATCTGTAACTGTTATTGGTAGCTTGAAGAGACTCCATCTTTCATTGAAATTCGTGTCATCATACGTATCAGATCCCTTTTATTTTCGATGTTATTGAAAAAGCTGGCCCAAGCTGTGCCTTTGAGCATTTTCTGGTCATACCCTTGAATATGTGTATGCTGGGATTCCTCACCCCTTTTAAAACGTGTACCACTTTTTGCACCAAGACTTAAGTAAGTGTCATTTATTATTTTGAATGACAAAGGGGCTGTTTCTTTTGGTGGTGTTACAAATTTTAGAAAAGAGCAGAACCACTCACAGTATGTGTCTTTTGCTTTGACGGATGTTACTGCAGCCATTCCATCTATGAGCCATCTTGCATTTGTTTGATAGGCATTTTTAGCTGATTTGGACTGCTCAATCAAGAAGTCTCGGGAGAAAAGCTTTTGACATTGACGAAGCTCTCCTTCCGGCATCCGGAACCGAAGTCAATGTATATTCAAGAGCTATTTCTAGATCAACTGATTTGCTTAGTAAAGTCCAAAAGGCCATCTTGCTTAAGCACAGTTACAGCTTTTTTCACCTTTACCTTCTTCTTTAACCTGAATGGTATCATTGCTTTTTTGATTGGCACAAATAAATCCACCGTTCCATCCACAAGTCTTTCTTTCTTTCTAATGCTGCTTTTAGTAAGCCCTCAACTACAATTTTATCTATATTTCCATTCCCATCGTAATATGCCTGGCTGGGCCATCTCCAAACGGATACTATTCGTAACTAGTTAGCTTTGCTTTTTCCCAGCGGGTGTAATGCTAATGTGATTGAATGCAAAGCAATTATTCAACATTTCTCCTTCTGCCTGCATGTGTCTCTCGAAATCTGCTTCACACACTGCTGAAACTAATGCCAGCAATGAAGACATGTCTTTTAGATACTCTATTGTCGTTTTGCTCTCGGTAGAATCACCGGTTGCTATTATATCATGATATAGAGATTTACTTGTTACCATAATACTTGTTACCAAGAATATTATCAGTGCAGTTGATCTCGGCTAGTACCGTAATTGCTCCATGGACGCCTTTAATTTTGTCTAGACTTTGATAGTTGGAGTCAGCTTTTCTACTCCAAATTGAACAAGGGCAAAGAAAGTTTCCTTGTGAAGTCTCATGTTTCTAAGATATTGACCTCCCTTATCTGCTTTGCTTGACAATCCCTCTGCCATTGTACCAGAATCTACCCATCAGGCCCTGTATCTTTTGCAGGAGTGGCGTTTGTATAGCATCCTCTGACAAACCTGTAACAGATAAAATCCTCCCATAAAGATAATTACATTCTTATAAACATCAGGATACTTCCAAATAATTTGAGCAAGTCGAGCGTAAATTTGCTCATCTGAATGAGCAAAGATGTGATTGACTTCAAGCTCTTTTATCAATTTCAATATCTTATCCAGGAAAGCGACTACCAGTGCGACCACCGTGTACTCTGGTCGCGCTGGAATGACTGGTATGTATTCTAGAAGCGATTTCTTTGTTTCAACATTGGTCACAGCTCGATTGAAAGCAGTCCATGAGCCAGTCAAATTCTCATCCTCAAGATTATTTGGTAAAGCATCAAGAATCAATCTCCTTGAAGACAGCTTGCTAAAATATCCATGCTAGAGTCATAAGACACAAGTGAATCAATTTGTATTACCTGAGAGTAGTGCCTGGAATATTGTGCTGTTTGTGTCGTGGGTTCTCCCCAGGGGCGTATTTTTACTTGAAATATTTGCCAGAAATTTCTTGTTTCCCATTAAAGTCCTGAAAATTTAATAGATAAGAAATTCGATAAAAACGTAACTATGAATAAATATTTCTTTTTCCTTTAGAGTTTTAAAGACGTTTTCCTATTTTAAAAGTGATTCTGCGCGACTTAGTAATGACCCACTGACTGGCAAGCACTGACATGTCCAAATCGTCAGCTATGTCCCTTTTGCAATACCAAATCATAAGCTCATCCAGTCTGTCATTCAACATGCGACTTCTTAGATAGTTCTTCAGCAATGTCAATCGACTGAATGATCTTTCGCTTTTACAAACACTTGGTGGTGCTGACAACAATAATTGTACTTGGTATAGGAATTTAGAGATATCTTTGCTGCTGATCGAATGGTAAGAGCTTTTTCATCTTTATCACATGCTTTCTTGCAGAACGGAAAGAACAGATCCAGCTCAGATGCAAGAGCTTCTGGCAAACGAACTTTTTTTGGGTAACGAACAGATGATTTTTCTAACATCTCAATTGTTGGCTTCTTACTTGGGTCTAGAGCATCTGTGAACGGTTAAAAGGCTGTTTCTAGGACATCAATCTTTTCTTTCGCCTTGTTTCTTTACTCATTGTCAAAGCTATCTGATGAAGAAATTTCTTCCAAAGCCATCATTACTTCTTCAATGGATATCCAGAATGCACCAGCACAACCTCCCATTTTTACAGAGAATTTGGTGCTGCTTAGTGTTAAGAAAAGACATAGGCACTCTACGTACATTTTTGAGATAAGAATGCTTGCCTTTGGACGTGTTCTATGACCAGGTTTATCCCATGTGGGAGACATGAAATATAAACAAGTAGGAGTGTACAAGTCTAGATCGGAAATCTCTCTATGGAAAGAATAACAAATACATGTGCGTAGATATGATTATTCATACTTGTTTTCTCTTAAATCTTATTGGTTAGTTTTATAGAAATTTAATTTTGGATTAAATGTAAATTATGATAGAGCTGAGATCATAATTGAGTAGTGTAGGGTCATTGAGAACATGAAATACGTCTACTTGATATAAACGAGTTTTCTGTGTTATTGTGTCTGGTTCAAATAAAACTATCAAAAGAACCTTGAAGAATACCGCGGGAGTATTCATCACAAAGATTGTATAAAACAAACTTCTTTTCTCTCAGAAACTTACTTGTAGATCTTTGGGATATTCCTGGCATTGCTTCCTGTCTATCGACTGTTTCAGAATCTTCATCATCATGATTTTCAGGAACATTTCCATACTTTTGTTCAAAGACGTCAACTTTGGTTCTAAACGATGTTCAGCAGCTCATGTGTGCTTTTCCCTAAGCCGTTGGAGTATTCATAACCCTTTGATAAACCTTCGTGAAGAAATACTTTGGATTATCGAATGGGATATTTACTTGAGACCATCTCTTAAGCCCTATTTACACTACACAAAACTAACCCGGGTTCGACCCGGGCTAAGCTAACCCGGGTTAGTTAACCTGGGTTAGTTTTGGATTGCAGTGTAAGCACTGATCTGAGACGAAACAGGGTCAATAACAAAACGCATGCGTAGTAGTAGAGTCATCAAAGTAAAATATGGCGGACAAAGCAAATCATCAACTTTTAGGCGCACAGTTTTGTCGAGGTATTTTCATGCTGAAAATCATGGCTCTGGCAGTACAATATTTTTTTAAAAGAAGAACTATAAGGAGAAGAAGATGGAGAGACAGACAGAGAATTTCTGCTCAGCGTCGTATAAATAGTTATCTGACATCGAGGGCAAGACTTGTTAAACGTACGATTAACAATTTAACTTTTGAGTTTCGAGACCTCAAGAAATATCAAGATCTGTTTGGGTAAAACCCAGAAGCGATAATTCGTGGGATCTTATTGTGGAACAGACCTTCAATGATGAAGACTGGAGAAAAAACTTTAGAATGGGGAAATCAACATTCAACTTCCTCTGTCAAAAGCTTTCCCCATTCATGAGCAAAGAAGACACTCATCTAAGGCAAGCTATCCCTGTTAGAAAACGAGTTGGTGTGGCTCTTTGGAGACTAGCAACAAATTCAGATTACCGAACCATTGGTCATCTGTTTGGCATATCAGACGCAAGTGTGTGTCACATCACTCAAGAATTCTGTTCTTCAGTTGTGAATAATATGCTTCAAGACTATATAAAAATCCCTGTTGGTGAAGAGCTTGACAAAGTGGTTGCAGAATGTAAACACAAGTGGGGCTTTCCAAAATGTGTTGGTGCAATTGATGGCTCGCACATTCCTATCAAAGCCCCAATAGAATTCCATGCTGATTACTACAACCGCAAGGGCTGGTATTCTATTATTCTTCAAGGAGTTGTTGACAGCAGATACAGGTTCATTGATATAAATGTGGGATGGCCTGGTAAAGTTCATGATGCCAAAGTTTTTTCAAACTCTTCTATTTTCACAAAAGGTCAAAATAAAACTTTATTTCCAAAGGAACAATTTGCTGACATAGATGGTGTTAAAGTACCATTGTTCATCACTGCAGATGCTGCATATCCGCTTTTACCATGGGTGATGAAACCTTTCTCTGATAATGGCAGTCTTGGGCCAGAGAAAATGCATTTCAATTACAGATTAAGTAGGGCCAGGATGGTTGTGGAAAACGCCTTCGGCAGGTTAAAGGGAAGATGGAGATGTTTGTTAAAACAAAATGAAGTGAAAATTGAAAAGATGAATACAATAGTGTTTACTTGTTGTATATTACATAACATCTGTGAGCTTTTCAACGAAGAATTCGATACTGATTTGTACGAAAAGGAATCCTCCACTCAACCAACTGGCGGTAATGACAGTAGAAGCCAATCATCACAGGATGCTGATTCTATCAGGAATGCACTGGTAAAATATTGTCAAGATGTGGATTTGTATTAAACTCTTTTATGAAAAACAACTTTTGTATATTTGCTAGTAAGAACTTTTATCTATAAAAAACTTTTAAACATAACTAACATAACAACTTTATATATCAACTAACATTAGAACTTTTATCTATTAAAAACTTTAAAATATAAAGAGCATAACAACTTTACTATACTAACTAACATAAGAACAACAAACATCATTTTATGGATTACAATGGTTATATATACAGTAGATTGATAATATGTAGTTTTTTGTGTTTTTTCTACAACGAAGTGTAATGCATTCCATCAGATGGAAGTTCTCCACTACTGGTAGAAGCAGATGGATTAGGATATTGGCTTCTCTGTTGTTGCTGAATATGTTGAAAACCTGGCATTTGTTGCTGGTAGGCAAAATTTGGACCACAATTAAAACTTTCAGCCACTCTCATAAACATATTCCCCATCATCTGCATCATATAGATTTCGTGTTGCTGTTCCTCTTTTCTTCTCTTCTCCTCTCTTTCATATTCACGACGTTGCCTCTCTTCTTCCATTTTAAAAAACCTGTCATCTGCTACTTGTTGCTGCTTTTGCATAATTTCAAAGGCAGTTGACATGAATGTCTCATTCCTGCTTTTTTTTTTACTTTTTCCTCTTCTTGAGCTAAGAATCTTCTCCTTATTGACAGGAGTTTCCTGATCTTCATTGGGCACTGTGGATGGCTTAGTTAAGGGTGGAGTTCCGTTGCTTGAGGTAGCTGTAGCTGCTGGTGAAGGAGCTGATGATGATGTTGTAGTTAATGAGCTCTCTATCTGATCCTGCTCAACCAAATAGGCATTATTATCAAAATCAGGCTCCTCAGGGTCTTCCAGGGCAAACTCATCATCATCGGCATCACCCTGAATTGAAGCTTGCTCACTGCTCTCGAATAAACTTGGAGGCCTAGTTATGGGCCTATCTCCCATAACCCTATCCATTTGGTCGAAATGCTTAAAAGTTTTTCGTGACCTTCCAGATAAGTTGTTATTGTCTTTCACTTTTTTATATGCTTTCTTTAGTTGTTTTATTTTTTCGCTGACTTGCTGGTACGAGCGGGTAAATCTGCCTTCACTTTCAACTTCCAACCTCTTCGCAATCTTCTCAAAGACTGACCTCTTTCGGGAACAATTGTCCAGCTGTTGCTGTATTTTTTCGTCTGCCCATATACTTATCAACATTGAAACCTCATCAGAGGCCCAAGTCGATCCTCGAGAAATATTTCCTGAACTCATTTTCTCAATTTAAACTGTAAAAACCAGTGACGTCCTGACTGTATCGACTGTCGAGTGAAAACAAGAGAGAGAGCCTTGCTTGGCGCCGTTTTTGTTTTAAACGCGAGTGCGCATGTTCATTACAGAAACTAACCCGGGTTCGCCCCAGTTTCCCGCTTAGACTACACTTTCGAAAACTAACCCGGGTTACTTTTAAAACTAACCCACCTCGAGAGGTGGGTTACTTTAACCCGGGTTGAACCCGGGTTAGTTGCATTTACACTACGAAAAACTAACCCGGGTTAACTTAACCCGGGTCGAACCCGGGTTAGTTTGTGTGGTGTAAATAGGGCTTTAGCCCTTTTCTTCAACGCTATCCATCCTTCGTTATTGAACTCGCTTATTTTACCACTTTTTACCAAATCTTCCATACACAGAGTACATTTCTTCTCCCTATCTTCACTCACAACCAGAAATGACTGTGAAAAAGACATCTTCTCTAAGAGCTACACTATGTAACGTCCTCCATATTGTTCAAATGATTTTGAACTGATGATATCAACTGTAAATGAGTGCTATTCTTAAAATTTCAGAAGACATTTTCAGACAGAGAGGCTATTGAAATCGGACGAATAGGGCATGATTCTGGAGAGGAAACCAATGTGCAAACAGTAATTCATCATGAATTCTTGGACTTCCTCAGAACAATTAGCTGATAGAGAATGTAAATGGAATATTCCAACATTAAAGCTTGAGGCGTTAAATACTCACCCCAGACCCCTCACCTGTAGTTGTTTCACAACCAGCAAAGCCAACTGACAGTGTGGGCAACAACGTAAAATAAAAAACATTGTTGCAATACTGGTTTGTTCATTACTTGACGATTTTTCTGTTGAGCCTGAGCCTGAAACCCTGGTGTAGTATTGTAAAATGCAATTAGCTCAAAACCTTGGTGATGCCAAATCAACAACTTGAATGCAATAACCCTGGCTGTGTAGGAGACCTGTGGCTGGAAGGACCTCGAGTTAGGCTAGTTACTTTATTGCATTGTTTAGTGCAATGGAGTAATCAACTGGCTTGTTGTCTAGAAGGTCACAGGTTTGAATCCCCGTCAAGGCAATTATAACAATTGTGGTAGCCCACTTATGAGGAATATATATCATGTGTCAGCATATGTTCAGTTCAACTTGAATGCATCCATAGCACGCCTATGTTGGATACAAATTGACTGATCTAAGCACAAGCTGCGATTATATCTTGAACAACAGCTTTTTTACTTAACGAACAGCATGCAGTGACAAATAATCTACAATCGTTTCATAGGTCAGATTACCAATTTCAGATTTCACGTACACACTGCTAATGTGTTATGGCCTCAATTTCATTTCTTCGAGATTACGTTGACTGCCCAGTGATTCTTCGAGATTACATTCATTGCCCAATGATTAACTGATACTTTGATGGTATATGTCTTGAAGTGAATGGATCAGTAGTCTCCGTCACAGCATCTGTTCATTCAAATGTTGTATTTCGCAGAGATAGGATGTGTACCTTGTATAAGATCGTAATGTATCAGGGCTCAGTGTTTGATTTTGAGAAACCTATTTATTATATAAAGAATCAATTAAAGAAAAATTAATAAAAATCCGAGAGTGGTGTTTTAACTAAATTAACAAACTTTGTTGCCTGGAACACTGCTGAGACCCTTAAATGTTGAAAAATTTTAAAACCGTCATAAAGTCCTAGACTTAATATATTATTAAAGTATAAGGTACGAGGTATTTATACACCGCGCAGCTTGACTTACAGTCTCATCTTAGGCCTATATAGTAAATTTAAATTTTGCCTGCTGCCACCTTGGCATTTGCAATGACAATGATTAAAATGCTACCTTTTGCAAAGTTGTATCCCTAATGGCTTTAGAGATCTTGACATCTCCTATATACTCATATCGCACAATTTTGCCTTTCTTCAAAATGTTTTTTTCTATTTTAGATCCTTCGTTTCCCCTTTTTTTTGAAAAGGAAGATCTTTGCAACCGTCAACTCTGCCAACGTTCGCCAATTGGCCAGACTTGGCTCTGATAACAAGGCTTTGATGGTAATTGAAATTTCTCTTCATAAATGATCTCTCAGCTTTACAAGGCCTTCTGTTTATGGTATGTGTTGGGATTTCTTAACCCTATCTGTACTGGGGTATTTTGGATCGACTTTGTACTGGGGGGGCGCGTTTTTCACCCCCCCTAGTTATCTTAGAAACTATACATGATAGGATAACTAAACTTGGTACAAAGTATCTCCTGGTAAAGGGCATTCTAAATATAGCTTTGAAATTTAATTAGTCACGTGACATGCTGCTAGGCTACACGTTGTTTGTGATTTTTCATGGAAAAGTAGCTTTTTCGTAAAAAGAGCCGTTTTTATAGAGAAATATCGTTCTAAAGCAGTGCAAATTGTTTTAACTTGACGAAGAAATGATATTCTAGCCAATAGTTTCTAATTTTTAGGAAATCGGACGGAATTTTTACAAATAATCAGCATTTTTTACTTTGTGTTTGGTACACTTAAAGTCAACGCTCATTATTTTGATGAAATAGGCACGTTAACAACCATAATTGTATATTTTCTTGTTGCTTAGGGTTTGCCTTTTGCGCAAGAACCATTTTTCAAAAATTTTTACCAACATTATAAGATTTATGACGTCATAAAGATGTATGACGTCATACATATAATAATTAATAAATAAGATATAAAGTAAACAAATTATATATCATATGAAAGCCTTTGATTAGACGAGTTGATTGGTGTATGTATCGTTCTGATTGGCCATCCAACTGCAGATTTATTAGTAGAAATGTGAATTTATTTGTGACTGCCTTCCAAATATGGGCATCTTGTGGTCATGTGACTAATTTAATTGTACCAAACTTTATGTCATCATGTAGAGTATTAAATTTTAGTAATAGTCAGCAAGTTCTATCCTTAAGAATGCTGCCGTTTTTATGCTACAATAGATTGTTTGGTAGGGGGGCGAAAAACGCCCCCCCCAGTACAGATAGGGTTAAAAGAATTGTCTCCAAGTTTCCTCAACGCTGCTAAATGTACTTTTCTTAACCACTGTGGGGATGTCGCAGATTGATTCAATGGATGACTTAACATTTTCTTTTATTTCCTTGTCACTTTCTTTGCGGGCAAGACAGTTCTTCACATCAGAAGTTCTGCACATCTTTTCATCAGATAGACGATTTTTAATGCTAATCTAGGCTTATTAAAGAGTGAACGTTGGCCATTCTCTGGAGATGGGGTGAACAAGCAGAGTTATTTAGTCAAATTAACCACACTGTCAAACATCCCTTGCTCCATAAAATCTGTTAAATCAGCTTCTTCTTGTCCAGGAAGATGGCATCATTTTTTATCATCAATATTGCCAGGGACCTCATTTTATTTGAAATGAAGATGACTTTTGCTGAATCACTTTTTTGTAACAAAAATGCCAAACAAGAGTATACGATCATCCCTTTGGCAACGACGCTCCTTTCATCGGGTCATAGTGGTGAAAGTACTGAATCTTGCGTAGCATGGATGTTTCTTTTGATCTAAAACTCGCACTGTGATACCAGCCCAAACAATGAGTGCAAGGAGTGAATTGATGGAAATGTGCTACATCAATTGCCACAAGGCAGCGCAAAATGCATATTACAACCTTGGAGTTGACGTGGAGGTTACCTCAATATTACAACCGCTTAGCTGTACTCTCTTCGGTCTTCTATTGCTAAAATTTTTAGCACTTCCTGTTCATCTTTGTGGACTGACAACAGATATCTCGCAATTTTAGACACCCTTCGTCACATAAGAAGCAGGTGTGGACGTTTTTCATAACCTCTGCTACCATGCTCGTTATTCTTGAACAGTGGTAGCTACAGTAACAAGAATGAAAGAAAAACATCAATATTTTACTTAAAGAGCTAGAATTTTGAATCAGAAAAAGTGATCATTAAGTTTCACTTGCTGAATCATAATGATTAAAATGGCTTGACAAGTTCATTGTCATACGAAACTGAACTCAAGGCAGCAATTAGCCTCCAAGCCCCGACTTTCCATTTTTTTGTGTCGCAACATAACACACTAACCAGGAATCTTTCTGAAAAACAGGAATTGGCTCAGCAACACAAACTAACAGTACTCTTGTCACTTGGCTTAACATTATGCTTTGTGTACGAGAACGTTTGGGCACATACATAATACTATCATTGCTAGATTCGGATTTTTGGAATACTATCTTCTCTGTTCTAGACTCTTTGATTCACACCATTCTTATTCTATTGAGAGTTCTTCAATCTCATTCAAAGCATTTGAATCTGCACTGAATGCAACATGGTGGATTTGATGAATTCATGAATGCAGTATTAACGTAATGTATTAAAATAACTACATGGGCCAAAGCTTTAACTGTCCTATAGGGCTCCTGAATATTCGAAAAAATCACGTTTGATAGATTTCTTGAGCGACAGATTTACATGATAACCTTCAAAGTGGCCTTACATAAAACATAATAAAAAGATGACCATTTTTTGTGGCCAACTGACCATAAAAATAGTTCGAATGAAACAAATGATAAATCTACCTTTTGACTTAACTGAAGATTGAGCTTTTGATTTTACTTCAAAAGGTCTTGCTTCATTGGTAGCTATCAACAATACTTGACTCTCCTGTATTGATAATGCAAGATTGTGATTTCCTGGATTACAGAGATGACACTCTTGTTTGTTTTCATCTCTGATCTAGCAGCATTAAGGCCATTAGTGTCCGAAATGTCAGATTGTGTCAGACCAACGAAGATACATCGTCATCGTCAGCTTAAAGGCAGTCTGACCCTTACCCGATTGGTTCAACAACACAAAGATATCTTTATGGTGAAATAAAAGTCTTAGATCTTTATCATTTTCATGGACGTACAATATTTTTAAAAATCTCATTTATCTTTTGAATTCGATGAAATCTTCTTTTCCATGCTGCATGCAAAAATTAATGACCAGTTGGCTGGGGGGCAGACTACCTTCAACAGAAAGGATCGTTAAAAACGTCATCTTCATCGATGCTTTAGTGAGCACGATTCCTCTCGTATAACGTTAGTTATGAACTTTGAAGTACAATGTGACATCTTTAGCATGCTCCATCCTCTATACCACCATCCTTACCAATTTGACATAAGAGATTATTCCTAAATTACTGCAACACATACTGAAAGAATCTAACTCTTTATTAGCATTTAAGTCAAAGGTTCAAACGGAACAATCAACAATTAAATATCACAATCTGATTGCCAAGCAGATTTTGTATAGTTTTGCAGCTAAAATGCTGGTTTCTAGTGAATGGCAATGAGGTCCTATAAGCCTTTCTTGTGATAAACTAATTTCACATCAAATGTCAATGTTACAGTTTCAAGACAAGTTAGACAAAAGGGCATGACCTACAATCCTCGTGAAAAATATTGGGGACAGTATGTTGTAAGTATGTTTAACCTTAAAAAGCCGGTCCCATTACAACATATTTGGGTAATTAGTCCTCCGACTCCATGTTAGACCACTGGAAACATCAATTTCATCAACATTGATTACAGATTTTTACCTTACTTGCCCCGTTCTTATACTTACCATAGCTAAGAAAGCTAGTGGTGCTTATATTGTCATTTTATTGTTGTTTTGGTCTCAGTCATAAGCGCTTCTTAGAAAGCAATGATAATCTGCCTCTACTACGAACCCCTTCCAAAAGCCTACACTTCAATCCTTAAAGAACGTTTAATGAGTACCCTCAGTATTTAACCCTAATCCTACCGGAGGGGCTGGAATCTACCCCCCTCAAGCTTCTCTTGCAACTGTTCTGTTGTGTGGTGGATGTAAGCTTCAAAACCAGCCTGGAGGTTGAAAACACCCACCCCCTGGCTATTTGCGATCGAAAAAGACCCAGTAGAATTAGGGTTAAATAGAATGTCTACATTAGCAGTCGGTCTACATCAGCAACACTGCTGGCGATAACTCGTTTGACTCTTGGGCAATTTGAGTTCGATCCACGATTCAGGAACATTCTAAAATATAGATTTCCCGAATTAATAACTTGACACCATGATTTTCTCGGAGAAAAGCTGGCTCAGTCTTGCTTCCAAAAAAGGTTTGCTGCAGTATTACAAAATGCCGCGCTGGTCAAATTTACTTAGATTTCATTTTTTGATTCTAAAATGTTTTCATACAATTATTGATTAGGTTTTTTGTTGTCAAACGATTCTAGATGCAGAATATTTTCGTGTGAAGATGGGAGGAAATTGTAATACAGGAGAAATTGATGCTAAGTTTGGTATATTTCTTTCAAAATAGTGACTCAAAATGGGCAATCAATTCTACTAAGTGCTTATAATAATTAAATATAGTCATCTGCATAACAAGCAAATTCTTGTGATAGCAATTGAAGGCTGTTAGCGGAACAATCGTCCATTTTATGATACCAGCATGAAACTTGGTGAACATACACAGTTTGATGCGCTGAAAAGATAGTGTCGGGACCCCAACTCAAAAGTGCCCCAAAATGCTATTTTTAGCATCGGGTACTGGGTTCCAGCCCAAACTCAGTATTCCAACACAGTTTGATGCCTGAAAATGATAGGTTACAAACTCCAAACGAAAAATGCCCCTTTGTGCTATTTTAATAAGGTACCTTGACCCAGGTCCCCAACAGTGATATCATTCTAACATTGTTGCAACCAGTGATGCTAAAAAAAACTGGGTCTACACAGGCAGTTTGATGTGCTGAATAATATAGGATGCAGACCCCAAACGAAAAATGCCCATTTGTGCTGTTTTTAGACTGGGGTTATTGGTACCAGTCCTCTACAAATGCTATAACAGTAAATCTAATATAAATTGTAATACATGTATCAAACTTGGTGGAAGGGGTAAATTGACACGCTGAAAAAGATAGAATATGGACAACGACTGAAAAATGCCCCATTTGTGCTATTTTTAGAATGGGGTAATTGGTATCAAACCTCCACAAATGCCATAACAGATGTTTTGTTATAAACTGTATTACAGGCACACAACTTGGCGAAATAAGGTGGTTCGACACGCTGATCAAGATAGAATATGGACTGAAATTTAAAAATACTCGTTCATTGTGCCATTTTTATCATGGGGTCATTTAGTAATAGACCTCTAAATAAGCTGTAAACTGTCGTTTTGTTGTGCCACACATTCGAATTCTCCCTCAGGATCATCACACAACGTGAAATAGGTTCATCCATAAATCGATGACAACAGGCCTTTCAGGTCAGCCAAGATCTGTACCTCTGTTTTATTGACTACATCGTATCTTTTGATCGCATTATGAACAGATATCTCATACTGTTGATGTCCGCCCTCGGTATTTTCAAGCAAGACCTTGCATTATCCAACCCCTGTGGCTATTAAAATCATACGGCAGTGATTGGACATGGTAACAACATCAGCGAAGCGATATGGTTGCCATCACGCGTAGTGTAAGGCAAGGCTGGGTACAATCGCCAGATTACTACAATATATACAGTGAAAACACGACGTCGAAGAGAACATCGAGGAGAATGATGATGCTCGGGTGACACGAGTGGCACTTAAAACAGAGAAAATGGTGGTCTTAATAAAGCTTAAAGACGTTCACAAGTGCAAGATCTATGTTAACAGCGTGCAGCAACAGCAGGTCTAAGTATCCAATTCCTTGGATCTTTCATTAAGGAGGACCGGAAACCAGGAGAAGAAATAAAGGACAAAATAGCGTCAAGGGTTCAACATCACGGTGATGCAGCAAGCAGCAGCCTACCAACAAAAACTCCTGCCAACCATCAAAAAGCGACAGGTCAAATTGCTTGGACACATCACCAGGAAAGAAAGCTCGCAAATCAGACATTGATTGCCTACAAGATTGCTGACAGACGTTTGTCGAGGAAGAAAAGGACGAACTTCTGGACCAGATTAAGTGACAGACTGGTTAATCTTTGCAGGAACTTTCCCATGCGTGCTACGATGGAAGGACGCGTCGATGTGTTTCAATAGGGTACTTGAAGAAGAAGATTAGTGGACCCGAATATAAGGATCAGCCAGTCTTGGGTTACTTTGCCTCACTTGACAGCAATAAAGATAACAATTTCAAAAAATCTCACGTGCTCAAAACACTAACCATTTGCCGCTTGATAAATTGTACTCTATCTCATCTATATTGACTGTACTTGCTTGCGTGATATTTTGGATGTTATTGTTATAAATATTACAGTAACAGTGTCAAAAATGCCTGCATTACAATACCTGCCAAACTCTACCTTTTTGCAAAGTTTGATACCTGCACTACACTTTATAACAAAACTACCGTTAGCTTATGTAGAGTTCTGGTTAAAAATAACCCCATTCTAAAAATAGTACAAAATGGGCTTTTCTCAATGAATGTCCATATTCTATCTTTCTCAGCGTGTCAAACTATCCCTTTTCACTAGTTTGATGCATGTGGAATTCATATTAGAGCTACTGTTATAGCTTACGTAGATGTCTGGTGCCTATTAACCCCAGTATAAAAGAAGGCACAAAGAGGCATTTTTATTTGGGGTCTGCATGTTATTTTTTTCAGTGCCTCAAACTGTGTTGGAGTACCGGGTTTCATGCTGATATCATTATTTGAACGGTATTTATGGTATGAGCCTTCAAAAAGGGCTGGAAGCGAGTACCCGATGCTAAAAATAGCATTTTGGGGCATTTTTCAGTTGAGATCAAACTGTATAGTTTCACGCAGTTTCATACTGGTATAATCAAATGCACGATTCGGGAGTTGTTCGTTACCCCCAGGGGATACATAAAATATTTTGGGTACTGGGCACGTGCTGGCAAAAGGGTATCGTTTTTGTTGCGCAGGTTTGTTACGCAGTTTTCCCTGTGAATTCATTTAAATTTATTAGTATAAGTTACTACAGATTTTCTATTTTCAATTCCAAACTTTGGAATCTTTCTTTCTCCCAGGATTGGCTCATATTATCGTCATTGCCGTAATTCGCATCATCAACATCAAGAAAATCTTCTCAAGTCATCGTCATCATCATTATCAACACAATCATCTTAACCATCATCTTCAATATCGCTATTCTGTGATATGATCATTATGATTACGATCATCATCAACATTCGACAAAAAAATTACAGTGTAAGCGTTTTGTAACAATGCTTATGCTCATAAAATCGAGCTGAATACCACGATTTCTTTTTGTGATGCTTGCCATGACACTGTGTACACGACATATGAACATAAATTCCACTGATAAAATGCTGGTAGAGATAGAACAATGCATATTTAGTAGAAACCATTCTGGCCTATTTGTTCCATTTTTCACAGAACGAATAAAGGAATACCACGAGGAACAGGGGAACGCATTATTTGTTCATTTTTTCATTGAACTTTGGAACTTGTCATCGTTGATAAGTGTTCCCCTCTTTGGGAATAAAGGACCATGGAATTCATATGAGGAACGTTCCTTTATTTTTTTATTATGAAATTCCGTAGTGCCCCTGTTCTTTAGTTCCTATGTTCCAGAATTACCAGATTAAGTAAATGATGTGATAGATGCTTTACAATGACGGCAACAGCTATTGTTACATATAGTCCCTTAAATCAACGGTATTTTTTTAATAAAAAGATAACAATGTAGATAATAGAGATAGCAACAGCAGCTATTGTTACATCGTTGCCTTTACATCAACAATATTTTTTAAATAAAAAGATAACAATGTAGATAATAGATGTAACAACAACAACTATTGTTACATCATTTCCTTTCAACCATCAGTATTTTAATTATTGTAGTCCTTATTGATGTTGATGTTGATTTTATATACATGTGATAATTGATGACCTTATATGGCACACTATGGAACATGAACGAGATGATTGGATATGAAATTCATTTACCATATTGCCAGAATTTCCCTTTTCATCTACCACAAACCTTATCTTTCTTGGGCCCTGTGCTCGTAGCAAATTCATTACAGCGAACTGCCAGTTTCGTAGTTCCAATTTCTCATATTTCTCATGCAATTTAATTTCGGACGTTTCTTGGCAATCTCTTTTGATGCTCGCATCGACCTTGTGATGTGTGTCTAGCCAATACCCACCGAATTCCTCCAGCATAGCTTCTTCTGTTGCATTTTGTTTCCTCCTTTCGAGCATTTCCATTAATGGCGAAACTGTCGTCGGCCGATCGCAGTTATCCGACAGTGCGGCAAGTCTTGCCTCCGTTCCGATTTAAAAATAATTAGATGTTCTCATGCCGTATCTTCTGTTTTGGTGGAATGACTTCTTGGCCACTTCTATGGATAGTCTTTCATCCCTATGCTCCACGTTTAGTATACATCTTCGACCTGATGCAGCCTCTTTTGGTATTTGAAAATTATATATCCGTTTAACTATTTTATTTTTTGCTTTTTATTTTCTTCCTCTCCATCAATAAGATATTCGAAGGAGTCCTTCTTAGCGATCAGTAAATCCTTCATCTGGTCTGGATAATTTGCGTATCGAAACTTCCAACACTTTGCCTTCGGTCCTTGGCTGTAAGTTAGAGCTTGTGCCATTACACCTGCCTGAAGCGTTCACAAGAACTAACTGAGAGATAAGATGCAGCATAACACCGCTTTTTATATAGCCTATGTCATGATCTCAAGAGAATCGGAACATATGAATACACATTTGAGCTAATGGTCATCAACATTCGACAAAAAAATGACAGTGTAAGCATTTTGTAACAATTCTTATCCTCATAAAATCGAGCTGAATGCCACGATTTCTTTTTGTGATGCTTGCCATGAAAATATGTACACGACATATGAACATAAATTCCACTGATATAATGCTGGTAGAGATAGAACAATGCATATTTAGTAGAAACCATTCTGGCCTATTTGTTCCATTTTTCACAGAACGAATAAAGGAATACCACGAGGAACAGGGGAACGCATTATTTGTTCATTTTTTCATTGAACTTTGGAACTTGTCATCGTTGATAAGTGTTCTCTTCTAAGGGAATAAAGGACCATGGAATTCATATGAGGAACGTTCCTTTATTTTTTTATTATGAAATTCCGTAGTGCCCCTGTTCTTTAGTTCCTATGTTCAAGAATTCCCAGATTAAGTAAATGATGTGATAGATGCTTTACTATGACGGCAACAGCTATTGTTACATTACTTCCCTTACATCAACAGTATTTTTTGAATAAAAAGATAACAATGTAGATAATAGAGATAACAACAGCAGCTATTCTTGCATCATTGCCTTTACATCAAAAGTATTTTTATAAATAAAAAGATAACAATGTAGATAATGGAGATAACAACAACAGCTGTTGTTACATCATTGCCTTTTCATCAACAGTATTTTTTTTAAATAAAAACATAACAATGTAGATAGTAGATGTAACAACAACAGCTCTTGTTTCATCATATCCTTTCGATCATCAGTATTTTAAACTTTATGTCCAAATGGAACGGTGGAAGAATTTTCCACGAGCTGCTAGCATACAGAGAAAGCTACATCTGACATCAAACCACGATGGCATATACAACAAGACCCAGAAAAGACATTGAAAGGTAACGACTAATCTTGTAATACGCGGGAAGTTATATTTGCAGAGAAGTTCAAAGAATGGATGTGTAATTCAACTGGTGGCGGACGCACGATATCACACGCAAATCAGATCTGTTCAAGGGCAATAAAATTTGTATACTTTTCAAGTGAAGACACATCAGTCGACATATCAACTGATGATCGTGTTGATTACTACCTTGGATCTATCGAACATATAAGCAACTTCATACAACACTTAGACCAGGAGAAGTCAATTGGCTATGCTGGTAACGTAAGCTATATCAGTGCAATGATGGAATAAATCGAGTACAGAAAATTTAAAGGGGTGTCTATTTTTGTTTTGAACAACTTCAGCGTGGCCGAGATATTTCTGAAAAGGGCGAAGAAATTCATAGCACGTAAAATGCATGTACAGTGGAGTGAACAATTAGACATGGACATGTAAGAACGTAAAGGACATTGGGCATCTATGCAGGATTTTCAGAAAGTCATACCATTTCAGATGGAACGTTACAAGAAGATTCTGGATTTATGCAAGAGTGACAATGGCTCAACTGTTACGGCAGCAGATTTAACGTTTGCAATACGATTCATTACAACCTTTCTTTTCCTCCGTGTTAAAGTTACACGACCAATGACGTATCAACTTTTAACAATGGAGATGCTGCAGCACGCTAAAAAGAACGGTGGATTCATAGATCAAAGAAAATTCAAAACTGCTGAAAAGTACGGAACTGAATCGCTGATTATAGATGATACATGCATGCAGTTCATATATGCATATTCAAAACACGTAAGGCCATTGCTGAATCCGAAATGTAATTTTCTGTTGGTTAATCGTAATGGATCACAATGCACAAGAATTCACAACGCAATGGGCATGATGGTTTATGAAGCTATTGGCAAGTACATTCATCCCACGAGATACAGACAGATAATAGAGACAGAAAGTGCAGATAATTTAACAACAGAAGAAAGGGACATGATTTCACAGGATCAGAAGCATACGTCCAATGTTGCAAGAATACATTATCAAAAGAAAAGATCAAGGTCAGTGGCTGAGAAAGGGAACGAATGTATTAAAATGCTCAGAGGAGATGATGGCATTCAAATGGAGAATTCTTTGCACGATTTCATAACAAAGGCAGCACCTGAATCGTCCAATAAAGTTACTTGCAATGAAACAGTAAAGATTCAGCCTATATCTTCTTGTAATACAATAAATAATGATAATGTTGTTAACGTCAAGCGTCTCTTGGTATTTAGTGCTTTAGAAGATGCGCAGTTGGTCGAAGGAATAAAGAAACATGGATATGGTAAATGGTCATCAATGGTAAAAGATAAAAATTTTAAATTCGCTTCCGGTAGAACAACAAATGCATTGTTAAGGAGAGCAAGAACAAGCAAGTTCCAACAACTATACAAAAGAACATGTGGACAGACTTTGTTTTAATTCAATAATGTCATAGATTTTATTGTCAATTATCAATTATCTGATCTCGAATATATATAATCTGAATACTTAGGTTCGTGTCTTTAATTAAACTTGATATACATACTCACTGAAATTTTGGGCTTTTCCTGGGCTTCTGACCTCATTTTGATTCATGTATAAAAAGTAAAAGTATATCGTAAATTTTGTATACAAATGTATAGGAAATTCTGGGCTTGGGCTTATTCTCTATAAAGTTTTCATGTTTCCAGGTGAAATAAGCCAAAATGTAATATACGAGAACGAGGCCAGAAGCCTAAGCCTATTTGCCAATACTTTGTTAATGGGATATCGACAGACATGAAAACTTTCTAGAGAATAAGCCCAAGCCCAAAATTTCCTATACATTTCTATATAAAATCCATGATATGATAACGAGGCAAGAAGCACACCTAGACTTTTTAAACATGCATCAAAATGAGGTTAGAAGCCCAGAATAAGCCAAAATTCTGCATAAGAATATATAGGATACATAACTATGATGAAACAAAAAATAGATTACGAACAACAACAATAACAACAACAGCAACCTTTTTTAGAAAACACGACATTTTTGACACACAAAGCACATTCATACGATACCTGAATAAAGTTGTCCACTAAGCTGGTTCGTCAAAGTCAGCTGACCTCCAGTCTTCAACGGTATACGAGATTTCTTTTTCAGTCACGTCTTTGCTATGGTGTAGAACAACGAGCTGATATCGGTCGTTTGAGAATTTCTTCGCCAGTGGTCTTCTGTTCATAAAGCAAACTATAATTAGTATTGAGTACTTCTTTGTCTTGCTGGAGTATTTATTGCTGAAGATAACACCATTCTTCAATGCCTCTATTGTTAAGTAATTTATTCTCTCACCAGTCTCTCTTGTGAAATCTAATACAACGTATCTCTCTCTCTGCCACGCATATGCCACATCTTTCATCGCTGAAGACGTTAGATACAGTGCTTGCTTTGTCGCCATGATATATTTCCCCAGATACGTTTTACCAGAATCGCCGTCCTCGTCCACAACAAACGTAATTATTCTTGGCCCTTGACCACGTATAAGGTTTATTACTTTATTTTGCCACGGTCTTAGTTCAAGTTTTTCGAACTTTTCTTGCAACTTTATTTCGGCAAGTTCCATGCGATCACGCTTTATGCTAGCGTCTATTTTGTGGTTGTGAACAAGCCAGGCTTCTCCAAACTCTTCCACCATTGACTCTTCGGTCGCACCTTGCTTGCGGCGATTGAGCATTTCTATTGCCGGTGGTATGGATATATTTTTTGCGTCGGATTCGTTCAGTTTGGCCAATCTAGCGTCTGTTCCAATTTCGAAGTAGTTATGAGTTCTTATGCAATATCTTCAGTTTTGATGGAATGATTTCTGTGCTACTTCTTTCTTTTCATTTCTATGCTCCACATTCAATATTTGTTCCACTTGATGCATCCGCTTCTGGCATTTGAAGACCATATACCCATCAAGCCATTTGCATTGCGCCTCTTTGGTTTCCCTTTTTCCCGCCACAAGGTAATTGAACTCACTTTTTTTCGCCTTTAACATTTCCTCAATATTCTCAGGATAGTTCCTGTATTTGAATGTCCAGCATTTGGCCTTTGGACCTCTCGTGTAGCTTCCATTCTGAGCCATCTTGATCGACTAATGTTATATAGCAAGGAGCGCGTATTTATATAGGTCTGTAATTTCATGGGAATGGGAACATAGGAACATACATTCACGCTAATGGTCATCATCATCATCATCATCATCATCATCATCATCATCATCATCATCATTGTCGTCTTTAACATGATCATCGTCGTCATCATCTTTGTCGTCTAGAGCATCATCACCTTTCTGAACGTCTTCATCATCATCATCATCATTATCATCACAATAATCGTGATCATTATCATTATAAACATTATCATTTTCAATGGTCCTGTTATGTGATATGATAATAATCATGATCATCGTCATCATGCCACCGTCATCGTCATCATCATCATCGTCGTTGTCTTCTTCTTCTTCCTGTTCGTCATCATTGTCATCATCGTCATCGATATCATCATCATGATCATCGTCCTTCAGACATTGCTACAGCGTTGCTATTTTCCTAATTATACAGTGTGTTTAAGAGCCTGGGAAAAATTGGGTTCTGCTTGAAACACTTAAAAATTGTGATAAACAGCGGAAACATTTTCGGGCAACTTAAAAAAAGTTTTTATCTTACAATCCTCAGAGTGTGAACGTTAGAAACAGACCAAAACAATAAATTAAGGTGGAATTTATACCCAGATGCGGCTCGAAAAGCACTAATAAGAAGGAAAAGATGAATTGGTATTGTCTTGTAAACACCAATCAGGTTAAAACGGAATATCAATGACAATTAATTGAAGAGTCTAAGTGAAAAAATGAACTCTTTCTTGTCTACACAAAACTGGCTTTTTGGTTTTGATGTGGATAGATTCTAATACGCTGAGATGAAACGAGGATCAAGTCCCGTTAATTATTCGAATCCTCGTTGTAATTTTCCGCACTCTCTGGTTGATTTAGTAAATTTTGTCCTATGGCAGAATCATGTTGAAGGCTGGGTTGTTGCCTAGAGTTGCCTGGTGGTTGCTCCCTTTGCTGAAAGCTGTGGTTACGAATGTTGGTAGGAACATGCTGTTTTACCCTGTCTACGTACCTGGCTTCACACCGGCAGGAAAATTAATAAATAACCAAGCTTTTCTGTGTGGCACACAATACTTTTAAATTGATGACAGAACTTACCAATCAAGTATCTAACTCAATCCCAGAAATCTGTTTGAATAACATCAAAAGTTGCACTGAACGCAATTTTGGCGCCACAAATTTTAGAAATTGAGCGCCAAAAAATTCTGAGCTTCCTCGCAGGTCCGGTTAATTTCACACCTTTCGATCCGACCTTTGCAATAAATAGGCAAGAAACCACATTTCTCATTGCCCGATGATGGGAGACGGATCTCTCCCGAAACGTTGCCCAACTAAATATCAAAGGCTTGTCATGATAAGTGGTGACTATCATGTCGAATACAGAACTTACCAGCATTAAAAGTCAACATGGGGTTGGAAGCAGCAAAACAGGTAGTAATGGTCTTTATGATTCGACCTTCGAATCGCAAGGAACATTGCCAAGCCACGGCATTTTTAAGTAAACAGGGCACCTTTGCCGTCCATACTTTTAGTCAGCCCAAACACTTGCGATCTTCTTGCGGAAGCAATCTGAAATAACGTCCTCCGGATTGCCGTTTTCAATAAGAATAGCCTTTATTTTGATCAATTCCGAATCAAGCCGAGTTTTAGAGCAAATCGTAAGTGCCCGATGAACTGGAGTGTTGATGAGGTTAATTTTTCTCTATTTTGGATTAAAGGAAAGGCGTCGCCAACCTTAATGCAAATTTTAACATTTCAATCACTAAATGTTATAGAACCTTCTTCTTAACAAAAACGACGTTCTCGTATCGTCGACGGTCATGTCATGTTGCTAAAACAGTCTATGAACTGTAAGCAACGTCACTGCATAGTGTGCGACAGTGCCAATGCATAGTTTTTCATGCGTCACCCCTGTTTTGAGAGAATAAAATCCATAAGGGTCTTGATTCAATAGTCAGAATTCAAACTTGTATTTCATTCGATTATGCTGCACACATTTCGTCTTGTACAGTGCAAATTCTGTTTTGTGAAAGCAAATTATATGTAAGACTGTTATTTTTTATGTTAGGCAAAATCTTGGATGGTTTGAGAGATTTTCTTAAATTTGTAGGCCTATGTATCTTTATCAATGAATAAATGTTGATACTAAAAAGTATGACTAGTTGCCCCTGACGAAAATTTGCAGAAATGCTTTGGATTAACTGTTTTCTAAGAAAAACTGGTGTCAAAGAAATTTTCAAGACTTGCTCCAGTCTGTGTTCTGTTTCTTCATTCGATGCGGAAGACAGCAAGGAGCAACTTGAAAATAGGGAAGGAAAACATTATTCTATATTTTTCTCTCCTCTCTACCTTCTGTACTCCCTCGCAGAGGTTAAAACATACAGTACTGTTTTCCAACCATTAGTGAAATATAACTAAAGAGTTGGAGCACGCCTGTCTTGTGAACGTCTTGTATTGTCCATTGATTTTGAATTGTTCTGAGCATTGGGGAAACCAAACATCATTTTTCTAAAACAAAAAGAAAGACATGCGTGCGATGGCTTAAAGACATAAAAACTAAAATTAACAAATGATTGGCTTTTAAACAAATAGGAAGCTTCCATCTTTCCATGTATGTTGTATGCAAATCAAATTTACACTAACAAATTTTCTTACCTGTTTCATATAACAGTAACTTTCTCCAAAAGATCTTTCTCTCGTGTCGTCAATTATTTATTCCTTGATATTTCTCTATCATTGCAGATCAAAATATCGAGTCATAAGACGACGGTTTGAAATATATTTTTGCGCGCGTTTTCCTTTGAATTTGACAAAATTTGATTGTTTGGGGACAAGTTAGGAAAAATTAACACAAGAAAGCGTTGAATTGCATTGCTTTAGTTAGTGACAATATAGGGTAAATTTTGATTCAGTGACTTTCAAATTGATTGATTTTTATATGATCTTACTGTGCCTTACATTGAAGGAGTTCACTTTTGAGGACATAGAAATTTGGCACAGTTTCGGGAAAATTTCGGAACGACCTTTATTCTAATCTAAATCTAATCTAAATTTGTTTAACCACTGTAACCCCATCAGTCCTAAAGGATTGCTTTTCAGGGGGCCGTGCTACCTTTTTTATATAAAATTCAATATAAAATAGAAATACATAATGTACACATTGTTAAAAATTATCATTAAGTCGTCTTTTAAAAGTGGCAAGGGTAGGTGCATGTTTACAATCATATGTAAGATTATTCCAAAGTTTGGCTCCACGGATCATCATCATCATATCAAAATTAACTCATAACCCCAGTTTGGGTATGATATAGAATTGAAAAAAAGTTAAAATATTTAATTGTTTAAACTCTACATCACAACATTGCAACACGTAGAACTGAAAACATGTCAAGATTTCCTGCCCATGATTGACGAAAGCAACACATTGAGTTGTATATAGTACAATAATTTGACTCCCCTTTGACTCACTTAGATCAAAGTTTTCACTCGTCAAAACACACACACATAGTTTATTCATTTCGTCTTCGACATGCGCATTCAATACTTTGGTTTCAATTCGACATACGCATTCACCAATCAAGAACAGCAAATATGGCTGAATGTAGAGATCCTTCGATAGAAATCATAAATGAAGCAAACAGAGCGCTCGTTGTTCAATCTGGTCCAATCCAACCTGTTTTTAACTTCAAACAGTCTGAAATTGGAAAAAAGCTTTTCAAGTTTCAAAAGAAATGGTACAAATGGCTGGCATATTCTGTTTCGAAGGATGCTGCATTTTGCTTCTATTGCAGATGCTTTGGAACACTTGGTATGTAACATTGTCAATAATAACTTTCTACTTTCTTAGAATTTAGCATGTCTTCACTTAGGAGATCTACACGTTTTTTAATGAAAGCGGGTTATAAGAAACTGGTACTGGAGACTCTAATGGAGAATCTTTTACATGCTCTTTATTTATAATCTCTTACTTGAAAAGCGTTTTCCAAATGTAGCATGCGATTTAATGTCGCTTTCAGCAGTGTTTCATCCAAAACATTTGGATGCTGGTGGCGTAACGAGAGTTAGACAAATTGCCAAGAAATTTAACCTCCATGAAGACCAAATCGGACAGCAGTTCCTTCTTTTCTCCACTTCCAGCAAGTGCTGTTCTTGGAAGACAGAGTATGCTCTTCATCTTGAAGAATTAAAAGAAAAGAAAGAGAAGGCAAAACGTTGGGTTTGTTTGCCATTGTTACTGAATATTTTTAAGGAAGATGATTTGCATAACTTATATGCAGAATTGTACAAATTGATCTGTATTGTGGCAACATTCCCAGTCTCTGTTGCGTCGTGTGAGAGAGCACACAGTAAAGTTAAGATCATTAACAACTATTTACGAGCTGCTATGATGCCTAAAAGGCGGGAAAATCTCATTCTGATCAGTAGTGAGCGAGATATTGCAGATAAAATTGAGTTGGAGAAACTAGTGGATCTATTCAAGTTCGCAAATCATCGAAAATTTGCATTGTGAGAAACAGTTCATTTTCAGACAATATAACACGACTTTATGTAAATGATCTTTTGTCAAAAATAAACATTTTACCTAGGTTAGATTAAATGGCTTTTGTATGATTTACAAATTAAAAACCCAGTAAATTATTTTTTAAATGGGCGTGGCTTTCATAAAAATGGGCGTGGTCCAAAAAAATTTCTAGTCCTCCCCACTTTTTTAAGGGCTGGTGCCGCCTCTGGTGCAACGATTTGTACATGATTGCAGCAGTTATTATTTCGTTTAAAGTTGGCCACTGCAGACTTTGTAACAAGGGTGTGGCTGGAGTGTCAAATTTGCTGTTTGTGACAATTCTAGCCGCTCGATTCTGTAGCATCTGGAGGGTTCGCACATTGATCACCCCCGTGATCACCCCACAATTCCCCCAAACCAAACAACAGTAACGAAAATGAGGCTCTACAATGCCTCGATACATCTTACATAGTGTGTCTTTCGGTAAAAACTTTTTGGAATATTTCAGAAAGCCTACTGCACGTGATACTTTGGAACGTATATTGTTGATATGTTCCTTCCAGTCCAGGTTCCTATCGACAGTCACACCCTAATACTTCGAGTATTGGACGTCTTCAACGAGAGAGTCACCAATAAAGAACTTAGGGGGTTCCACAGTCTCGTTTGTGATCTTCTTAATGTTAGGACGGGAACCAATAATCAACGCTTGTGTTTTAAGGATATTTAACGATAGCTTATTACCCCTGAGCCATTTTTTCAAGTAATCAAGTTCATTGTTTAGGGTTTGATTTATGTCTTCTAAGCTTTGCGAAGAATAAGAAATACTTGTATCGTCTGCGTACATTGTAACTTTGCCTTTTGTAAGAGAATAAGGAAGGTCATTTATATAAATAAGGAACAAAAGAGGACCTAGGCAGGAACCTTGTGGAACTCCATAATGTATATCTTCAGTGCTAGAACAAACCCCATTTACTCTGCAGAACTGTTTTCTGCTTCTAAGATAGGACGTGAACCAAAGAAGCTCAATATTTTCCACACCATACTTCCTTAATTTAGATAGTAAAATATCATGATCCACAGTGTCAAATGCCTTTTTAGATCAATAAAAATAATCGCATTATAGTTCCCTTTATTCATGTTAACGTACCATTCGTCTGTGCTATTTAAAAGGCAGGTAACAGTACTATGCAGAGCTCTGAAACCAGATTGATTGGCAAATAAGTGTTTATTGTGGTCTAAGTAATCGTATAGTTGGTTGTGAATAAGTTTTTCAAAGACCCTGGACAGTACAGGAAGAACGGATATCGGGCGGTAGTTTGATCTATCATCTGTCTGACCGCTTTTAAAGATTGGGGCGACTCGTGCAGTTTTCCAGCAATCTGGAAAGCAGCCGGAAGCCATCGAAAGATTAAAGATATCGCAAAGAGACTGGGAAATAACAGGAAGTGCAATTTTCAGAAAAAACCTAGAGATGCCGTCGATTCCACTTCCCTTCGAGGTTTTGAATTTTCGAAAAACTCTTTCTAACTGAAGAAAATTGATAGCTCGAAATTTAAACGTTGTTTTTTGTTCGTTAACTGCGCATTTACCTGAAAGAAGGGGGTTTTCAGTTACAGGTATCTTTCTACTGAGTTTTTCGCCAATGGTGCAAAAAAAGGCGTTCATATTTTCTGCAATATCAAGGTTACTAGATATATGTTTCCCATCTATGTTCAAGGATTGAATGTGAGTGGTTTTTGATTTCCTATTGATGACTTGATTTATAGTTTTCCAGGTATTCTTAAGATCGCCCTCACTGGAAGCAATTTTTTCAGTGAAATAATAATATTTTTAGACTTTCGTACAATGTCTCTCTAGTAATTCCTCGTGAGATCTTTAACAAATTCAGTTTGATTAAAGTTCTTCAGTTGCTGAGTAGAGATGATGTTTGGCTGTTTTTTGCAAGCTCCTCGAAACTTTCGTATGCAGAAGACTAAATAATGATCACTTAAACAAGTTTTGTATACGCCAGACGTTACTATGTTAAGTTTAACTAGTAGTAGCTACATGATCTATAAGGGTTGCGGTGGTCAGTGTTTCACGAGTGGGGCTATCGATTAGCTGATGAAATCCAAACAAATTGTAAATTTCTAAAAGGCGTGCAGAGTGCGCATGGATTTCAGGAGCATTATTGCTATTATTTCTGGACAAGTTTGGTAGGATATCACAATTTGTGTCGCCTATAAGAATGATTTCTTTGTCCTCTCCATCAAGGAATTCCAGACATTTTTCAATATGTTCGAAAAGATCAATGGTTGTACTAGGAGGTCGGTACCAGGCCAAAACCAAGAATGGGGCAGCATGAACGGGTTTAATCTCAACACAAAGAAGTTCTAGAGGCAAGCTATGAATGTCATCTCGTACAGTAGCCTTATCTAATAAAGAGTCTTTTAGATGGACTGCAATCCCTCCCCCATTGCGGTTACGATCACACCTTTTTATGGTGTATCCTTCAATAGACACTAAGCTGTCATCAATATGTTTGTCAAGTTTAGTCTCATTTATAGCGAAAATGTGCAACCCAAGTTCTTTTATTAGTACTCTTATCTCGTCGATATGCAGAAGAAGACTATTTACATTAAGAGATGCAATAGAAATTCCTTTCCTTTGTCCTAGTCTAGCGGCACATTTAGTAGAGGGCCGGTTGGGGATAGCTGTGGAAGGAACATTTTGTACCAGAGGGGATGGTCCACCATTGCCACTTTTATAAGACTGATTATTGATAACTAGATCCATTTTTGAAGTAGACGTTAAACTTAGGTAAATCGATCGTCATACCTGGCTTAAAAAATTAACGAGATTACCTGTGAGTGTTTGACTACCAAGCATATTTAAATGAAGTCCCCATTTATCTAAATGTCTTTCCTGGATGTTATCATTCTTGATGAATTCAATGCCATGATTTTGAAGTTCGTATTCCAAAAGTGCGTTTACTTCTTCTCTCTTGAAATCAAGCTCTTCTGAATCCCTTCGAAGAATAATGCCAGATACAGCAACATTTTTAACGTTCTGCTTTGCAGATAAAGCTAGTTAAACAATCTTACTCGCCGTTTCCTCTGGGTGTTCCCGACGCCAGTTATTGGTGCCACACAACAGAATTAAATGATCCGGATTCATGCCCAAAGTTGGCGCCATGTATGAATGCATGTGCTCCACTGTCGCTCTTCCAAACGTTTTGACAAATGATTTCAAATAAAGTGTGGCTGAGCTGATATCATTTCGTTTGACACCTCGCAACATCGAATCACCAATGATCGAAACAGTTGGTTTTCTTTGGGTTCTGAAACGGCTTTCTGGTCGCTCAGTCTGATGCATTGTATTTTCTTGGGTTCGAGGATGAAAATCGTACTCTTGGGTTTTAACTAGGTTTCTAGGATCTCTGGCTTGTCTTTGTCTCAATCTCTCTCCATTGAGCGTGCTTTGTGTCATACTACGCTTATTTAAATAATTGGCAGTTGCTTCGGCATAAGTGTGTTCACCAGGGACAACATTTCTTTCATCGATCAGATCATCAGGCATCCATTCGAGTGCGCTGAAGCGATTTCTTGTGTCAATGGTTACATTGCCTGTCGAATTGTGATTTTCTTTTTGCTTTCTCCATGTGTTGTTCGGCGGGTTGATGCTTTGACGCTTTCGATTATTTACCAATTGCCAATCAGACAAATTGTTTTGATGCTCATTCTTTTGTTGTTCATACAATCGAGACTTAACTTCATGGGAATCTAAGATTCGATTCTTATTCAATCTAAAACTTTCTTGTTGCAAGAGTTTATTTTTTTCTGACAAAGCTTTGTTGTCTTTCTCTAAATTTTAAATCCTTTCCAGAAGCTTGGTTATCTCGGATTTTTTATTATTTTCTTCATTTAGGCTTTTCTTGTCATTTTTTTCTAATCTTCCTAAAAATTGTTAAATTTGGCACTCAGCTCTCTCAAGCCGTTCAAAAACATCCCGAGAGTAATTTGTTTGATGATTATCATTTTTAAAAGAGTCATTTGAAACATCACAAACCTCGTATATGCTTGCTGTTCTTGGTAAAATAGCAGGCAGATCTTGTGGCCTTTCAACATCGTCGCTTCTACTGTTGTCATGGCAGTTTTCGCTTGCATGCCTTGAAGCCTCGGGAACTAAATCGTTTCTGATATCCTTTCATCTTCATCTAAATCTTCATGTTCAGATAACACAGAAGCATCAGGCTCATTTTCCCCTGCAATCCGAAGGGATTCTCTACCACGATTCCTAGCGTCCAGTATCATTCCAGAGGCAAGCATGTAGTTAATCTGCATTTCTGTTGTTTTTTGGGCCAGGCCCTTTGTTTTATGAAGAGCTTTGCTAATTGATAGGGCTTGAGGGCGTTTCCTGGCTTTTTATAGCTGTTTTCTGATTTCACCAAAAATCATTTCTTCTATATCTTCCACGCCATGCAAGACACCTGACTCCGTCATGATTACATTTTCTTCCCCGTCAGTGGCTAGAGGTTGAGCAGACAAATTGTTAGCAGCCATACTCTGCACAGTGCTCTCTGCACAGTTAGCAGCCATAATGATATTTGACTTAAGGGACGATTTAGCGATAGTCAAACAGGCGTTGTCGAATACCGGCCTTATATCATTAAACAAATGGCCTTACTCCTATGTTTAAGGACATGTATATGGTAATTGTATGGTCAATTTGGGGACAAAATTGGTTTGTTATTTTGTTAGTACCGTAAAAGCTCTGTTAAACCACTTTTCTCTTTTTAGCCCCCCTCTGTATTAAGCCCTCCTTTTTCAAGTCAAAATTTGAAATAAGCCCCATCTCTCATTATGCCTCCTTGGTATTTTAGCCACTTGAAAGTTCGGTAGTAAACGTACGAAATTCAATGAATGGAGTTGAAAAGTGTTTAATATCAAAAACTTGTCTTACAACCACTAATAACTACTTAGTTACTACGAATATCATGTGACATAGGGTTAAAACTTTCTTTCGTAGTTCATTTTTTAAATGTTTTAAGCATTCGTCTTGACAACAAAACAACAAAATGTGCTTCCTAGCATCCACTCTGTAATAACACCCCTTTTTAATAGGTCAATGAGATGACGATGTCAATAAGATAATGAAATAAGCCCACCGGTGACTAAATAAAGCTTTCATGGTAAGTAAATTAGATAGTGTTGAACTAACTAATGAGTTACTTAGTTAGTTTGCTACTTAGTCAGGTAATAAGTAAGTTATATAATTAGTTACGTTGCTGCTTGGTTATAATTTGTAGGTTAGTTAGTCTGCTTATTAGTTACTGTAGCTAGTTACCTTATACTTAGTTAGTTAGTTAGTTAGTTTGTTTCTTTAGTAATTTAACCCGTAAGTTAGTTAGCTTGCTAATTGGCAATTAACTTATTTGGTTAGCTATTATATGGTTAGTAAGTTGGTTAGGGCCGGGGGCTGGAATAATTGGTGAATTAGCGAGCGAATAGAATGCCAACAAACGTTCTAGAGTGCCGAGAACAATAATACTTTGTAGAAATATACAAAGGTCAAGTTTCTAAGGCCCGTTTTATGAGTTGTGGCATGCCGACAACGAGACGCTTATAAAAACAAGTTTCCTTATGATTCGATGCCGGCGCAGCTGAGACCAACTATACGACAGAGACCTCTCAACTGGGTCGACCAATAGCGACTAATAATGCCGTATGTCGCGGCGTTCCGCTCCTAATATTTTCGGAGCATGCATGTATCCTAAAAAGTTAAGGAGGAACACAGGAACGGAATACCTTTTATTTTTTCACAAATCGAACATCTTAAACCTTTTCTCAGATTTTGGAAAGAGAAATTTTCATCCTAGATTTGAAACAGAAACATAAGAAAATGAAGGTGATGTTGATGCTGAATTTTTTCGATGTAGTCTTCAGATTCACGCGTCTTTTTCCTTGATGCAAGTATTTTATTGATGAGGAGTGTTTTTGTGCCACTCCTTTGATCAACCATTTTGTCTATGCACAACCAATGTTTAGTAAAACATACCAACATGCGCTAGCTCAAGTATGGTGCGGCGCGACTGAAATTCGCCATTGAAAACCAAAACGGTTCACAGTGTAAGAGATACTTTAAATAGAGAGACTATTATTTAAGGTTTCTAACACAACGACTACCTAAGAATGAAATAATATTGTTGGGTACAGCTAAATATAAGAACATAACAAAACAACGTACGGAAGCAAATACGGGGGTACCCTACAACAGTGGGATTTTTGTAGCACCACCACTCTAATGACTCGGCACCGCACGGCAAAACTTATAAACGCGCATAAGTGACTCATCACCCCTTCCAAGCCCTCCCACCACTTTTTCGTCAAAATTAGGCGAACTAAAACATCTATCTTTTAGAAAAATGGGATGGAGATATCATCAATCTACCGCAGTCCACCCCATGACCCCACCTCTGAAGTTGTATCATCAATTATTGTATCATCCCCAGGGGGTACTTCAAAAAAATTGGACATGGGGGCTCAATTTAATTTTTTGGGTCCATTCCAAGATGGCAGTGAGCCCAGAAATATAGTTTGAAAAATTTATTACCCAAAAAATAATTCATCTTTTCCTCCACCCAAAAAAGTAAGTTTTCTCCCTATTGTGTTACTGTGCAAAAACATTCATTCTTTGAAAATCTATAATTTGCCTTCGTTTATTGCCATTGATGAAGTTTACAGCAATTCTTTTCAACCCCTCGCTGTTATTAGGACTTCCGGCATATTTTTTGTTACAGTCAAAATCAACTTTACGAGCAAACAAGCTAGATTTTTCGAATCTCTTTGAAATCGAACAAGTATCTTTAATGTTTTACGTCTGTCTGTTATACGGAGCTCGCACAGAGAATCACACTGTAGTTTGTCAGTGGTGAACTGATCATTTCATAAAGAATATTTACATCTTTTCAACGGTAACGCAAAAATTTTGTTTGAAGTTTTTTAACTGGCATGTGAACAGTGGCTTAGGCTAGAGGAGTAACAAGTGGAGGGGGTAGAATTTCTGTGTACTGTACTGTACTTACTATGTAGTGTAAGCAAAATCCATCTTGGGGGTGCGGGGGCATCCGCCGAAAAATTTTTCAAAACACCAGCCTTTTTTAGCTTAGATTGGCATTTTTTCATGTACGTTACAAAAATTTATAGCATGGTATTAGAAACGACTTCAACTTAGATGAGCAAATAGATGGTTTCAGCACCTCTCGACATTATCGTATTATTGTATCAATCCGACTTTAAACCAGGCATCTCAAAGTGCTCTACACAATCCTATGACGATTTATGTCCATCGTTTTAGTCTAAAACGCTGTGTTTCTGACTATTTTCCTATTCGAATTGGACCGAAATAAATTTGAACTGTCCTAGATCGAATGTGATGTGATGTGATCGTTAGATACATCGGTTCTTCACTTCTAACTTTCCAAAAAGATTCAAATTCAGAGAACTTTCATGGTCTTTTCAAATTTTTCCAGGTTTTTGACTAACTACAATCAAATTGTTAGGACTGACGTTGCCATTAAGGTAACATTTTTGGACCGACTGAGCCGACTGGAGGTGTCACCCCCCACACCCCCCTAATGTGCGCTCCTGTTTTGATCTGCTTATGGGTCGTTTTTGGTGATCCTGGCTTGTTTCGGCACACCTTCAAATGCTATTTTCGAAACATTTTGAATTTCTATTGGATTAAGTGGTCGTTGAGTCGTACATTACTTCAAAAAGAAGAAACGTCTTTGCAGGGGCGTCGTGGGCAGGAACTCATAGGGGGGTGGCACAATTCGATGATTTTCCGACGAGTTTTTACATTGAAATCCCATGACGCCATTATGTGCATGCACAGTATATACAGAGCATCTCCCTGATTAAAAACGACCATGTGTTCCCTTTTTGAGCACATAAAATCACTTCGTGCATCAAATACCTTCATTTCAAGTATTGGAGAAGAAATCTCGTTTTAAGACTCAAGTAGAACAAAGCAAATTTGGTTTCAAGATTTGAAGACAGACCCAAACCACATACTGTATGGCCTTTAACAAGGGCAACTGTTACGAAGTTCGAGACCCACCTCCAGGAGCGCAAATTTACAGAATTTGTGGGGATGGCTTGAAGTAGGAGCGACAGGAGTAGACACTATTACGACGAAGGCGGAACCTACTAGTAGAGGGATCCGGGGGCATGCACTTTTGAAAAATTAGGTGGCATGAATCACTCTGGTGACCATTTCAGGACTCGCGCAGCCCATTTGTTGAAGAAAACGGAGGAAACAGTAGACAAGTTTCGCCAAAATTGTCATGTGTCATGAAGGGATTGGGTTGCAATCGGTCGAGAGTGGCTAGGGGCTCTGGGGAAAATTTTAAAATGCTAACTCTAGATCTGCTTTGATTGACAGCTTATTGCAGCAGTTGTTTATAATTTAGGTATACTATGGTGGGTGGTATACTAAGCTAAGGGAAAACGTAATATTAAAAACAATGCTTAAGAAGCTCCTAAGGATAGCGTAGATGGTTCCGGGACCCAAATTTTCGATTATCATCGCATGTCTCTGGGTCGGAATGCTTGGAATTATTGGGGGACTTATTGTCACACCACAGCAACCTGTTGTTGTGGTTGCTCGGGTAAAGATTGGTTGTTGTTTGCGAATAGTACTATTCGTGTAATAATTCTAGGTTCATCCTAGCATTTGACTTTCTGATATACGGGGACGTGCCGCCTGAAAAGTGCCAAAGCCACCCGGTCCTTTAGTCGGTTTCTAAAAATTTTCTTTCAAATAATTACTCGGAAAATTAATGCAAAAGGTTTCTGATGATGCTAGGATGAACCTAGAATTATTACACGAGTAGTACTATTCGCAAACAACAACCAATCTTTACCCGAGCAACCACAACAACAGTTTGCTGTTTGCTTCATGATACTCACTCTGAGGAACCAGCTGTATGTTGTTGTTGTTGTTAGAAGATTTTTCCGAAAGAGTGGGAGGAAGGTAATAAGTCTAGGATGAACCATGAAAATGAATTTCATCAGAAATGCAAATTTGGCTATTCATATTGTCTGAATTGCAATTATTAAAATCTGAAAACGATACGCTGTTCGGCGGCACGTCCCCGTATGTCAAAACATATGAGTACCTCCCCGGGCACACATGCCCATAATGTGCGCTCCTCATTTCATTTCATTTCATTCATTTCAATTTATTTTCTTTATACAGGGTAAAGTTAACAATTTTGTGAAAATTGGTTTACAAACTGCCCTGTTTATAAACCTAGCTATTTATAATATATAATGATTACATTTACATAAGTATATTTATACATCTATTAAAATACTTCTGTGAAAAAAAGACTGTTTGAAATTGCAATGGAAAGTGAATACTTGCTGCCATGGTGGCATCATCGTAGAGACGTATTTTTTATAATTTTGACTTAAAAGCCAAAACTGAGTTTGCTCTTTTTGCCTCATTGCTAAGGTTGTTTTAAACAGACGTTTTAAGCAGAGGAATATGTAGATCAGTCCTGGAATTACGTAACACCCTGCACTGAGTGTCAGACAGCCTATGAAATAGTCCTTTCAAGTAATCAGGAGCCTCATTGAGGAGAACCTTGAAAACAACCTTAGCAGTTTCTGACTCTATTAGCTGCCTAATGGTAAGCCATCCAAGTTTTTGTATTAAAGGTTCGGAATGAGCATCGTAAGGACTGTCTGTAACTATTATAGCGGCCCGGTTTTGTAATTTCTGTAGCTTCTGCAGATCAGTCATTCCTACAGATCCCCAGACAGGACAGCAGCATCTAAAGTGTGGCTCAACAAGGATTTTGTACATCGCTTGTACAGTTTCTAAAGGGAGGTACCTTTTAGCATAACGAAGCATTCCTAAACAGCGGGAAACCTTTTTTGTAACGGAAGTGTTCATCCTAGTTAAGAAATTGATCAACCTGAACACCCAAATATTTTGTACTGGTTATGATAGATATTGCTTCCTCTCCAATGTGGAAGGATGGTTTTTGAGTGTCAGGTTGCTCAAGCCCTCGTATCTTATACCGGCTACCAATCAAGATACTTTGTGTTTTTGCAACGTTAAGGGATAACTTGTTCTCCTGCTCACTTCGCCGTTACAAAATATCCTGCAATCGAGGATGACAATAAGAGTGTATCCCAGTTCCTGTTATGGTATCAAGCTACGAACTTGCTTCAAATCATCAATTTAACGAATGCACGGCAAAGAAATCTACAAGATTTCAATTCTTCACCGAAAGGCCGAACGGAGCTCAAATTTCCGAATTTTTCCGAAATTCCGAATCTAGGTCGTGCCCCTAACATCCCCCCTCCGACCCACGACGCTTCTACATCTTTGGACATCTGTTCTTTGCGAATTCAAAAAGATATGCGTTATCTTCAATGAAAAATGCCAATTCCAAGCTCACCGAAGCTAAATGCTCCTCGGCCGCTTAGATCACAAAACACGAAAGAAAATTTAAAACTTCGGATATTATATCTCGTCGTCTCGGTCGTCGTCATTTGATCGGCAAATCAAATCAAACCAATCGATGTCTGGATTCCGTTCCCTACTCCAAAACTAGCTCGAGGATAAATGAAATAGAATACTCTAGAGATAAGACACTCGTACGTTTTCACAATTTTCTTCAACAATACATGTTACCTCTACGTGCAACCAAAGAGAATCTGAACTCATGATTCATACAACAAGCTTATATAATATCCAACAAGGAACTACAAATATAGAAAAACCAATCAGAATGTACAAATAGTAAAACCAATGAAAAATAAGTATACCAGTTGCGTAGTTTAATCCTAGCACAATAGTTGTTTTTTAAGTAAACCCCCTAGTCCTTACTAATTTCCTTTTCTCGATTCCAATACGAGGCTTTTACGCAAGTATCAACATATTTTAAGACATGAATCATGTTAACAGTACTCCTATGGATCAACTAGTGTTCTACCTTCCTACAGTAAATATAAATGAATACGAACGATAAAACCAACGTATGTGCGCACGATTGGGGATTTCCTACAATCGATTTCAGTCGAACTCGCCTACGATTGGTTATTTCTTCAATAGCTGATTGGTGAGCAAAGACAACAGCATCCGAGAAGGATGATTGCTTTGTACTAATTCATGATCCTTTTGTTATTAGAAAAGAATGCAGCAATGCATAAAGAAAAATATGATTCCCTTGACTTTTTGGGAACTTTTATACTTCCTTCCCAAAGATAATAGCAGGTCGTTTCAGGTCGGTTTAGGCTCGATTTCAATTTTGACAGCTCGTTTCAGGTCGCAAAAAATTTATGAATTTATGGCCCCAACAACTTGATCGAGAAGAGAAAACTGAAAAGTACCAAAAACAATGTACAGTAGACGAATATTCGTCCAGACTCGGATTCATATTGGATTCATATTGGACTCAGATTGAACCCCATCGAAAAAGCCGGCAAAAACTCCATTAAGGAATAAGGATCGACTCGTTACAAATTTCACCCTTTTTCGTCATAGCTACACACATAAGGCTATAATATCTCTGTTTCTTATGGGGCTCTCAGGAAAACTCGAGTCGAGTAAAATACCCCAATCTGAGTCCAGTCTGAGTCCAATCTGAGTCCAATGTGAGTTTCAATTGAGACCAATCTGAGTCCAATCTGTGTCTAATCTGAGCCCCAAGCCCAATGTGAATCTGAGTCTGGGCGAATATTCGTCTATATTATTATATTCAATGGTAAGAGAAATTAAACAAAATTTGACAATAAACAACGGGATGAGAAGATGGAAATAGTCCATCCTATTTGTTGTACACAGAAAATTGCAGTTTATGAAACCAAAACAGTAAGTATGAACAAGTTGCCTGGTATTTATAGAGGGCTGCCCCTGTTCAATAAATAAGCTGATGTGAGGATTTTAAAATAAATTGGACTGAGAGAGAGATAAATCAGAATTACCCTACTAATCAATTGATAATACAAGATTCAACTAGTATAGATAATATATAACCCTAAGTCTTCTTTAACTTAATGTGAGGAATACAGAATATCTAAGTATCTAAATGAAATGGACAGACTGACAAAGAAGAAATTACCTTAACCGATTATTGATAAAACAATACAATATAGTACAATATAGGTATAATGAACTGCAAGTAAATGGTTAAATTTTTTAAGATCCATAGTTTATTGACAAACATCATAACCCTCATTCCTTCACAATACTCTTAATGTCTTGGCTTGTCTTGTGGGTTTTACATAGGTTCAACACAATGTCTTCCCTGACTAGTTTCCACTTTGCACTCCAAAGATTACTTTTATAAGGACTGTAGGGTAGAGGTGGGAGTAATCGTACAGTTAAGCTTTTTAGGCCTTTATTTTGCAATCTGTTTTTCAATGTACAAAAATATCTTTATATTATTTTAGTCTAGACCAACCCTTTTTGTGGCAAAATATAGACTTTCAAGACATAATACCTTTTCAGTGACTTACAAAATCATTTTTTGTTGATAGTACTCGATGCGGGAGTTTTTGTACAGCAGTGGGAGTTTCCGTACAGTTGGTTATTTGAAAAGAAGAGTATAAAAACGCTGCAGTTTTGTCAGTTTTTCAGTTCATTGTTTGGTCATAAGTCCCAAGATTCGAAAAATGCTTTTGGAGTAAATTTCTGAGGGGTTTTATCTTTTTTAAGCAGGGTCAAATAAGACACTGCCTTAGAGGCGTCGAGTTTCGCTCGAACGCCATTTTACTGGTCCTTCCACACTACTAGTTTCTTTTTGGTCTCTCTCCATTTTGAAGCAACTCTCACAAATCAGCCAGCTTGGCACAAAAAAGAATATAGTTTTGCACTTCTCCTGCCACCCTTAAATTTTCTTCAGTGTCCTATTTTGAATAATTTTTTAAAGTTGAAATGTATGATTACTCCCGCTGTACGTTTACTCCCACCTCTACCCTAGGGGTTTTCTTTTCTAATGTAAGCACTATAAAAGCAAAAGTTTCCATTCATAATTCAATACAGTACAATTGCAGTTTTCAACAAGATCTGTGGAGTGCAAGTCCAATTTCTATTATTCCATCCTTTTGATATCCTATTGTTCTATTGAAAAACGTAACTCTGCTAATGCAGTAATCTGCAGTGTGGAATAGTAAGATAGCCGCTAAGGCCCCATTTACAAAAGACTGGTTCACTTTTGATAAGTATGAAAAGTGATACGGATCAGTTGTGTTTACACGGAGCCCTGCCACTTATGTTACTGAGAGGCTTTCGGTTTACACAAGTCCGGATTAACATGAAATAGAGGCCTAACTAACAATGTGAGGCTAAAATTAAAACAAAATGTGGGCATGAGCACATTGCGCATAAGTTTTTAGAAACTGATCAAAAGTGAGTGGTATTGGCAGTTTACACCAGACCAGATCACTTTGAAAATGTCTTACTAGAAGGATCAAAATTGATCTAGCCCATACTCTATGGTGCCGAAAAGGCGGGAAGGGGTCCAAATAAATGGGGGGGGGGGTTAAATTTTTTCAAAACTTAATAAATGGGGGTCCTAATAAGGTCCAGGGGTGGGGGAAATTAAATAAACACAGTTTAATCCTTTTGCCAGTGAAATTTTTTCTTCCAAAATTAATTAAGGGGAGTCCTAATAAGGTCTAGGGGGTGGAAGAAAAAACTGTTTGACACCAAAGAGTATTGATTTTCATGTGGATTGCTTGGTCTCGTGTAAATAGGAAGCGTATCCATATTAATTTTGTTACGGATTCAGATTGATCTGGCCTTGTGTAAACAGGGCCTTAATATTTATCCCCCCAGACAACAATAAGGGTTTGCCTTACACATATAAACATTCAATCTGCATTTAACCCTTTTTAAACCTGGCAAAATTATTGATGTTTTACTGGAGGGGGGCCTAGTTTTCTCTGCAGCCATAGCACTTATGAAGTTGCAACTTTGTACAAGTAAACACCCAACCATTGTTGTTCTAAAAAAGCATGCCGATGGTGTTAGCAATGTGAATTGCTGCTAGGTGACCTATTATATGAAGCTCAGTACTGAAATTTCTGCTCCTTGAACAATAATCTTCCTATTCTCACTGACAATCTTTATGAAGAAGTTCAATTTAGGTAATACTAACAAGAATACATGAGCTGCTAGCACTACCTTTTAAAGATTTTTTCAATATTCATTAGAATTATGATGTCATAAAGATCTATGATGTCATTAATATTAAAAATTGCTGACATCATCATTCCTAGACTAAATTTAAAATTTATATAAAATTAAAGCTCTATTGAGAGCAATCATTTGGTGTAAAGCATGATCAACCAACAGAAATAATCAGGTATTAAAGTGTTTTCATGACACCTGCTTCCAAATATGGTAGTCTGGTGGTCATGTGATTAAGTTTTTAACAATGAAACTTTTTTCATATGAAAGCCAAATAAATTTTGGGAGAAGTCATTGAATTTTGGCCAGGTATTCTGATGGAATAGCCAGCAGTACTCAGATATACCCTGTGGGGTCAAATAATAAATGTCAAATCTCAGAAAAATAGTCATGTTGGTAATAAGACAAGTAGTTAAGGCCTTGTCACAAACTATCTGTTCCTTTTCTCATACAAATAGGCCTTTGGTACAAATAAGAACTAGTTATTAAAAGTTTTGATGAGAAAGAACATGATGGTGTGATTATACCTGAGCATTTATTCGAATTACCAAAGAGATTTGTTTCTGTACCTGTACCATTTTGCCAACTAAATGAAACTTTGTCCAAAAAGTTTATGGAAAAGTTTCATGCTCTTACTAACGATAAATTAATTCTCCTAATTAAATGGCAAACACGAAAGGTTAGAAGTTTATTTAAAGTCAAGAGTACGAATCCTCACCCCTCATGTAAAATATATTTCGGGAAATGTAGCTGTGGTAAGACCTATGTCGGGGAAACAGCCAGAAACATGGAAATAAGATGGGCCGAACACGACTTGTTAAAGGGCAAATCTGAGCCATCAAAACATTTACAAGAGAACAATGATCAAAAGTTTGTCTGGAGTATTCTCTCATCTGCACCGAAGAATTATCATGAAAGAAGAAATTTTGAAGCATAGATAATTGCTATAAAAGACCGTCCCTTAACAATCAAATTGAGACAAAACTCTACAAATTTTTAGAAATGGAATTACATAGAGAAAATTCAACAATTACATGATCGCTTTCATGGGCGTTGATGCAAATTTTCTCTGGTTTTTAGCTTTTTGTATAAAATCTCTTTTTAAACGTTTTACTTGTAAATATTATACTGCACTGAAGATTTTTCAAATAAAATGGAAAGCTTATGCATGTAAATATTGCCCAAATGTTTTTTTAATTTTATATATATCTTTCTACTTAGCATCTTTGTATCACAGTTTCCCAATTCTGCAATCTTGATCTTGGGCATCTGCAAGCTTTCTTGTCTGGTGATATAAAACAACATTCATTAGCTGGGTGATCTTCTTTCAGGCAAGATTTACTCTTCATCCACCCAAACAAAATTTATAGTTTTTCTTACTGCAGTTTTACAGATTCCATGTTCACTTGTGCATTTAATATTCTCCTGATTTAGGATTGAAAATTTCTTTGAGGTCAAGGATGCCATTGTTTTGTTTGCACCATCTCTTTGTCTATCTGGTTCTGGGATTTTAATCGTAGTTGTTCTGCCTCAAGCCAATGAAAGAATCTTTGAAACTGCATGAGAGCTTTCTAAAGCTGTAAACGATCATTTAAATGTTTTCTGAACCTGTTGAACGGGAAGAGAGCTTATTTATTTTCAGGATGTGACATCTATGTATGTTCTTGCAAACCGACATCCTCATCAATTTCCCACAGAAAAAGAATGGCTTTCAGTGATAAAGTTTTTAAAAATGAGTGTACTAAATGAACTAGAACGCTTTCGTTAGCTTTTCTTTTCAGCAGATGATGCAACGAAAATAGATCAAAAAATCGAAAAGAAATTTTTGAGAAAAGAATAGGGAAGAAATAGTGACTCAAAATTTTTCTAGCAATTACGGTTAAAAAATTTTTTTTCATATTTCTCAGCTCCGCCCTCAGAAAAATTTGAAGCGGTCACTGTTATCCTCTGGATCCGCGCATGTTCTGCTTGAACTTGCTTCGTTCCCCATATCAGAAATGTGGATCTTTGTCGTCTTATGTCTCATGTACGCATATCGTTTTCAGTGCGATCCCATGTGCTTCTGGAGCAAAATTTGGGATGAGTTCCATAAATTAACGATACTAATTGATCCCATTCTGATCTGCACAATGTGTAAATGTGTTTCAAAAACATTTTTCTTCAATTCGTGTTTTTATGTGCGATGGATGAGCACATTATGTGGGGATGCGATGTCACGGATACAGGTATAGACCTACCTACCT